>CM075857.1:68687704-69298973 GCA_037975125.1 Latrodectus hesperus | reverse complement strand
ATATATATATATATATATATATATATATATATATATATATATATATATATATATATATTATATTATTATTATTAATAAGTTACTTTTATAGAAAAATATGTTCTTTTAAAAGCAATTATTTAAATATTAAAATATTAAAAGTTCACAATCATTATATATATTACAAATTAAAGAAGGAATTCATTGAAATGATCATTCATGTTGATAAATTATGTCTTGTTTCAAAATAAATGAATTGTCATTCTTGTAATTTATGGATCTTCAAGTTCTTAAATATTGAAGCATACATTTTAATAATGATCAATTCCCAGAAACATTTGTAAGAATAATTAATTACTAACTTTTAACGTCCAATTTAAAATCAACACACTTAAGAGATCTGGGAAATTTTGATTGAGCTTGTATTCAAATTTAATGAATTTATCACTGAAATTGTATATTTTAAAACTTAAGTAATTCAGAATTTTAAAGATTATTTTTCACATAATGTTACAAAAATTTTATATCAAAGAAATTTGATTCTTTTTCATTCATGCAATTTTTATATGCAAATCATATAAATACTTTTATAGATAATTATGAACAAAATTTTAGTGCATATTATTTAAAACCTTATGTGAGAAATTTCTCATTATATATATTTAATGGAATGTAGAATGTTGATAAATGCGAGATTATTTTTATTGCTCAAAACAATGAATAATTGCATGTTTCACAATATAATATTTAATATGAAAGAAAATATTATGAAAATCATTGAGAATTTGTGAATTTGAATTTTATGAAAATCGCAAAATTTATTTAAATTACATATTTTATTATTCATTACAGAATTATTCAAAATAATATCTTTGCATTTGAGAATTTTATTATTAAAAGCACAATATATCAAATGATATTCATAAAAAATATTCATCTCAGATATAAAAATTTTTAATATTATTTTATGATTTTTTTAATTTTAAATATGAATATTTATTATGCGAAATGAATATTTATTATGTAAATGATGAGAAATGAATACTATAATATTTACTTATGACAATTTTAAATGGAATTTAATTATAGCTGAATTAAATTGGTACTTTTATTAAAGGCTTTGTGTGTAATTCCAGTAGTATAGTTAGTAAAACTGTTTTGCTTATTTTAGCTGAAATTTTCTTATGAAAAAAAAATCAAACTTTACAATGTTGGTGTTATTACTAACATTTGATGAATGAAAACTACCTAATTATTTTGTAACTTTATCAAAATATCATAGAAAATTCTAAAATAAATATACTAGAAAATAAACATTTACTGTAGATTACTATTTAAACAGGTTATCGTCAAAAAATTATTATATATTATTTGTTACAATATCATTTTTCAAGGTTCCATTAAAAAGTAAAATACTTTTAAAATATGAGTAACTGAAACCCTTTGTATATGAATATTTTCTTTTAAATATAGTTAAACATAACTTAATAATTATGTTAAATAATCAGCTAGTATGAAAATATTAGCAATTGTTTAATATTTTCATACTAGCTTTTTTATACATACAAAATTTAACTAAGAATTTTGTTTCAATTTATTTCAGGTTTCTTTATTACATCATTTTTTATGCGATTTCATTATTGAGTACTTACGTTTTCCAGAAAATAAATATAGTAATGTGAAGAATGATCTTACAAATGCTATTGATAAACGAAAAAGTTTTTTCCCCAAATAACAATTATTTTTAAATATTGTATAGTTTTACGGCATTCCGACTCTGATATTGTTCAAACTGAATGTGTGGTAAATACAACTCTCACTGAGATTGTCAGTTTTGCTGAGATTCTTAATATATCAATGTCTAGTTTTTTTACAACTAACTGGTAATTATATAGATATCAGTCCAAAATCACAATGGATTGGAAAGTATTGCCCCATGAAAAAAAAACATTCTAAATATCTGGGTTATGTTTTGAATCCTGAGATCCTGCGTAACAAGCACACATAGATTACCTGGAGAATAAATAAAAAAATAGATTAGACTTATTTAAATACATTACAGGAAGAGATTGGAGGAGGGGCGAATTCCCGCACCCTCTATTAACCAAGAAATTATACTTTTTGATCCTACACATCTTCTAATGAGGTTTTTCAATTTTATTTTGTGGATCACACACTTACTTTCCAAAACTAGAAAAAGTGCAATTAAGAGTTGCTCACATAATTACTAGCATGATATATTGCCTCCCCACAGATCTATTTTGTTGGTTTAATATCTCTAATACTGAGAAGAACCACATAACTTGCGAAGTATTATAACTCACTCAACAGTTTTCACAATCTTATTGCAATTTAGCTTCAATTGTATCTCAATTTAGACCAGTAATTGAAAAAACCCATCAGAGATTAAAAAAGGCTTGCCCTGTTTTTCGACTTCACTCCATAGACTTGGTAAAACAAGATGCCTAGAGAAATTTTTGTGAACATTTCTTAACCCCATACAGATCTTGTCTGCTAAACTTTTCCTACCTGAACTCAGGACTTCTTTAACAAAAGCATGGCTTGCCTATGTATTAACGTCAACTTACTTCGGAGATCATTGACCGAATTCTAGCAACTGATACTAAACTCATACAGATGGCAGTAAAGAGAACAAACTGCAGGTGGCACCATTACAATCAATTCTGATAGAGTCATTCAATCCCTTATTAGCAAGTTTGCAAGTTGTATAAGGTGTTCCGTGTAGATTTAGATGGGATTGGCCTTAATAGCAGTCTATTTCTTGCTTATGATATTTTGGAGATTTCAGATATTTTGGAGATTTTGGAGATATCACTTTTAATCAAGGGCAAAAAGACCTATGTAAAATGCACAAAATACAACTCCATACAGGTCTTCCCTATGTAAAATGTTTAATTATTTTAGTTCAGATAATATATTTACATATGTGGATACAGATAGGATTGACCTTAATAGCATTTACTTGCTCATGATATTTTATAGATTCATAGGCTTGTGATGAATAAGATAACAATAATACAATTCATTCAAGAAAACAACATTTCAATTATTGATATATTTGAGTTCATAAAATTAGGAAATTATTCCGCATCACAATATGTTAGAAAAAAATTTCCGTCTATATAATTTTATTTATTTAATATAAGCGATATTTAAAATACTATCCAAATTATTAAATTATTATAATAATAAAAAAATTTCCATTGCAATTTCCTTATAAAATTTTAATAAACAAGTTAAATTAATATATTCATAGTTATTTCATGAGTATGAAAATTAGAAACAATAATAATATTCTTTATCAAAGTATTTATGAGTCATTAAAAATCTATAGTTATTCCTTATTGTTAAATTCACTTCACAGTTAATAAAAACTATCTATTTAATTGATTAATTCATAAGACGTGATGTGTATTTTGTATTATTATTTAGATGTTCCTGAAATATTTTGCAGGCATATGAATGACATACTTATCTGAGAGAATTTGCGACTTGTTATTCATGAGGAAGTGAGGAAGAAATAGAAGATTATGTGACTGTGTGTTGTTTAGAATTTTCTATAGATCTTTCTTTGAATTTCTTTTGACAATATCCATGGTATACGAAACGTTTTTCTTCATAAGTGAGTAATATTGTGATTAATATCACTAAAATAATTTCTGTTTATTCATTTTTGATACTTTATTGATGAAATTTCTTCAATTATTGTTAACAACACTAATGACTATTATATTTTAAGAAGCATTGTAGAAATTACTATTGTGCTTCCATATTTTACTTTTTATCAAATAAGATTGTTATGAATTTATAGTTTCTTCTTTTAAAATTTATATATTTGCAACAATGTATAGTAAATATTTTTTACATTGAAGATTATCCACTTTAGTAAAATATTTAAAAATAAATCAGTAGTTGCAAAGAAAAAAAAATTGTAATCATAAATTAAAATTTGTCACATTTTTTCATGTTCTCAATACCATATTCTTCAATAATCAGCTAAGAAATTTTTATTCTATTCAATAAAGTTAGTTTTATTTACATATTACATCATAATTAAATTGAGAAATAATATTGTTTAATTACATTTAAGATTTGGAACATTGAATGGTTATAATTTTTTATTTTTGCATTAAGAATACTTAGAAAATATTTCATATTTAATGCAAATATTTAAATGGGAAATATATGACTGTAGTCCAGAAATGTTTTTTATTAATTTATAAAGTTTAAAAATTAAAGAAAGATTTCAAAAAACTTTCATAATTTTTAAATGTATTAAATTCCAAATGTTTATTATTTCAATATTTATTTAGATGTAAGATATTAATAATTTATAAATTTTAATATTAATTAACCAAAACTGAAATTATGAAAAATTATAATGTAAAAATTAAAATCACTTCTTATTGGAAAAAGTATGTAATTATAAGTACGAATTTCTTCATAAAGAAGAGAGTTGTAAACTTGTTGTATATGTGTGGAAATAATGTGTGTTTATGTTAAAATTTTACCCTGAGTTATAATATTTTTTTGTTCTATTTTCATTAATTTCTTGGAATTTTTACTTTTTTGAGGGAATGAAAAGAAAACAATTTTTTTTTCGTTTTAAATGTTTATTGAATATGGTAGCTATTTAATTTTCTGTTACTCAGTTATGTTTCTCTTTTAGTGAGTATTTTTGTATTAGCTTATTTTCTATACATATTTGCTTGTCATTTTTAATACCTACGATTTTGGTAAAACAGTATTTCATCAATATATCTAGACACAAATATTATGGCTATAGCTTTTAGAAGTACCAATATATGTATTCTGGTATGCAAAATACTGCAATATTTAAGCAACAAAGAATATTTTAAGCGAATAGCTATGAAATTTCTGAAAAGGGGCTAGCGTATGATTAATACAGTGTACCTGCAATTCTAATGAAAAATAATACGCAATCAAATATCAAGAACAAAGTGAAATTTGTGGTATGAACATATATGTGGTTGGTGTTTGCTGCTTAAGACCATAGTAATAGGAAGAATGAAGGTGCATCTAATAGTACTCGGAGCAAGGGAGCTTTTCATAAAATATGGTAAAATAAATCAACTGGAAGACTTCAAGAGTGGAAGTATTATCTTAAAACTGCAGGAAGTGTGTAGTGTGCCCTCAATTGTTGAAGAGTTAGGAATCAACAAATGTGACATTTCGTGGGATTAGAAAAATTTTTAAACCAGTGTTATAGCTGTTAAAATGTTAGTACTGACCACTTTAGGGAAACAACTGTGGTGGATGACCAATATATTGTCTTTTAAGCGAGAATAGCACGAAACAATTCAATAAGCTTCATAGCTGAGCAAGGGTAAGCATCAATGGGTTGAGAAATTTTGCGTTTTATTGTGTCCACACGTCTTAAAAAGAGTAGCCTACTTAGGCATTGCCTTGAATCTTGCACTCATTTAAATATTAATGCCATCATGTAAAGTGGTGGCAGGAGCAGAAAAATTAATCATCTTATCTATGAAGTCATGTCCTCTTCACGGATGAGATTTCTTCCAGCACTACATGTGATTTTCAAAGCTAGTTGATTTGATGATTGATCGGACATAGTTTCATCCCAGTAAATTTAGGTAAGAAGAATATTGTTGTGAAACTGATATTGTCATCTGCGGAGGCATTATCCTGAACGGACGGATTGAGTTCCACGTTCTTTATGAAGGTTCTGTGACCGAAAATTACTATTGTAAGGAGGTGATCGTTCCCTGTGTGCATCTGTACCTGGGTATCATTGGAACAGACTTCATTTTTACGGATGAAAATGTCACAGCCATACCGGACTCCCGTTGCTCCACAATTAATGGAAAGGGAGAATACACTGAAAAATATTGCCCAGCTTACTTTCTTGACGTAAGTCCTATGTACATGAGATATGTACAGTATTTGAAGACATGCCTTGTGGCACAATTGTATTCTCTGAAAAATATCCAACAACTGAAAATGCTGATTCAAATGTGAGTATTCTTTTATCTGAAGAACGATCTTCAATCTTGAATAGCGAAATGGCGGTAGGAATTAGCCATGCATTCAGGGGAGGTCATATCCTATTCTAAGGAACACCAATGTTTTGTTCTTTTTCTTGGGCAGACTATCACGCATAACGAGTTCAATTAAGTCTTTTTTGTTTGATTCGATATTGTCTACACTGCATTCATTTTTACACAACTATATTTTCGCCACTCTTAAGTATACACCAGCCAACTCCCCACTACCTAACCCAAGAAGGGTTCTACCAGTTTAGATGGGAGTTGCTAGGAAGAATAAAAGAAAGTGGCAACACCGGGGGCACCGTTCCCGCAACAGTTCCAGATACATCTGTAGGGCACCCCTCTGCTGCCTCTGGCTGTCCCCAATTGACAAATTTATGGAACATCAAAACAAAATACATTGCAATAAAACATTGGCACAATGGAAATTACAAGATATACAATTTAACATCAGGGTATTCAATTTAGCTTAAGTAAACATGCAAGATAATAATAAGAAGTTAGTAAAGTTAGAAAAAGAAATAGGTTGTTAAATAGACTTGATTAAGCAAGGTTGTTAGTTCTTGTTATACAAAACTCTTTCATTTTTTAATTACTTGTTTTTAGATAACTTCTCTTGGAGTTACAGAATAAAATCGCCTTTTTGGTTACACTTTGCACTCCAGTGTATACAATTTAAATAAATATGATTAATTTAAGCATTAAATTGTGATCATTTTTTATTCCGCGTACACAATAGTAAAAAATTAAATTAAATAATGCATTTCATTGCCAAGGGATGTCAACCTGATCAAAATTACTCGTTTTTTATCAGTTTGATAACATTTTTATTTGTTGATATTAAAATACAGGAGGAGAATTACCTTTATTAAATTTTTTCTTATTCTTTTATTATTTCAATGTTTGTCTGAATTGCATTCAGTATTAAATTCAGATAAATTTATTTAAGTATATTGAATGCTTTATGTGCACCATTTAAAATCTAATCTCTAAATATTTTGAAAACTAACTGTCCATTTCATCTAATAACAATAACTTAGAAAAAGTAAAATGAAAAAATTCTGAGAGAGACAAATTGTATGTCTTTTCTGCCAATTAAAAGGTATTTATCATTAGAGTTGCAACATTTTCGAAGAAAATATTTAAAATGATAAGATATATTTCAGTAATTTATAACAATATTTTTAAAAAATAATTTTGAGCAAATAAAAATTTTATAACTTTATATAGTATTACAAGTTTAAAAACTTACTTCAACAGGGCTTTGTAGATATATAGAGTAAGAAGTTCAAATGTTAATAATCTTACTATTGATTAACCATTGTTTAATTTAAGCACATTTTCAAGTGAATAATTAAATTCTTTGAGTTATATATATTTCATATTAACATGTGATCAATAATTTCAACACAAATAGCTATTCGTAAGTACTTTTATATATTATTAAATATAAATATTTTAATGTATAAAAATTTTTAAATATTTATCTATAAATATTACATTTGACTAGTCTAAAATATTTGTAAAGAGGAAATTTAACTGTGCCATTTATTCTGCATGGATGTATTTCTATAGCGTACTAATAGCTTCTTGGAAAAAAAATTATGTCACCAAAAGTGGACTCATTTTGACGTACACTTTCAAATTCATATTATTTAGAATGAAATATCATCAATATAATTTCAAAAGTCATATTTAAATAGTTTCAAATGTTTAAAATTTTTTTTTAATTTTGAAAATTATACCTGTAATTATTTGTATTTTGTAAAAGTATATTGATGGAATAATCGCATTATTCTCTTTTCACTCAATTTGTCAATATTTTCCTTACAGTTTTGCCTATTATAAGCATTGGACTTAAAATTACTAGATTTGAAGTTCCTTCTTTAGTTGTTCCTGGAGATTCTGCAATTTTGACTTGTTTCTACGATCTTGGAAAAGAAAAACTCTATTCTGTGAAATGGTATAAAGATAAAGTGGAGTTTTTTAGATTTTTTCCAAGCCTATCACCACAGTATATGTCCTTCCCAGCTCCTGGAATTGATATTGATGTAAGATTATGATTGTTATTAGGATATTTTAAGAGAAATTCATTTTAAAACTAATTATAAAAACGTAATTGTAAAATGAATAAGAATTACTTTTTTTAAAAAAATTAGTATATGTTGAAGTTTTAATAAGAATGCATATTGTAAAAAAAAACTATAAATAAAAAATTTCAAGTGCTATTTACAATTTGTAATGTTTTATCTAGTGCATTTTTCATGCTTTCTTTTTTTCAATTTTATTATTATTTTTAGTACAAATGCTTAGGATGGATTTAATATAAATATTTTTAAATTATAAATATTGAATTTAACCTCTACCTTAAATAATTAAATTTTAAAATAAATATTAAAGGGAACTTATATTTATTTACACATAATTTATACCAAGTTCTTAGAGATTTGTAATACATTTTTTCAAATGTATTATTTAGAAATCCGAAAAAATTATTTAATTTATAAATAAAAATCTGTGAAATATGTACGCATATTTTGTACTTTGAGAGAAGCTTTCAAATGTTTTTCAACAATTTAATTTATAAAAAATTTAAAGGAAATCCATTTTCTTCATAGCATATTCTCGAATCTAATTGAACGAATCTATATCGAAAAGCAACTCAGAATTATAAAATATCATTTTAATGAATGATTAAGTAAAAAGCTTATAAAATTTAAAACTGCGCAAAACATGAATTTATAAAAATAACCTTATTAATCTGTGCTTTTAAGTAATTGTCTTAAAATGGAAGAAGTTTTGCTTGGGTATGAGTTTCAAAAAATATTTTATATTTTTTTCCAAGAATTTTTTTCTGTTTAAAAATAGGCTTCTAAACTCAAATATTTTCACAGACAATATTTTATTTTATAATACTTAACCTTAAATGCCAATATTTTTCGGAAAAATTTGAACAAGTTTAATATTAATTAAAATTAACAAAAAATAAAAGTATAAATTAATAAAAATATCTAACAAAGAGTAAGCATTATACTTATTTTATTTTAATACTAAAATAAAATTTTATTAAAATGTGCAATTAATAAGGGGCATACTTTGTTTTCAATATTTTAATAACTTATTAACTGCATTCTGAAAATAAAGTAATTTATGGATTGGATTTTTACATGATATATAATTTTCTTAGATCATTGGAAATTTAAAATAGAAGAATAATTGCTTACATGAAATTGATTTTTTTGAACTTAGACACACTTAAAATTGAAAATTCTAGACTTTTTTAAATGTATGTAAAGAGAAATTTTTAATAAAAGTGAACAAATGATATCACAGATTTTTATTTATTATAAATTTTATTAATATTTAAGCAGAAAGTACTAGATTTTAAAACAGATTGAAACTTCAACATAACTTAATCATTGCAGGTATTGATCTAATTAGATCTCGTGGGCAGAAAATGACCACTGAGTAACATGCAAACAACGAATTAACTTATCTTAAGATAAATTCTATTTATCTTATTTAATAATAAGATAAATAGAATTTATCTTAAGATAAATTCTATGTGGTGTGCATAGCATGTGAACAAAGGTTTCTATTTACAAAAATTTAAAATTTGGGATGAATATTTTCCATCTCAGGAGTGAGATAAAATAAAATATATGACTGCATACTTTCCAATATAATATTTTTTCAAAATTATATTTTTGCGATTAACTCCAGAATCGAATACGAAATTTTTTTCTTATTTAAAAAATTATAACTTAATAAATGAAAATCATATATTTTTAATGTCACTATGATGTTTGGTAATTATATGTATATGGTTTTAGAAATCACAAATATATTATTTTAAATATTATTTATTTTGTATTATGGATTTTAATTGATATTTGCGATTGTATAAATTTAGTTTCATTGTAAATCTAAGCATTTAGAATAAATATTGAAATTAAATTATTATTGGTGAGCATTATTTTGTTAAGTTTCTGCATATTTTATTATCGATTGCCTTGAAATTTTAAGTTTAAATAAATTTATTTGGAAACATAAAGGGATTTATAATAAAGCTTACTTCATGAACACATAAATTTCTCTGTTGTATATATACATACTTTATTTTATATTTTAGTTTTTTAATCTACATATTTTATTTTAACAACTATGAAAATAAATTTAAAAAGTTTATAAGATAGAATTATTCACAAACACACAAATATTCTCACACATGTGTGGGTGAGAAGAATTTAACCATATATATTTTGAATTTATTTCTGCATGTAATATTTGTTAAAATATGTAGATTGAAAAATTAATTATTTATAACTTCATATTAAAACTTCATATTCAGTAAAACTTGTATACAAATGCCGGTTTGATTAAAAACTAAACTTATTAAATTTATTTAAGATAAAATAAATTTATTTAAAAATTTCTTTTAAATATATGTCATTTTTAGCGAGGTAAAATGAACTACAAACATTTATAATAACAATATATTCTTTACAGAGCAATTACCTAAAAAAGAATATTGCATAGAAATAATAGAAAATGTAAAAATAAGAGTTTAGGCATATCACTAGCACATTTTGTTTTACCATTTTGAAATGAATAACAAATAGTTTGTAATATTTTCATGAGTTTTTTCTTTACCGAAAAATTGAATTAGAAGATATTAAAGATTGGAAAAATCGACAGAAAATTTCAACAGTGAAAGTATGTTGCCTCTCTTAATATGGCTTTTCAATTTTCGATGTTAAATTTGTGGTTTTGCTAGAAGAAATGATAAAAAAGTATCCATAATCGATCAGAAAAAATATCACATCGAAAGAACTTTCATCTACGTGGTGCAGAAAGTTTGAGATTAAAATGAAGAGCAACAAACCAGCACAACTTGCATCTTCTGAATGTATGTTTTTCAATATCACCAAAGAAAAGTAGTAATATGGAAAAATATTATTTTTCGTACATAAATGAAAAACTTTATATGCAACATTTTTGTGATGTGAGACAGAAGAGAAATAACTAGATAAATATGATTTCACAAAATATTTTCTAGCTAAGTTTGAGCATGAGCTTAAACTAACTTACATTAAATGAACTCTGAAGGAAAATGTTTTGAGTACCAAGTAGAATACATTCCCTTGCATATATATAATAATAATAATAATAAAAATATATATATATATATATATATATATATGTATATATATATATATATATATATATATATATATATATATATATATATATATATATATATATATATATATATATATATATATATATATATATTAAGCGATATATCCTTTGAAACTAATTAGATTTATGTTTTATATTTGAAAATAAGAAGGTGTAAAATGAATTATTTTCAATGAACTCAAAATATTAACTTAAAAGTAGAATGTAGTGAATTCAAAGTTCATTTTCGGCATGATAAATTCTGCTTGAACATGATTATAGTTCTCTTGGTAAACCTTAGAATTATGTTGTACCATTTGCATAAAGTTTTAATCATAAAATACCCGTCATTGAAAGGGAAATCTAATAAAGAGTTGATTTAACAGAGTACGTCTTTAAAGTAACTTCTAAAAAATAAACATAGTGATAAATATACAAATAGTAAATAAAAAATATGTGTATTATGATACTAACTGAAAGGATTTTTCTCGATTACAATAGTTTTGCAATTTTTACTCTTTATTGAATTAAGATGTTTTACATGTTTTTAGGAATGTAACAAAAATGGTGTTTAAATTATTTGTAAATTTCAACATGACATAGAGCCGATTAATACATATTTTATCTAATGCCCTTTAGAAATGCATTCATATGCAATCTTTTAAATTAGATTACAATAATTAAAACATTCTTTGAATTTATGAGGTATGACAGTAATGGTTTTTAATTTACTTGTAAATTTCGAAATGATTCCGAAGTGAAAATGCATTTCGTATGTATCGTTTTTCAGAAATATATTTACAAGTACCAGGTGTATGCAAATGAAATAAAACGATTAAAAAAAACCACAATAAACTTGCAAAAACTGTTAATAATTCTTTATTCGAAATAATTCATCGCTAGTTACACATTTTCCACATCTTACTTACAATTTGTGAATACCACGCCAAAAAATGATCGGTCTTTTAAGACCAGCCAGTCATCAAGCCAAGTTTTGACGTTTTCGTAGAAAGTGAAGCATTGGTTAGCCAATGCGTGTCCCAATGATACAAATAGGTGGTAATCGAAAGGAGTCAGGTCTGGAGAATAAGCCGCATGCGCTAAGGGCTCCCAGCCGAGTGCCTTAACGATATCCTTGTTCGGCTTAGCACGGTGGTTAGGTGCGATGTCATCAAGAAAAATCACTTTATGCTGCCGTTTCTTGTATTGATCGCGTTTTTCGAGTATAGCAGTGTTCAAATCAAGTAATTGTTAATTGTAGCGATCACTATTAAAACGGTTTCACCGGGTTTGAGAAGCTCATAATAGATTGACCACTCCTGATCTCAGAAAATACACAGCACTGTCTTGCGGCCAGACCGATTGGGTGTTGCGGTCGATTTGGACGGCTGTTTGGGATCAACATATGATCGATTATGCTTGGGATTTTCAAAATAAATTTATTTTTCATCGCCAGTCACAATACGATGCAGATATGACTTGCGTTTGTAAAGGGCAAGGAACATTTCGGACACGATTTTTCGGTTTTCCTGCTGACGGTCCGTTAGCTCGTATGTTATCCATCTACCGAACTTTGTTATCTTGCCCATTGCTTTCAGGCGACAGGAAACAGTGCTCTGGTCAACATTCTATTGTTCTGCAAGATGTTCTTGCTTTTGGCCATCATCTTCATCGAGTAATGCTTGCAATTCAGCATCTAAAAAATTGTTTGTTGGTTTGCCATGCTCCTCGTTTCTCACATCGAAATCCCCAATTTGAAACTTTTCAAATCACCTGTAGCACTGCGCACGACTCAGAGCATTGCCAACGTATGCTTCTACAAGCATTTGGTGCAATTCGGCAGCATTTGTCTTCAAATGGTAACATAAAATTAATACTGTCCGCAAATCGTGGTTGGAAGACATAAAAGTCGTCATTTTTAACACAGTAAAAAAACACAATGCACGCTGAAACTCGTCCAAATGTAAATTAAACGTGAGTATCAAAGGTCAAACTATAAAAAAATCGCAGGTCACGGTTTCATAATGTTTGCATATGTGCCTGGGGGCATCTGTTAGCAATCGTCTCGTTTGATATGCATACACCTGGTAATTAGATAAATTCCATCACTCAAAAATGTAGTTAATTTCCATCGTCCCAAAAATGTGATGAATCTCAGGATTTTTGTGGCTAATTTGCAAAGTAATGAATGTAGAACCACCAAATATGATGATATAAATACAAAACAGGTATGCATTGATTACAGCATCGAAGTTTACATATGAAAAAATATAAATGATTTACAACAAAAAAAGAAATTTTTGGAAAAAAGAATAATCACAGTTTTATGTTGTTAAATGTCACAAAAACATAATAAAAAAGAATTTTGAAAAGGATAATGTCCTTCCCTAGCTTGAATGCATTAAAGAATTGATTTTCCCTGCTGTCAATTAAGTATTTGGTTACCGAAATGGTGTGAGAAGACACGAAGTAATCTATTTTCCTGCTCTTCTACTTATATTTAAGGTTGATGATCTGATCAAATTGATGTATTGTCTTTCTGCATTAGACTATTTTCTTATATTGAATACATATTTTACTAGCCTATTGAGTTTTTATTATTCCCACAGCTCTCTTTCTTTCTATATAAAGTTTAGTTGACATAACCTTGAAAAAGTAGTTTTCTCATTGTGGTCGTATCATTAGAAATTTTCATATATTTAATAGAGTGTAAAAAATATTTATATATATTACCACTGAATACTTTCTTAATTCAAATCTGTTGGTTTTATATTAAATACAAAATTCTTATAAAAATAATATATAATATATGCCGATAAATACCTAATTTCTTTGCATTTAATAATAGGAAATTGAAAAAAAATGATTATTTACGAATAATTTGAATTCATCTATGAATTTTAGCAGTACTCATTTATTCCGCTAAAAATTATAGATTTCCAGTCAACATTAGCATTAATAGTTTTTAAGCTTTTATTTTTTCAAAATAGGCTATAATAGCATCACATTCTAAATCATAGAAGTATTTGTAGGTATTCCTTCTCTTATACGTGCTAGACATTATAACAATATTCTTCTTTCAAAATGATTTTTTATGTAATTACTGCTGGGGAAATTTTTCTCAACTTTGTTTTTCTATGCATCATAGATATTTTGTAACAGACATATGTTTTGTTAAGTGATAGTTTTGATCTAGTAATCATACTACATCATAGTATTTCCTAACAAATTTGCAAGTGCCATACCTAAGACACGCCTTTATCTTCATATACCCTTTATAAAAACTCACTCCTTAATTTCCATATTTATGTCTCGTTGTAGTGTTAAATAAAATGCTATAATATCTCTATTTTACTTTACTTTTTATAGCTTTCAAAATCAAGTCTTAACACAGTTTATCTTAGAAACCTAACTTTGAAAAGTGAAGGCCAATATACATGTCAAGTTTCAGCAGATGAGCCTTATTTTGGCTGTGTCCAAGTGCATAGAGACGTAGTTGTATACAGTAAGAATTTTTTGTATTTTTTACTAATTCTCCTCCTCCTCCTGTGTTTAAGCATTAATTTGTGTTCTTTTTGTTTGGAAATAGTTTCATTATTAATTCTCTGACTAATAAAAAATTAAAAAATGAAACTTAATTAAATTTGCTAATTTACTACTTTTTGTGATTTGTTGCCTAATTAACTGAATTAATAAAGGTTTTTAATTTTAAAATTAAATTATTTTTGAATTAATCTAGATAAACTGCATATAATAAAAAAATAAGAATGTTGTTTCTATGTTTTATATCTTTTGCATGCATTAAATTATTGTAAATATTATACATTAATTAAATTCAAAGAGTTAAAATTACCATTATTTATGTTTCCCTCAAAGTTTAAACTGAAAAAAAAAATGTTTTCCACTTCCACAGAATGACTAATTGTGAAATGAAAAATAAATCCATTACAACACTTAAAGTTATTAATAAATAATTAATCTTTTTAATATGAATTATTTCTGTGGTTTGGTCAATCGGAGTTTAATCAAGAAATTCAAGAAATGTATTATGGCTTATAGTGATCTTGTATGACGGCTACATTATTAACTCTCAATGGTATATATTGTTGGATTACATTAAAGAATATGTAAATTAGAGTAATATAGTATAACTTTCTCCAATCTTTCAAGTCATATAAGGAATGCATGTGATGATCTATTCTCAATAGTTGGAAAATAGGAAAATATAAAATTGAATCTAGAATTGAAATTCATTCCAGGTTCAATTTTACTGAAAATATGCAGGTTTAATATCAAAAACAAATATTTATAGTGATATTTTGACAAACTAAATCAAAATTTAATTTTGGTATGAAAATACACATTTGCAAATTTTGCCATAGTAGTGATGTAATTGATTTTACTCTCAATATATAATTACTGCTTTTGATACCGTTGTTATTACCACGTCCATGTTCATTAAGAATATCGCTTATTTGACATATATATATATATATATATATATATATACATATATATATATATATATATATATATATATATATATATTATATATATATATATATATATATATATATATATATATATATATATATATATATATATATATATATATATATATATACACATTAAATACAGTGTTTTTAAAGAAGCTTTGCAATGATTTTAAGATTACAATTAATTTAAATCAACAGTCCCATTGAATATGTCTTCATTTTCAGGATTTCTAATATTTTGTATTCTTTATTTAACAAATTTTAATATAAGCAATACGAGTTATGCATTTCAATAGTTCAATACAATTCATTTCAATAGTTAAATGCAACATTCATGGAATTTCATATTTTCTTTTAGTTCCACCAGAATCATCTCCCCGAATCTATGGTGAAATTACAGAATTCGGTGATAATCTCACTCTGCACTGTTCTTCAGCAAAATCGAAACCAGCAGCGAATCTCAGTTGGTACGTTAATGATGTTTTGGTAAGTTCTTCCTTGTATAAAAATACTTTAAAAAAATTTAGTTTCGAAGTCCTTGTTGATATTTTTAATTAAAAGAGAATTAATATCATTTAACAAATTATAATTGTTTTATTAGGAATTGGTTTCAAAATAGTTCTAAATTTACAAATATAGTTTAAAATTTATAAATTTTAAATCTATAAATAATTTTTCATGTCTTTAAAAGTTGCTCAGTTGTATTTTGAAATATTAATTAAAAATTTTTTTAAAAAAGCTTCGATCTCTGCAATTTTAAAATAATCATTAGTATTTTATCTTTGTACTCACCCATGATAGAAATATTGGCGTAATTTTGAAATTTTATGTATGTTTATTTTAAAAAATAAATGATTTTTATTTATTGTCATTCACATTAGGCTAAGATTCTTTAAAAAATGTCTAGTAATTTTAGCATTATCTCAATTTGAAAATTAACTTAATTTACTGGATTTCAAACTTAAATCTAACAGATACATTACCGAATTCAACTAAATGATATGAATTAAAATATAAAATTATATATATATATATATATATATATATATATATATATATATATATATATATATATATATATGAATAAAAAAAATTATATATTTAAAAGGAAAATTTCTTAAAGGAAATATTCGAGAAAAATTTTAATATTTACATTGAAGCTCAAAGATCAAAGTTTTACATAAACTTGTCCGTTATCGAATTTTATTGAAAAAATATGTTTCGGTATATTTCTTTAAAAATACTATTTTAAACATGATTTAAAGGATATTTAAAATCTCAAATTATAATAATACTGGGTAGTAAGTTGGAAAATTAAAATTTATATTTTATTGGGAAGACTTTGCATGTATGACAATTCTTTGGGCATAGAATCTGCATATTTTTAGTATTCATTTATAATCAGAGAATATCATGAATTGGCTACATATGTTTCTAAATCTAATAAAGAAACTGTTACATGTGGCTTTACACTCTGTCTTCCATATTTTCTATATTTACAAGATTCGTGCTCTGTGTGGTGATAGAAGTCGGACAACTATTTTAAATACTTCCGTCAGGATCTGTAGTTCCACAGCAATCACCATAAATTTGTCAATGTAAAAGTGCAACAGCGTGTAGGTTACTCTTACATTGCCAGTATATGTTGCCATATTATGGTAATTTATTTATCCTCAAGGAAACTATGGCTCCCTTTCTATGAAAGCAGAACTTAATCCATATCATGAATGTGAACTCTTTACATGGTGTGAGTAAGACAATATTAATTCTTAACTTTTGGAAACTCTCACCCAACTCCTTTCATCTTAAAAAAATAGGAGTAGTGTGATTTATCGGACGCATTACTGATTTCTAGTTCTCTTTTAACAGTGTCTTCTTCACCTGCATCACTGCTAACAAATATTTATTTTTTGATCAGTAGAGAAAGTTTTGTTACAGGTTTCTAACTGTCTATTCCTATCATCTGAAGTTGTCTAAGTATGATTTTTATTAAGTATGAAGTAGTCTAAGTATATTTTCTGATAATGTGCTTCAGCATCATTCTTTTTGATTGAGATTTTTGCTCATTTAATCACTAAGAATGCTTACTCTACAGTACAATTCGTCTGAGATGACATCGATAGAATTCTTCAAAAACTGAGGGTGTTATATTTTCTAGAGAAGGACTATGATTTTGATTCTAATTTTTGACGCCTTATTTACAATGGAACATTTTTATGAAAGTTTTGGACCATATATATATACATATATATATATATATATATATATATATATATATATATATATATATATATATATATATATATATATATATATATATATATATATATATATATATATATATATATATATATATATATATATATATATATATATATATATATATATATATATATATATATATATATATATATATATATATATATATATATATATATAAATATAATTGTAGTTTAATTTAATATATGTTTTATTTTATAATTCTAACTTTTTGAAGTTAAGTTTTGAAACATTTAAAAAAAATGAAAATCTGGTGATTAAAATTTTTTAAATAAAGTAGGAGTATTTAATTAAATAAAAGTCGTTAATTGATTATGAATAACACTAATAGACATTTTTACCTTAGGATATAAAATTAACTTTAAAAATAGAGATACTTGCTATATTTTTCGGTATGTGTTCAGAAAATAGCAATTATACTCTAATTCCTAATATACAGTCACTTTTATAATTTTGAAAATGTGCTTTAAATTCAGAAATTTCTATTTATTTTAAGAACATAAGAAAAAAGTTGTTTCAATTAAAAATTTTTAACAAATGCTTTATTTTATAGAAAAGGAATTTTTGTGTATTTTTAAATTATATTTTGTATTAGTTGTGTAGTTATAAAATTAAATCTGCTTAAGCAAACTAATTTAATCAAATTTCCGCATTTATAACCGCATTTGTGTGTGTGTGTGTGTGTTGTTAGCTTAATTATATAAGATTTTTTTATCAGTCGCAGTTGATTTTTATGAATGAAATAATTTCTCAAAATGACAAGAATATTATTTTAATATAACTTAATAATTAATTACACCATTTTTTAAAATATAAATTGAATTCAGCATAGTTGGCAAATTAATTTGCCTATTACGATGGATTATCTTAGATTAAGTTTGAATTCAAGAGTTCATAACAATGCAGTTTTTATGTGTGGTTATTTTCTAATTTTTTAATTAAAAGATTATTGTTATTTCCTCTAAGCTAATTTATATTGAGAAAATAAAGTCAGTTTTAGCAATGATGCTTTCAAATGACGTGCATTACAAAGGACAACTTACATGGAAAAATAAACTAGATTTCATAAAAGTTTTTACAAGTAAAAATCGACAGATATTTTTAATTTACATTTATTGGAAATTATTTTCTATATTCCACTAATAAATGAAAAAATGAGAATGAGACATTTAAAATGAGAATTTTATATATGTATCAAAATAATTATTCACTGAAATTTTATTTATAATTTAAAAATACATTGTTATCAAACACTCCTTGAAAAGTTGCTTTAGAATTGTCACAAAAATCTCGTTTATTTTAGTAAGTATTATAATTTTATGCTTACACTTAGAAATAAATGTGAAGGTTATTAAAATATAGAAATTTGAAATTTTAATTATAGATCCGGAAATTTATATATTACTTAAACTTACTTTATGTGCGAAAATTTAATTTTATAAGAGATGTGGAAAATTAAAGTTTAAATTCTGTTAGCTACAATTACATATAAAAATTTCAGTACCCAAGAAGAGAAAATTCATAAAGAAGATATTAAGTAGAAAAGACTTGTAAAGAAAAGGATATATGCTGCAAAGTTTCATCCACTATTTATCTTGTTTACAATATGACTTTGAAACTGAAAACATTACCAATAATAGATGGGCATTATAGAAATTCATGAAAACAGTTAAAAAAAAGTTAATAAGCGTGTTTTCACCAGTGCAAT
Organism: Latrodectus hesperus; assembly: GCA_037975125.1. NCBI lineage: Eukaryota > Metazoa > Arthropoda > Arachnida > Araneae > Theridiidae > Latrodectus > Latrodectus hesperus. The sequence continues at coordinate 69,279,279 of CM075857.1, read as the reverse complement.
AAAATATAATAAATATAATGACATTTAAGATACTTGCGTCCAGTCAAGAGTGAATATTTAACATGGTCAATATGAAACGACAGATTAAATTACCTGTTATTTAACATAATTTACATAATTGCCGTTAAATTAGATCTCACTTGATTTTCTTTTTACAACTTTATGTTACTTTAAATTACATTGTCATAATCATGTATGTAGTTTTTAAGTAATTCAGCTGACAAAACTTTTTACAGAAGTTTTATCCTGTTAATATTATATTTGCTGATAATGTGCTTCAGCATCATTCTTTTTGATGTTCTAATAATTTTGAAATGAACATATTACGATGACTTTACATTTTCTAAAAACTATAAAATGTTTTGTTGTGCATTAAGGCTAACAAAGAGAAATGTAAGAGATATTGCATTCCAAATTAACATCAAACGCAATTAGGAAAACAAACATCAATACAATTAGGAACACGAACATCAACACAATTAGGGACACAAACATCAACACAATTATGAATGTCATAAATAAAAAATTAAATTTTGGAATAATATAAAGTATGAATCTATATATTATGCACATGGTTTTTTAATTTCAGAAAGCATATTAATTTATTTACAGATGGATTCTGGCACAATACGTGACACTCAAGAAGTCATTCGTCATCCAGATGAATTGGAATCGTCTTCATCTTACATCAACATACCCCTGACATCTCGTCATCTCCCACCTGGGGATATACGACTTACATGTGCTGCCTCAATAGCAAATGTTGTCACATCTGTCAGCGAAGAACTTCTCATCAACAGACCTTTGCCTGACCGCGTCTTGGAACTTAAGAATTCAGCAATGATGTTGAATGTAATGTCACTACTAATGATGCTTTTGCATTTTATGTGTATTTTAGTAAGCTTTCCGAAAATATAAAAAGTTTTGGTGTCCATGACAGAGCTCAAATAAATTGGTAATGTCATTTGTCGATTTTATGTGTAAGTTTATTTATTTCAGGAAATGGCGTGGTATTTAAATTTTGGAAACTTTTCAGCATATGGAACTTTAGATATCGTCACTTAGAAAAGTGTATTATACACAGATCAATCAATTGTATAAGCCTCTTTAATATAAATCTTCAAACTATCTAAATCTCTTATGTAATTTCGTGAAAGATTGTTTTAATCGAACATGCTATTGAAACAGAGTAAGAATGTATTTATATGTATGTAATTTAGACTTGTTACAATGTGTTTCAAAATTGCTCAGTTAATTAGTTAATATTGGAAAATTACTTAGATTGAAATAGTATGTGTTTACGTAGTAGTAAAATAATTCCATATCCTTATAAATTCATAACTTTTAAATTAATATTAATCATCCTTTTATAAAGAAATTAATAGTAATTTTAATGAAGAATATGAAAAGATATTTTAAGGAATTTGTCATAAAGAAAGAAAAATAGAAAAAATAGGTGAAAAAACCATGATTTACAAGTAATTTATAATGGCATTATTTTCTCATGGTTCATGATTGTATATAATGACTTAATACATAAAAGGTATAAAAGCGGTCTTAGATACTATAAACATATTTTTTCATAAATTTCAGAAAATAAATAGACGAAAGAAAAAATCACAAAAGGAACTAAGCAAAAGTTTTGCTCAGCATAAAAATTAATTGAAATGATTTTTTAATCAGAGAATTTTTCCCTTATCTTTTTGTTAAGTTACTAATTATAAAGTAAATTATATATTTTGTTGTCAAGTTATAGCCTATAAATTATTTTGTAATGTATAACACAAGAATTTTTATTTATTTCTAACCCTGAATGATCAGCTATATTTATTTTAGGTTTCATTTTTGTGATGACTTATTCGTTAAATTCAACATTATTTTTATTATTTAAAATTAAGAATGAATTTCTCAGAAATATTCTACCTAGAATGAGATAATTTCGTAGAGCGTAGTACTAAAACGCTTATAATCTAAATAGTTAATTGGTTAAAGATAAGAAAAATAAAATTCATATCGTATTTATGAATTATATGGAAAAAAATTGGTTAAAATAAAATATGATAAAAAAGGAAGAATAATTATAAAAGTATGCTGTCACAAAAATAAAATATCATAAAAAAATTCAATTTTTGGTAAAAAAAAACTTAATATAAAAAGCAATCATTGGATAATGTCACTGACGATTTGAGAAGCATAATGAATAGAACACACGCACACACAATATAACCCATGCATTTATTTATGCAGTAACAGGTATTCAATATCCCTGCTAGTACTCTTAACGACATTATTAAAAAGGCTTTTAATTATGTCGATCACATGATCTATTAACGAGCATATAGCATATTGCAATAAATGGAAGGAACTGGAATTCGGCCATATGATCTTGCAAGCTCAATTGCAAACTCTAACTTATCATTAGGTTTGCAGCAGAAATCATATCCTCCTTTCACTGTATTAGAACAGTTTGAAGTCGCTTCGTCAGCATTACAGGCAACACACCAATTTGATTTAAAATATGTACGACTTTAAGCAAATGAGACACATAACAAACATTAGTCCCTATGCACAATTTCTAGCCGATTTAGGATACCCCATCTTCTAATGTGGGGACATTCAAAGAATGATTCGACAACGTTAAATGAGATGAAATTTATGCTTTTGAAGAATGAATGTAAGAATGAACTCTATGTATTTTGTTAGTTGCTCCTAATATCCAACTTCTTAGGGGCATCTCTCTGGCAAACTACATATATGCTTCCCTCATAAATTATTTTATGAAGATTTAATGAATTTTTCACTTACTGCTATTAGCATATATTTATTTATAAATATAGATATTTATATAATTAATATAAATTTAGAGACAGTTTCAAAATATTTGTCATTACACTACAATATACACTTTATTGGGATCTGAAACAATTATTATAATTTAAATTTTTGGAATAAATTATCATCAATAAAATATATACATCATTTGTGTACCATTAGCAGAAATATAAAATCAAAACTAATTCAAAACTCCAAATACATTTTTATATGCTTACCAGCAAATATCAGAATTCAATTTAACTGAGGCTCTATTAAGAGTGTGGATTAACATTTCATGATATTACCATCTTACTGGTTGTTGAAATTCAAACAGTGTCTTTTGAATATTGAACCTGAATATTACAGAGAGCCAAACTGAAAGACACCCAGAATCTCATTCTAAACCATTCACAAATTGAGGCATTGTTCTAAATGTTTAGTTTTATTTTCGCTTGATTATCATGTTTGCTATTGCAAATTTTGGGTTGATATGAATCGGTAGGCATTTCTCATTAGTATTAACATGTGGTGACTTTATTGAGAATTTCATTTCTCTCTAATGAGATATATTTCAACCTAATCCGGACTAAGTTTTCAGAAAAAATACTATAGTAGAGGGAAATTTCAAGAAATTGGTTTTATGAAAGGACATTCATACTTCGTTCATACGACTATTAATTATTTTGTATGTCATTTAATTGCACTAATTTAAAATATTCTACAGAAAATAAACTCAGTAAATATAGGAGGAAAAATATAACATTCATTAGTTAAGTATTTTCACCATAGAACCTAAAAAGCCATTTTCTTCTATACATGCCTGATGAATTAATTATTCATGATTATTACATTATATATCCTCTTTATCGAAATAATAACTAAGCGTCATGTTTTCCGTTTCTTAATTCTCAAAAAATGCATAATCATTATCTGTGTAATTTATTAATGTTACTTGGAGGCATGGAATCGTTAACCCTTCTAAATAGCTGCAACTTCTCCAAATTTTTCAAATACATTGCATGTGAAATAAAATTTTGTCGATATCGTTTATGTAAAACCACCTTTGCTTGTTTATGTTAACCATAAGTAATGGAAAAAACAATAACAATGGTAAATTTGTGCATTAAATTTTTTTATTAATTAACTAAAGAAAAAAATATCAATACAAAATGTTTTACGATGGCTTACAGCAAAACTGAATGACTATAAAGAAATATTATTTATTTAAAAATAATTCTTCAATATCTATAATTCATGAAGTGAAAGAATTCAGATATTATCAGTCAAAACAAATAAAAAAATAAATTTTAAAATTATTTAGCGTTTATCACATTTTTCCACAAGTCGTGCTATGTTATCATTTATTTAAATATCTAAGAATTTTTTAAAATGTAATTATCAGTGACTTTTATAACAAAACCTACGTGCAACGTGATTTATTCAAAGTTTTTAAATTAATTTATTTAACGGCGGGAATTGGGTGTCTAACCGATTACCACAAAAAGGTAGGAAACTACTATTTATTTAACGTTACCCAATGGGCATCTGTAACCAAGTCACGGAGGCGGGTAGCATTACTCACGCCATACCACCAGAAACTCGTTCACAGGTTGGGCCATATCCATACATCATCTCAGAGAAAAGGACAGAGAAAGACAGAAAAAAGAACATCTCTGCTCGAACCGGGATTCGAACATTTGACTAATAGCATAGAAGTCAAGAACACTAACTCCTCATTCAACGTTCTGCAATTTACTTAAATAAACTGATTACTTTAAATCATGGATTAATAACTTTCAATTTGGAGTATATAAATCTTAAAAATGTAGTAAAACCACTCATTTAAGTATTTTATTTTTAAATAGACTAAATTTAAAAAGAATACATTTTTTTCCATGGTAAAAAATGACATATTTGGACATCCAGAAATATACTTCGAATGATTTTTGTCAGACTTGGAATTTTAATTTTCTATAATTCTTTTAAGAAACAGGTAATACTAAATACATTCAAAGTAATTTACTCAAAGTTAAGGAGCCACATTGTAAGGTACTCGTACATAGGTACCCGTTTATAGGGCAGGCAAGTATTCACAACCCATTCATACAAGGAAAGGACAAAGACAGGATAAATAGAGAGAAAGTACATCCATGCCCGATTCGGGATTTTAACCTAGGACCTCTTTATCCTCAGTCATGCACGCTGACCACTAGACAAGTTGGGCTGCAGTTGTCTAATTTAAAATATTTTATAAAAATCATAAATTTCATGAAAATAAATTTTTAGTTGGAGGCAAGATATTATGATTGTTGTTGGATTGTTGAATATTTCGTAATATTAGAAAAACAATTTCTTATGAAGTAAGGTTCAAAATCCTCAAAACATTGTGATTTAAAAGTAAAATAAACATTTTAATTTTAAATCACAAAACTCAAACTATCATTTCGTAAATCATAAAGCATTTTCCTTTACAAACGAACTCTTTTATATTTAATATTCTCCAAAAATCTTGTTAAGTATTTTTTCCTTTTTTAAATAAGTAATTAATCATAATTTTATTAAATGAATCATATTCAGCTAACGTGTAGTATCGTACAACGTTAAGAAACAACACAGAATCTTTCGCAATATTTAAAAAAATGTGTAACAATTTTTTAATCGAATTAATAATGTCATTTAAGTTTTTTCAGTTCTAACTTGCAGAAAGCATTCAGGATCATACTTGTACACTATCATGCATTTCAAATATTTAACTTAGCATAATATTCACAAATTTACTTAAAGATTACTTCTGTTCTGTAATTTGTTTCCAATATTTGGCTAGGTAAAACATATTCCTTAATTAATGCTTAATAGAAATGTTAAAGTAAATGAAGATAATGTTTTCAACAAGGGAGTAAATATTGAATGATATTTCATAAGCAATTACAATCTTTTTATGATTTTGTATCGAAACAACGTAAATATTTGGAAATGTTATTCATTATAAAACTTGCAGTAAATTAAATCAAAGAACACTTTTTCTATATTACAGAAAAGCTGAAGCAATAAATATTATTAAATTGACAAAATTTTTTCATATATGATGTAATTTAACAATACTTGGTTTATCTATAAAAATTTGACGAAAATTTATATTATTTTTACATTAAATGTTTCTTTACAAATTTATTAGTGTTTGGTGAAAAAGGAAAATAAATTTTTTTAATATGTGTTGTATCTTAAGGAGTGAAATTTAAGAATTACAATAAATTTTAGGTATATATCTTACAAAATTGAGATTTAATAAAAATGTTTAAATGGTCAGAGTGGGTTATGGAAATTTTGTACATATCTTTGTTTCTGGTTAAATATCTTTTATAAAGTTTCAGAGAAGACTAATTATCATTATTTTCCAAAATGTTTCAAAACCATTTTATAATATATTTTCATTTTATTTTAAAATGTCAATTCAAATTTGTTTCAGTGAACTTTTAAAATTTTCTTTTAAGCATTTTGAAAAAAGTTCACTGGTATCCAGATTTACATCTTATTCATCTTCTATTATTGCAATAAATTGAAATAATGGAAATCTTAGAAACGAACATCTTCAATCTACTCAAAAAATCTATACTTTATTTATACATAACGTTTTTCATGTGTATTTACTCATTGTTTCAAGTTTTGCAACATACTGATGCAATATTCTGTAGTCTATTGGTAAGTTGTTCATTTTCTCTCTTAATAATTCTGTCTTAATAATTCGAATTGAGACATCATTGATATTTTTTTTTTACTTTAGAGACAGATACAAATGTTTCAAATTTAAAATGGGCTTTTTAATAAACACTAATTTGTTTGATATATATATATATATATATATATATATATATATATATATATATATATATATATATATATATATATATATGTATATATATTCATATATATACACACATTTTCTGACATAAATAGAACATAATGTTACTTACATGCATTACTTAACACCTGAAACATCATTGTTTTCCTTTTGTGTATTTTATTTCGTTAAAACTATCTTTTAATGCTAATACATTTCTAATCATAATAGGATATAAACCATAAACAACTTATATAAAATGATATTCAACACCCACCATCTATTAAAGCAGAACTGGACAAGATAACCATTGTAATGTATAATAGATACATATTTACAAAGTTAAAGAAACTTTTAAGTCAATTTAGATATGTTGAATTGTTTTGAGAAGAAATATTAATTTTCTTTACTTTTTGAAAGAGCCGCAAGTACATTGAAAAATAATTGAATATATTTTTAAATACTTGAATGTTCTGCTTATCAAGTAATTTATATCAGTTGTTCATTGGTAATTTCTAACTTATTTTCATAAGCATTTAGTAAAACTGATTTAACCTTTTAATGAGAAACAAAGATAAGATTTCTTTGTATAAAAACAGAAATTTTGAAATTTGTGCATTCATTATCATTAACAAAGAAACTTCTTGATGAAATTGCAACGAACATCTTATGAAACGCAACATATTAAAATACAAAGAACTATTTTTAAGAAAAATGAATCAAAATTTTGTATTTTTTGGTGAAAATCCTAAGTTGTTTTTACAAATAAGTTTAAGAAACATGCTTTCAAAAAATTACATTTTGTTAAGGAATAGAAAAGACTTTATACCTCTCAGATTAACATGGGCCATTCCCCAATTCATAGATCTCCCAGTAACTTAGTGACAGAGTATATAGTCATGCTTCCAATTATTGCCTCAAGCAAGCAAAGTTTCACATTGCTGATCTCACGGGAAGAGCAAATCTAATCAGCCACATAAACATCAATATAAAAGGAAAGAAACATTTATCTACAAAATTATAAAATGTGTATCAAGGCTATTTGTTATAAATATAGAATTTCAGTTAATATATTTTTTAAAAATATATTAAAAAATAAAATTACATTAGAATAATTCTATTTTCACTCAATAAAAACAACTTGGTTCTTGTTTTCTCTTTTAATTCCTAAAATGAATACATTAAAGTACTTCTTTTTTTAAGTTAGCAACATTTCTTTGTCTGAATATATTTTGTTTGATTATAAAGAAAATACAATTACATTATTATGTATATAAAGTGCCAAAATCTAAAAAATAAAATTATATACAGAGTCAAAATTTCTGTTTGAATTATTGTTAAATGTTATATATAATTGATGAAAATGCTTAAGTAATATATAATATTATATATAAGTATTAGTATTATAATATTATTAATTATAATATCATAATTATTATTAATTATATAAGTATTAATTATTATTAATAATATATAATAATATTAAGTAATATATAATATTAAACATGAAGATAACTTCTATAATAAAATTGATTATATCAAATACTCATGAGTATTGTTAGAAATTTCTGTTGATAATGTATATTTAGAAATACAAAATATTGTATATTAAATGTTTAGATCGTTATCCTTTTTTATATTACTCTAGAACTAAACAATTCGTATATTAGAAAACAATGAGAGTAAGTGCTCTATTATTTTGCTCTTTCTCTCTTCATCTTTAAAATCACATTTATCCTTGATAACTATACTAAAGAAAGCGTGTCAAAAATTTTCATTCACTATATTTTTTTTAAATTTCATGATTTTTATGTGTATTATTGTTTTTTTTTAAACCGAGTGTAAAGGTAACACACTAACAATATTAAAATATCACTGATCGCATTTGCTTATTTAACGAACAAAAAAAAAAAAAAACTGAAAAATTCTACTTGAATGAAAATTATTTTTATTGAAAATAAAATTTTCATCACACTGAAATCAAATAATTAGGATTTGTCTATTGAAAAACCTATCAAATATATAAACTGAAATAGTTAATAAAATTTTGAGTTTTTTTTTCATTTTGGCTTTTAGTGTGAAAGACGTAATGTTACTTATTAAGAAAATTTTTATCTCTTGTTACTCTCTTTTTTATACTCAATTAATCATTATGTCGTTAGAGGCTATTTAATCCAATGTCACTAGAGCATTAAGTCCTTAGACTAGTTATTGAGAAATATGAATCATGCTATGAGCATTTAATAGAAAGGATGTATTGATTGCCTGCAGCTATATTTCTTTTAGTCCACATAAGGTGAGAAATGTTTCTGCTTAGTTCTTTTCCTAACATAATAAGGATTCCAATTTTCTATTGGTAATGAATACATAAATTTGCAGTAAAACATATTTGCAATAAACGTCTACCATGGTATTACTGAAGAAATGAAAATATTTAGGTAACTTTAACTAGAGACAGAGAAGAGGCTCATGAAGATTTTTAAATGCATCCATATTTCAGTGAATATAATTCAGTAAAACAGAACAATATTAGGTTAATATTTCTTAAATTCTGCTTTATATAAACTTTCATCATGTTTAGGTGTTTTAGTTTGAAATGTAGGTTTGGTTTTTGAACTTTAACTGTATGACGTATTTGTTATCATTTTTTAAAGAAGACTCCCTTTTTGATGTTTAATATGAAAATTTTAGTATTAAAAAATTTCTGAAACTTTTTGTATAAATAGGTAATCCCCATTGATAAGATTACATATTTATACAAATGTTTATTTAAATTTTTAAATAATATTTTACTTGAACCTTTATATGAATTTTTACTTAATTTTAATATTGTTAAAAGTTATAGTATATCCTTAGGGAATGTTGGTTTTTATCGTGAATTTTCAGAATATAATTCCAAGGACAGAATTTATTTTGTTTCGTATAATCATTATAAAATTTATATTTCTTTATTTTCTTAAGATTTCAATCAAATTGCAGTTAGTTTTAATTTATGTTAATTTAATAAAAGATTTGTGTTGATAAAATATAGTTTTTTACAATAGCCAATTTTATAGCAAAATAAATTTGTTTATTATCATGCAGCACAAAATGCTTTAATTTGGCTAACATTGTTAAACAGTAAGAACCTTTATATCGATTTGAGCAAATGTGGATAAATTACACTTTAAATATATTAATGAAACATACTTGGCTGTCAAAATTTTCATTGAAGCTATTTAGAGAATATGATTATTAAATTTGATGTAATATATTGATATTTTACATTTGATTTATAAACTTGCATTATTGATCAAAGTATTACAGGGTGATTTATTATAACAAAAACTATTCTAATTCCTTTCACCGAAATATTAATTTTAACAAACAATAATTGTAGCAGTTTTTTTCAATTTGTAATTTTCACTGAAATTTTGAGTGTATTCACATCATTTATGAGAATAAATTAAGCTCTCTGAAGGATTTAAAGTTTTAATTATTTAATTGACACATAAATACAACAGTATTGGTAGCTATTATTTAACAAAAAGTAAAATTCATATTAGGAGTATTTAATTAATCCCAGAAACAAACGATGCATATCCTGGAACCAGGGGGTATGCGTACCTTTCTGGGGCTTGAGCAGCCACCAGGCGCGTCGGCTGGTGGTGGATAGCCGAATGTCCTGTAGTAATGACAGGATAGCCTTGAATATAGAATCAGAGGCCACGAACCAGCTCCCGTAATCCCTGGTGTTATGCGATCCGTGCCTAGGGTTAATTGGCACCGCGGAATTGGTGTCTAAACGGAGCCTCTAGTTGCCTGGCGAACTTCTAGAGTAATTTGCCTTGCCCAGTAGCTCAGGCAATGCTGGGGTGGACTGTCATATTACCTGAGCTTATTAACAGTTATTCTATGGCTGAAAAGACATTAAAAATAACAAACCTTTCTGCATTTTCAGGTGAAACTTCTGAAGCAGACCTTGCTGAAAAAGACAAGGGAACTCAGAGACAATCTAGTGAAGGGATAGCAATGAAACCTTCACAGGAAGTAGAAATGACCTCCAAACCATCTTCTTCTGGTGAGAGTCAGGAAGCTATCTCTAGCATGACTGACTCTCTGACCAGAATCAAGCTTAAAAGAGACTTTCTGGTGCCCAGAAAAAGAAGCTGGTGAAGGAGCACAAAAACGCTGAGGGGACATGGGTTGAAAAACCCAAGGCAACCAAAGGCGAGAAGAGTCCTGCCAACCGGACGAACCAGGGAAAGGTCGGAAAGGCTGCCAAGAGAGAAGAACCTGAGGGATTTACTTACAGAGCGGCTCTCACGGCGATCAAGATGGCTGTGCTCTTAGAGGGTCATCCGGAAAAACGGTTAACAGAGAAACAGGCCTTCGACCTGGAATTCTTGTTAACCAGGAAAATAGGAAGGAATGAGGAGGGTTTTGACCCAACCTTCCTATCCTGTAAACTTGAGAATGGGGCTCTTATTATCAACTGTGCAGATCTGGAAAGCTCAAAGTGGCTGGAACAGAATGTCAAGTGACATAAACCCTTGGCACGAACATAAACTCTTGGTGGGTGAGGCAAGGAAACTTGTCAGAACCACCTAGATGATTGCAAAACTGCCAAAAATCTGTAGTGAACTGGAGCCTAAAGAGCTCCTGAGAAAAATCGAGGCTCAGAACGGTGGGGTCACTCCAATGGAGTGGAACGTTCTTAACATTAATAACGACCCATCTGGGCGGACCATCGTTCTTAGTGTGCCTGAATTAGATGCTGCCACACTTCGTGTAAGGGGATATACGTTTCATATTGGACTTCACCATGTGCAGGCTAAAGTACTTGACAAACCTGCTCCTGCTGATGGGGTTGAAGGTAGTTCAAGCCAGCCTCCACCATAGTAGAAGTGGTACTACTAACCTCAGTAAGAAGTTTCTTGCTGGGGACATACACCTGGCCTTGATTCAGGAATTCTGGTTGGTTAGGAGGAGAATCAGTGGTCTCAAAGGAACTAAAGGCAAGCTTATCTATTTTACTAATGGTAACGCTAGAACTTGTATACTCTTACATAAAAACATTGAGGTTCTTCCCCTCTCTGAATTTATTCTTAGGGACCTGACAGCTGTGAAAGTCAGACTCAACATAGAGGGTAGGGACAGGGAAATTGTTTTTGGCCCTGCCCTATGAAGAGAATGCTCAATTTGACCATTCTCTGCACAAGCTCATGAACTTTTGCAGAAATAACAACTTACAGGTAGTCTTAGGACTAGACTGTAATGCTCATCATGTTGTCTGGGAAAGTACGGACACAAATAAAAGAGGTGAGTACCTTTTGGAATTTATTCTAAACTATGGGTTAGATATTCTAAATGAGGGCAACGAACCAACTTTTATTACTTCCAATCGATCTGAAGTAATTGACATTACTATAGCGACAACGCTGATTAGTAAAAATATCAAATATTGGAAAGTAGATGACAGACCTTCTGGCTCAGATCATCAAAACATCCTTTTTGAAATTCACTCTAATGTGTGTCTGGATCGCATATTCAGAGACCCAGTTAGGATGGACTGGAAGAAATTCCAAGAGGAACTGACTGGGTTGGTTGAGCTCGGGAAAAGACCTATTAGAGGCGACTACGATCTAGAAGTTACAACAAGCCTTCTGCAGAGTAGTATTCTAGATTCTTATCATAACAATTGCCCCATTCGCACTAGAAGAGCTAAACTCCAATGTCCTTGGTGGAATGACTTTCTAGCTGCTGAAAGAGCAAATGTTAGAAAACTTTTTAATAAAGCCAAGAAAAATGGTGAATGGGAGAACTATAAAATTGCCCGCCCTAATTATAACAAACTTGTTAGAAAAAGCAAAATTAACTCCTGGAGGAAGTTCTGTGACGAGATAGATTCAATTTCTGAAGGAGCTAGAATCCAGAAACACCTTAAAAGGAATGAACCTATTTTGGTTGGTACCCAAAAAGACGAGGAGGGTAATTTTGCTGCTTCCGTGAAAGAGGTTATGGAAATTATGACCAAAACCCACTTTCCAGGAGCTAGAGATATTTATAGCAACGAAGGGGAGCACTGCATTGGCTCTTTGCAAAGAGTCAATAGTAATCAATGGACCATCGCTAAAAATATCATAAACTACAACATTGTTAAATGGGCGATCTTTGCCTTTAAACCCCTAAAATGCCCTGGGCCTGATGGAATTATGCTCATCATGATCCAGAAGGCAGAGAAGGTTGTCATACCAGTACTAACTAGAATTTACAGAACTAGCTTGGGACTGGGATATATACCGAAGACATAGCAAAAGACTAAGATTGTTTTCATTCCAAATCCTGACAAGGACACCTATGACCAGGCAAAGCCATACAGACCAATCAGTCTTTCTTCATTCTTTCCTAAAATTACGGAGAAAATCATTGATCGGCATATTAGAGATTACTTGGGTAGAAATAGTCCCTTGCATGCTCTTCAATTTGCTTATCAATCCGGCAAATCTACTGAGACTGCTCTACATCAGCTAGTTTCCAAGATTGAAACCACTCTGGATCAAAAGAATATTGCCTTGGCAACTTTCCTCGACATCCAGGGTGCTTTTGATAATACTTCCCATCCATCCATCCATCCGCAATGCACTTAGAGGGGCAGGGATTAATCAGACCCTGTGTACTTGGATTGAGGCCTTAATTTCGGATAGATATATACACATGAACATCTTCGGTGAATCATTTGAAAAAAGACTACTAGAGGTTATCTTCAAGGAGGTGTTCTATCACCATTACTTTGGAACCTAGTTGCAAATAGCCTTATAAAACATTTAAATGATAGGGGCTATTATACGCAGGGATATGCTGATGACATTGTCATCCTTAACCTTGGTAAAGATTTTGACATAACTTGTCATCTCATGCAAGATGCTCTAAGTTATGTAGGTCAATGGTGCATGGAAAGGGACCTGATGGTTAATCCTCAGAAAACCTACCTTGTACCTTTTACACGCAAAAAGAAACGGAAAGGTTTTTTCATACCAAGTCTTTTTGATGTTGAAATCAATGTGGCTTCAGAGGTGAAGTATCTGGGCATCTATTTAGACCAGAAACTCACCTGGAATGATGATAGAATCAACCGAGCAAAGAAAAGCATTATGATTTGCAGGTGAATGCTTGGTAAAAACTGGGGTTTACATCCAAAACTGATGTTATGGATGTACACAGCTTTTGTCTGGCCCATTCTCACTTATGCCTGTGTGATCTGGTGGCGTAAGGTGGAACAGAAGACTGTGATTGACAGACTGGGAGGTCTACAAAGACTGGCCTGTCTCTGCATCACAGGAGCAATTTCCACCACGCCAACCAGAGCATTGGAGGTTGTGTTGGATCTGACTCCCTTGGACATCTTCATCTGCAGCGTTGCAAGAATGACTGCATACAGAATGAAGCTGCAAAACCACTGGTATGACCAGCCTGTTGCCAAAGGGCACAAGGGCATCACCAGGAAAATTCAAGACCCTACTTTCCTGATGCCCTCTGACATCATGGAAAAAACATACATGTTTGATAGGACATTTGAAATAGTTTTTCCAACTGGGACGAATGGGATAACAACATGTTTGAAACTAAAACAGGAGATCTAATCTGGTACACAGATGGATCACTGAAGAACAGCCTCTCAGGACTGGGAGTTTGTGGCGTGTCATCAAGAATCAGCTTGTCTGTAAGCCTTGGGCGATACGCTTCGGTCTTCCAGACAGAAGTTTTGGCAATTATCCACTGTCTGCGACTAAATATGAAGAAGGGCCACTACGGTAAGCAGATTCTCATTTTCAGTGACAGTCAAGCTTTTTAAAAGCTCTTAATTCCTTCGAAATCGAATCTAAAATGATTTTGGAGTGTAGAAACCTTCTTACAGAACTGGCAACTAGAAACAGGGTGATCTTTGTATGGGTGCCAGGGCAAAAAGGTATCGAAGGTAATGAAAGGGCTGATGAGCTTGCTAAACAAGGATCGTCTTTTGTTCCCATTGGTCCAGAACCTTTTTGTGGGATCAATTTGAAGACCTCAAAAACCAATGTTCTTAGATGGGAAAAACGGAAGATGTATGAAGTTTGGCTCAAATCTCCTGGTCGAACCCACGCTAAAAGTATGATCTGCAGATCATCAGCGAGGATTTCCTCTGAAATTCTAAGATGCTCTAGGCAGAAGATACGTTTAATCATGGGCTTCATAACTGGGCACTACTATTTCAGAAAACACCTCCATAAAATGTGACTGTTTCAGCAAGACCCTATCTGCAGGAAATGTCATATGCAAGAGGAAACGGCCAAGCATATCATTAACGAATGCGAGGCTCTTGCCCTCCCTAGATTAACTTCTTTAGGCATCATCCATACTAGAGAGTTACACCTAGATTCCATTAAAGGGTTATCGGACTATATTAATAAAGTGGGTGACCCGAGTAACTGGAACTAGGAAACATTGGATTTGGAGTTAGTGGTACAAAATGCTGATTAAAGCAGAGGTGCCAATGACATACAAACCCAACCTGTAGAAGAAGAAGAACGATGCATAAAAAATATTTTTTATATCGTATTTCCCACAGGAAAACACTAACAATATGTAATAGGTTGATTTGAAATCACTGAAGTGTTTTTAATGATTTAATGGATATAACATAGTAATTATAGTGATGTATATGTAATTAATTATGCAGAAATTCTTATAAATTTTAACTTTATAGTTGCTTATTTTACAGTTGATTATTTTTTTAGAAAAATTTAGCACATTAGAAAATAACTGAAGTTAATTTCATGGATAAAAATTTATAAGAATTTGTATGCATTGAACATGCGTTCTGTCTTTAATCTGAAATAATTTTAGAGAAAAACTATTTAAAACTTTATTTTTGTTTAATTCTTTTAGTTTAAGAATACATTTTATGTAAAATATAATTTATAAAATTAAATTGTTTCATATTTACGAAGCAAAATTCTATATAATTAGAAAATACATACTCGGGTGAATCCACTTATGATTCTAGTGTTTACATAATTCGGTATTATAGGGTA
This sequence comes from Latrodectus hesperus, assembly GCA_037975125.1. NCBI lineage: Eukaryota > Metazoa > Arthropoda > Arachnida > Araneae > Theridiidae > Latrodectus > Latrodectus hesperus. Next base: position 69,263,574 of record CM075857.1, on the reverse strand, counting down.
GCTGTTTCTTTATTATCAATTTCTCTAAAATATTTTTCATCAGAACTACTTTACAATTTTATAAATTTTAAACCCAATGTCTTTGTTTCATTTTATATTATCATTATATTTCACGATTATTGGTCGGATATAATTGAATTTATTCACTTAATATTGTATAAAGCAATCCAAATTAAAGCAATCATAGATAATCTATTACTAGTTTAGAACTTTATAAAAAATAAATACTTTTTAAGAAAATAGTTTAATATTACGAAATTTAACAGATAAATTATGTTGGACATAATGAAAATAATTTATTGATAAATAGCATAGAAATACATTTCATATTGTGCAGATAATTTGACTTACATTTTCTGTTCATTTGTGGACAGGAATAGATTTCATTATTATTTGTAGTTTAAATAAATAAAATAGTATTACGTATTTAATAAACATTAAAAACCATAAAGAAATCAAATGATACAAAACTGTGTTGTCTTATTGCTATTTTCCATTTTCAGTTACAAATATTTTATGTGCTTTTAACGTATTTTAGACAATCAATTTAATTTCATGAATTTTTTAATTGTTTATATACTTTTATTTAAGAGCCGATTCTGATTTGTACTTTGAAAACTATAAGTAAATTATCACATTTATCACAAAATCTTTTATGTTAATATTGTTTGTGTCGATTTTTTCACGTATGTTTAGTTAAAAAGTTTATTAAAATTAGTGTTATAAAAGAGAACTTCAGAAATTCATTTAAAATATTCTACAAGTTAAATCCTATTGATAAATAAATCCTTATATTTTCAATCCTTCATTCAAATAAATCCTTCGTCCAAATCCTCCTTTCACATAAATTCTGTAAGCTTACGATTTTAAAACAGAAACTTCATTCAACAATCTAAATTTTTCTGATAAAAGTGTTTTGACCCTTCAAACCATTCTGATGTATCTATCTAATACCGAATGGAAAAACATTTATGGATATTATTTGTCAATTTAAAAGGTTTAACACAAAATCCCATCTGATAAATTACTCCTGAATAAACTAGAGAAACTTGAATATATTAATAGAAAAAGTGCTTTTAATGATACTATATAAAATAATTATATTTAAATATAATATCTAAAACTGTTGCAGAAAATTCTTATTAATAAATATAGTATTGAAGCGAATATTTTAACACAGAGTAAAAATTAGTAATTATTTCTCTTATATACTGGGAAGTGATGAAAATCTTTTCAGAAGTTCATTTTTATATATAAATTTGATAAAAATTGTATATTAACTTTTTTGCATTATAAAATTCGATTTAAAATAATTAGATATGTAAAATTTTAAAAACGACAAATATTTGGATCATATTTTTAATTAATTTTACAAAACTATTGACTTTACTTTTATATTACTAGATTGGATAAAATTCAAAATAGTTGAACATCCTTTTTCTATTAGAAGATCAAAAGTTTTAAGCTCAAAATTATAATTTCATTATTTATCAAAACAATTTATTTATTCCTTAACTTTTAACTAAAATTGGGAGTGTTTTTTAAAGATTTAGATCATATTAATTATTTGAAAAACTAAATTATAAAGTTTATGAATAGCATAAGCATAAGTAACTTAATTCGTAAGAATTTTTTCTTACTAGAGTCTACATAATGACACTGTTAGTTTTCTACTTGAAAAGTTTTCCCTGAATTCCAAAAAGGAAAATATTTGAAAACAATTTGATTAATTTCTTATACCACCACTAGTTTTTGTTCCACTTTTAATTTTTACAGAAAAAAATAATTTGATACCACTGAAATATTTTTCTAGCACATGTATTCTATTCAAATAATCTTTGGATTATTTTATGATGAAAAGTTTTGCATTTTTGCCTATATTATTTAATTGCTATGTGTTATAAATAATAAAGGAAATTTTAGAGTAGTAATTGTTGAAATTCGTTAAACGAACTAGAGTCCATGAATCGCAAAAAAATATTTAATGAAGCAAGTTAAAAAGAAATAAATTATATATATACTTAAACTAAGAGAACAGAACATGGTGTATTTATAGATTTTGGACGGCTTGAACACAACCACCAATCAGAAAACAGCGCAGCATACGATTGGTGTAAAACTTGCGGACGTTTTAGAAGACTACAAGCTTTACAGACGAAAAGTGACTGACTTTGTGTTTCTTTACCATTACTTATATTATATTATTTACAAGACTCGCCCTTAATCACAAAGAAATATGCACAGTAAAATTATATAAATCAATAGAAATAAGTATATATTAAGAAATTAGAAATGTTCAAGCCATCCAATATTTACATTAACATGATATAATCTAATACAATTTTAATCCACACAGTGGTAAAAGTTTCTTTAATTTAAACTTAAATAAAGATTTTGTAAACATATCAGCAATTTGTAGGTTAGATGATATATAGTGAACTTTTATATCATGACAATTCAATGAATGTCGAATATATTTTAATTTAATGTCTGTATATTTTAATCAACCTTTGTTGTTTTCATTTGTTACACACTTAATACAAGATTGATTATCTTCAAAAATCATGATTTCTTTAATATCAGTTAATTCCAAAATAATGTTTTTCAACCACAATGCATCTTGAATGGCTTTACTTACGGCAATAATTTCTGCTTCTGTGGAAGATAAATCAATACAATTTTGTTTTCGGCTAGGCCAAGATATTGGACAACTATTAAACATAATTATGTTACCAGAAATGGATTTTCTGTCATTTGGGTTTGCACCCCAGTTAGCATCTGCATAGAAATTTAAGCATGAGTTTTTATCCACACACTCTTTATATTCCAGTTTTAAAGTTGAAGTACCTTTCATGTATCTCAAAATTCTTTTCAATGCACTATCAGTATTGAAAAGAATTTTGATTCTACTGAACAGTATTCCAAGCACTATCAGTAGGGTGTTCTTGAAGTTGACTCAAACAGTTTTATTTAGTCAAACAGCATAAAGGATATCAGGACGAGATGTGTATGCTAAATAAATTAAAGATCCTATTAGTTCTCGGTAGGGTCCACAAAAAGCACTTCCTTTCTCAAAATCAGCTGCTGTTGTTCCTACTTCCATGGGAGTAGAGACTATTTTAGCATCAAACATTTTAAATCTCTTTAATAAATTCAAAATATATATTTCTTGATCTAGATACAGTCCTTCAGGTGTAAATGTTATTTTAATTCCTAAAAATTCAGAAACTGTTCCAGATTTAGACATTTCAAATTCTTTTGATAATAATCCAATTATAATTTTGATTTCATTATCATCAGTACCTGTAATTAATAAATCGTCCACATAAAGTGCCATTAGAATACTTTTACCGTTAGATTGACGAATAAAATGCATTGTTCACTATTTAATGACTTAAAGTTTAATTTGAGAATGAAATTTAAAAATTTTACATACTATTGACGAGGTAACTGCTTAAGTTCGTATAAGCTTTTCTTTAACCGGCACTTCCTGCCACTATTATCATCATATCCTTCTGGTTGATCCATGTAGATAATTTCTTTTAATTCACCATTGAGCAATGCAGTTTTAACATTCAGTGAATAAACTTTTAATTTTTCTTGAAGAATAATAGTAAACACTATACGCAATGCAGGAATACTGATAACTGGTGAAAATGTTTTATCCTAATCCACTCCTTCTTTTTGCATAAAACCACGAGCAACGAGTCGAGTCTTATATTTTCCATCTCGTTTTTCGCGTAAAACCTATTTGCATGAAATTGCACGTTTCCCAAGTGGTAATTCTTCAATTCACCAAACTTCGTTCTTTTCCATGGACTGCATTTCTTCATCCATTGCTTTCTTCCAAAGATTCTGTTCTTCCTCTGGCAGTGCAGATAAATCTTTAAGTGATAATGAATCTTCAAAAATTACCATTGCTTCATAAACTTCTGGTTCAGGATATTTAACTGGTGGTTTCTTTTGCCTTTGTGGTCTTTCCAACATTTCTTCTGTAATAATTGTTTCAGTAATATCTTCACCACCAATTTCTTCAACATCATCTTCATTTTCCGAAATAATGGAATCCAAATTCAGAATATTTTTATCTTCTAAATCAATCACAATTCTCTTTGAATCTAGATCCATTATACGATATCCCATAGTCGAATATCCCTCAAATATCATCCTGCTTGACTTCTTAACTAATTTCTTCCTTTGAGAGGAAGGAACCAACATGTTTGCATCGCATCCAAATACTCGAATGTTTTGAAGATCGAATCTTTACTACATTTTAATTTATAAGGAGAACAGTTCTCTATGGATCTACTAGGAATTATGTTTCTTAGGTATGCAGCAGTTAAAATTGCAAATCCCCATAATTTCTTGCTAAGTTTTGCTTCAAATATTAAACCTCGCCCTTTTTCTAACAATGTGCGATTGGCACGCTCAGCAACCCCATTTAAAGGTGCTGTGTAAAGAGGAACTTGATCTATTGTAACACCAAATTTAGTAGCATATTTGATGAGCTCACCACAAATATATTCTTTTGCATTGTCACACCTAATTTTCCGTACTGAAGAATTTGCTTTTAAAAAGCATCGTAATTCATTCACAACAACACTTTTTCTTTTCAGCAAACGAACTTCGATAAAACGTGAATAATCATCAATTAATGTCATAAAATAACGCTCACCAGTAGCCATAGGCGGATCAATAGGGCCACAAACATCTGTGTGAATCAATGTCATAGTTTCGGATGCCCTTCGTCTAGGATTTTTTTCTATACTCCTATAGAAAAAGATCCTAGACGAAGCACTTGTTTGGAAAAAGTACACACTTCACAAAATTTATCAAAGATAGGTAATCCAAGTTCTTTTAAGTCTTTATTAGAGGAATGTCCAAGTCTTCTGTGCCATAAATCCAAGTCATTTTCTTTCGCAGTAAGTGAAATTTCACAATTTTGAACAAAGTCACAAATATATTGTCCGCTATCATCACGATAGCCCAAACAAATGTTTTGTTTCTCATTTTCGGTGAACACTTTTTTATTTCTAAAAATAACACTATATCCACTTAAATCAATATTCTTTACAGAAATTAATTCTCCATTGAGTTCAAGAACAAAAAGGACATTTTCTAAAGTTATATCAATTCCATTAGATGTTTTGCCTTTTACACTTCCAATACCTTTTACTTCCAGTGCAGTGCAGCGGGATTCACATCGAACAGTTCCTGATAACGGTATAACCGACTCAGCGGCTCAGAAAATTTCAAGAATCTGCGAAAAATATTTCCTCTTTAAAACCAGATGTACTACTTTTACCCACGTCCCTAAACTATACAAAAATCGTCGACTGTTTCCCATTCTCATTGGGAACATTTCCTACCCCCTGTAAACTGTCACATCACTCAATTTAGAGGGAGGGGATGTCAGTTACTACTAACTACCCTATCTAGGTTTGTATGTATTTTCCAGAAAGAATTGTACATCCCAATAAAAGTGGCTACAACGAAAACGTATATCTTTTTTTTGTATAAAATTTAAAAAGCAAAAATTATTAATAAATAACTGTTTTTTGTGTAATTGAAAATGATTGAAGATATTCCTCAGTGTTTCTGACAAGTTTCCTTGCCTCACCCACCAAGAGTTTATGTTCCTGCCAAGGGCTTATATCACTGACATTCTGTTCCAGCCACTTTGAGCTCTCCAGATCTGCACAGTTGATAATAAGAGCCCCGTTTTCAAGTTTACAGGATAGAAAGGTTGGAGCAAAACCCTCCTCATTCCTTCCTATTTTCCTGGTTAACAAGAGTTCCAGGTCATAGGCCTGTTTCTCTGTTAACCGTTTTTTCGGATGACCTTCTAAGAGCACGGCCATCTTGATCACCGTGAGAGCCACCCTGTAAGTAAATCCCTCAGGTCCTTCTCTCTTGGCAGCCTTTCCGACCTTGCCCTGGTTCATCCGGTTGGCAGGACGCTTCTCGCCTTTGGTTGCCTTGGGTTTTTCAACCTAAGTCCCCTCAGCGATTTTGCGCTCCTTCACCAGTTTCTTTTTCTGGGCACCAGATATTCTCTATTTAAGCTTGATTCTGGTCAGAGAGTCAGTCATGCTAGAGATAGCTTCCTGACTCTCACCAAAAGAAGATGGTTTGGAGGTCATTTCTACCTCCTGTGAAGGTTTCATTGCTACCCCTTCATTAGATTGTCTCTGAGTTCCCTTGTCTTTTTCAGAAAGGTCTGCTTCAGAAGTTTCTCCTGCAAAAGCAGAAATGTTTGTTATTTTTAATGTCTTTTCAGCCCTATAATAACAGTTAATAAGCTCAGGTAATATGAGAGTCCACCTAGCATTGCCTGAGTTACTGGGCAAGGCAATTTACTCTAGAAGTTCGCCAGGCAACTAGAGGCTCCGTTAAGACCCCAATACCGCGGTCCCAATTAGCCCTAGGCACGGATCGCATAACACCAGGGCTTACAGGAGCTGGTTCGTGGCCTCTTATTCTATATTCAAGGCTATCCTGTCATTCTTACAGGACGTTCGGCTATCCACCACCTGCCTACGCGCCTGGTGGCTAGCTCAAGCCCCAGGGGGTACGCATACCCAGGTATTAAATAATTTGCTTTAAAAAGATTTACTACCCAAATGTTTTTTTCTATTTCAAAATAGTCCTATCAGTTGATAATTCACTATTTTGTTTAATTCTTTATGAAATATTAAATGTAATACCAATATATTGAATACAGGAAATATTTGCAAGAGAAAATGGTATACAGAATATTATTTATTTTATATAATTTTTATGTAATCAAATCCAAAAGCTGAGTATGGTAACTAATACAAGAATTTACTAAATAAAAAGCTTGTATAAAATTTCTAAAAATTTATAAAAAAGAAAGAATTTGTCATTTTTATGACTTACATAATAGTGAAATCAGATTATTTTCACGACATTCATTTTAATAGGATGGTTTTACTCTAACAATGAAAAAACGGTAGATATTGCTTAAAATCAGAAAATCCGGAACTCGCACAAAAACTGTAAATTTTCCTGAAAATTGAAAAGTACTGAAAATAGCAGTGTAGGTTATTGCTATCTAGTCCCAGACCACAAATGAGTTCGTACAACTATAGTTTGACGCTAGATAGCACCGAAAAAAATATTAAATGATTATGGTAATCTAGCTATAGATCAGCTTCTTTCTTTTCTTATTTTAATTAATAGAATAAAATAATTTTATTTTTAAAAGTACTGCAAAACATAGTGATGTATTGTTTTTGAGGTACCTTTTAAGAGCAAAAATATTTTAACAAGTAAAGAAAGAATATTTAATTTGGAATCATTTGTGTGCATATGTTAAGACTTTGCAAGTCGGTCATTATCATTTGAGTATTTTCAAAAGCTTTATAATAACAGAAAATCATCACTAAAAAAATTAAAGATAATTCAATGGGATTCCAAATCTTAGAATTAACCTTCATATGAGCTAAAACGCCAATTCCTTTTCTCTGAGTAAGTCTAGTTTTTATATGAGAAGTGTTCCTCTCTTTTTCTCCTATAAGAAAACTAATGGAACTTTGTGAACAACAGGAATCTTATGTTAAAAGCAATGACTACATTGACTTTTGAAGAATAATTTTTTCTTCATCAAATATTTTCCTAGATTATTCAAAAGGATTTATTTCAGTTTAAGTGTTCCTAAGACAAGATTGAAAGACAAATCTTTTAACATTATCATCTTGATATGATTAAAAAGGAGTATTTTTCTTCAATTAAACAGCAAATCTTATCACTGCCTCCTCACAGTTTAATCATCGTGTATCAAAACATTATATAAAATTACAATCCAAATTATCTGAATATTCTATTACCAGCTCCTTAAACTATTTCAAACTGGTGAGGGAATAAAAGTAACTGCATCCATTAGCACTATCATAAATGAACAAACTTTTGCTGTTTAACTCATAATTGTTCCAGGTAAACAATGTAATATATATTTTAAACCTAGAGCTGTTAACCGACTCAGCGGCTCAGAAAATTTCAAGAATCTGCGAAAAATATTTACTCTTTAAAACCAGATGTACTACTTTTACCCACGTCCTTAAACTATACAAAAATCGTCGACTGTTTCCCATTCTCATTGGGAACATTTCCTACCCCCTGAAAACTGTCACATCGCTCAATTTAGAGAGAGGGGATGTCAGTTACTACTAACTACCCTATCTTGAGTTGTTTGTATTTGCCAGAAAGAATTGTACATCCCAATAAAAGTGGTTAAAACGAAAACGTATATCTTTTTTGTATAAAACTTAAAAAGCAAAAATTATTAATAAATAACTGTTTTTTGTGTAATTGAAAATGATTGAAGATATTCCTCAGTATTTTTAGGTTGACTTGGTAAATAATATGAAATTCAAAGAAAAACGGTATCTACAAATTATGATGTTTTAGATTTCTTACGCAGTTTAATTAAGAAAGTTGCTTGTCACATTTTCTTGTATATTTATTATTTTCTGTATAATGGAAATTTCTCTTTTTGAATGAGAAACAGAAGCTTTTCAAATTTTTATTACAGTAAGATAAAATAATGTTAGTAAAAATACATTTTCTCACATTATATTTTTCTTAACACAAACAAATTTTTACTTTATATGAATACGTCTATATAGTAATTAGTGTGGTGTTTATATGAAAATAAAAGGCTTAATTATTTTTCAATTTTTATAATGTTATTTTCAAAAACATTAATTAAAGCTTTTCAATTTATTCATCTTCAAATGTTTTGAGTTTAAACAATTAAACATAACATTAGAAAATTTGCATAACATTGTGAATAAATGTGTGTAATGTTCTTGGTTTATACTATATCTGAAAAATTACTTTCACTTTTTATTTAAATATTTGGAAAAGTTTTTTAGCCCCAAAAAAAATTAAATATTTACAAAAAAAGGATTAATTTTCATTTTTGCCAAATTGTATATGAAAATAAAATTATTTAATGCAAAATACATGTAGATAAACTTGCATTAAAATTGTTCTGTATAAGAAATTTTAACACATTATATTTGCTGATTGTGTACTTTCTTAATTATGATATTTCTTATATATTTACATTCTAAAACAATATAAAATCTTTTATTAGTTTTACAATTTTTTTCTTTCATATTAAAAAAACATTATTTAGATATTTTTAACAAGATATTTATTACAAATTAAAGTTGTATTTTAATCGAAAAGAATTCCAAGTGATGGACGAAAAATAAATTGCTTAAAACACATTTGTTAAGTATTTAATATACTTATTCTCATTAACTCAAAATAATATTCAATTATTATGAACCAATCTGGTGAAATAGAAAATGAATTTGAAACTCAAAAGAATTTAAATTAAATTTTTTTCAATATATGTGACAACCTTTTTTTAAGAAAGGTTTTCCTAAGCACTTTAAATTATTTGAGAGAGGAAGAGAGAGAGATTATTGTGTGCCGTCCTTATTATATATTTACTTTCATCTGGAAATACATTTTTCTCAATTCTTGAAGTTAAGCACTTTGGTAGATTTCATAGTGATTTGAAATATATATACTGCTATTTAGTAATTTATACTAATAGAAGAGTTGGTGTGTTGCCTATAAGCTCATAGGATATGTAACATGAAAGCGAACAATTGATATCATTGAACGATAAAAAAAGTTAGCAATAAACTTCAAGCCACGTTATGAAGTCTCATTTATTCCATTTTAAAAGTTACAAAAGTTTTTTTTATTTTATTTTTATTTATTTATTTTTTTATCCTACGCCCAACCTTGGTTTTTCAACCATCATTCTCTGTCGGGCAGCCCAATACAATCTTGAGGTGAAGGAAAAGTCATCCTCCGCAGAATTTCTAACTGCGACGTCCGAAAGTCCAGGGCAAGTGAAAAGGTGGTCACCAGTCATGTCCTCTAGTCCACAAAAAGGACAGATTGGAGAGTCCTTCAAACCCAAACGGTGAAGGTGTTTAGTTACAGAAGTAGAAACTTTATAATTATTTAATGCAAGTAAATAAATATTTTTCAAACCCTTTCACAATATTATAATACTTTCAGCACACATAGCAAGGCTGATTTAGATTATTTATACGTTTCTATAATTCAACAGTCCAAATGAATTAGAAATATATTAAAATTATTAATTTACTTAATTTTTTAGCAGAACTAAAAATATATATTACTTATGCTCTTTTTTCATAGATAAATTTTGTTTTTTTATTTAAAAGCGTTAAAAACCAAATTTATTAGCTAAATTAATTTTTTCTACTCGTAACTGAACAACCTTAGATAAAATATCACTTGTAACAATACATGAAAATTAACTTCATTTGTCAATCTGAATTGAAATATATATCAGTGCATGTACTAATAAGAAACTTAAACTATTACATTTAATTTATTTCAATGTAAATGGAATATTTGGTTTCACAAGTGTTTACTCGAGTTATTTTTTAAATATTAATCTAGCGTTTATGAACTGAACTTTACGTATAATTATAAATAAAAACAAAAGAATCTTTACAACTTAATTTGGCAAAATTACGGTTCGAAAGAAACTTAAAATTTTATAACGAGTTTCTATTGGCTTATATTTAACTTTACATAATATAATATGTAATAAAATGCTAAGAGGCTATTATTACTCCCTTATAAAAATATTTTTATAAAAAATTATTGCATTGGAAATATTTTATTGTATTACAAGTTGCAAAACCTTTATATAATTATCATATATCTCTACTATATAAAGTTTCCTAATTAAAGAGACTTTATCTATAATTGAGAATTGTTAAGATTGAGAGGAATGAAACAAGGTGAGAAAAACAGTTTCTCATATGTCTACTTCAACTACAGTAATCGATAAAATTCCCTTTCATTCCATCTGTAACTAAATGGAAACATCCTTAACCACACAGGAAGCCACATGTGCAATGAATTATCTTCCTTGAAACGAAGTCTTGACGTATATACAGGGGATATATGGGAGAAGCTGTTTGAAACAATAGAAGAAGAAGTGGATCTAGTGTTTGTTAGGTTCCTAGCCTAAATGGCCATGTACCTTCTGTTCCTAAGAAATTTTTCTACACATAACTTTAGTTGAGATTAACATAATGATTTCAAAACATAAGGTTACTTAAACACAAAAGATTAAGAAAATATTTTGATTTTTAGGTTAAAGTGCTCCCAACGAGAGTTCTTTGCATGATATTGAATAAATATAAAAAGAAAAATTTGAATACACATTACAAACAAGAGTGAAAAAAATAAAATAAAATAAAATAAAATTACAGTTATATACATAGTAACAGAAATGATATAACTACATAAAGACAAAATATTTTTTTATTCTATTATATATGCATATATATAAATAAATTTTTTTTCCTTTTCTGTATTTTATTTTATATATGTATATATTTTTAAGAATAAGAAGAAGAAATTATTAATTTCTACTTTTTGGGAGGCAAATAGATAAGTTTGAATATGGCTTAGCCCGCAGAACCGCCTTTGGTCTGTGGAAATTGGAAAGATCAAAGGGACTGTAGTTTTCAATTGCTTGAATTTCAGAGTTATCAATTTCATAAAGATTGTTGTAGAAGCGAAAAGCAAGGAATTGGACGTATCTTGATAGGGGAAGGACACCCAAATTGCTTCTGATGTGTTCGTTTCTGATGTAGAAGTCTGATTGAGTGATCAGTCTAAGAAATTTACTTTGCTGACCCTCAAGAAGTTTCAGGTTCGTTTCTGCAGCACCACCCCAGATTGGGGCTGCATAGGTGATAATAGGGCGAAGGTATGATTTATAAATCAATAGCTTGTTAGCCATGGAGAGCTTTGATTTGTAGGCAATTAAGGGGTAGAGTGAAGTTTTGGCAGAAATAAATTTACTCTTAATTTTATTAATATGGGCTTTCCAGGTAAGTTTTTTATCTAACGTAAGACCGAGGTACTCGACTTTATTTGACCAGGGGACCGAAAAACCGCTTAGTTGAATCTGGGGAGGTAGAGTACGTTTCCTAGTAAAAATGACAGCAGTGGATTTGTTTGGATTTATTTTAATTTTCCACTTATTAAGCCACTCTTCAATGGCCATGAGGTGTTCAGTAAGGGTAGCATGAATTTTCCAGTAGAAAGAGCTAGTGGACAAAACGGCAGTATCATCCGCAAACAAGCAGAGCATAGTATTTTGGTGTTGCGGAATATCATTGATATAGATGTTAAATAAGAGAGGACCCAGCAGGGATCCTTGCGGTACGCCTGCAAGAATGGGTCTGTCCAGAGAGATATCTTTTCCTACTCTAACAGTAAAAAAATGGGAGAAGGTGTTTGAAACAATACTGTTAATAGTCGAATACTTGTAAAAATTGTTGAGAAAATAAATTTAACACCTTATCCTTTAGTATTCAACTATCTGTGATAAAAAACTACTAAAGGTTTTAAGGAAAGGAAATAATTAAGTGAAAAATGTCTGAATACTATAGGAGCTATTAATTCTATTATTCAGAAAATTTCAAAAATTGCGTAAATAATTCAAATTTAATATCCTTGATTTCATTTCAACTACATTTTATTTTTGAAAGAATAATTTTATTTTAGTTTTTGTTGTTTTGTACTGTTAACATTAACATTAATAAACGATTTAATGACTTAACAGATAAATATCTAAATCCGAAGTTAAGTCTGAAAGTTTGAATTTAATCATATAGTTCCTTTTTAAAAAATTATCTCAAATGTTTCCAAAATTCAAATGAATTTTTACGTATAAAAAATGCTAGCATTCTTTTTATACTGTAAGGTCGTTGAAATGGGAGCAGGCGTACAAAAAAATTTATATAAAATGTGCTAAAACAGTATTATGCTTTCAATATAATGAATATTACAAAGTTATATATCAAGAATAAAAATCGAAAAATATTATCAAAATTGAAAAAGTAATCATTATTTAAATTGACAGAGGATATATTCTTAAGACTTGAAAAGGTAAACAACAAAAATTTTTATAAGCATTTATTTTTCTATTCTTAATATTTATCTATTACTAGTTTAGAAAAACATGAATGTTTTAGATTATCACAAATTTACTTAAGGCGAAAAAGTTATGTTTGGTATCGAAAGATTACTTTTTTATTTATTTATTTATTTTATAAATTCATAGCAAACATTTAATTCTAAATTTATCAGTTTTATGAACGTTAATGAATATTCAATAATGAATCTTTTTTTATAATTATATATTTTTAGATCATCATATAACTAATGTACTATACGTTTGCCCTGAATTTGTTAACTTTCTTTAATATGGTTTATTTTTACTCAAATAAATAACACCATATTCCTATAAAAAAGAGCTAGCAATTTAAATATTGTATTAATATATTATATTTTATAATAAACAATGATTTTTTGTGAGCTAAAATTCACATGTATTTTAAGAAAATAAATATTTTTTTCATAATTTGAACAGCTAATTAATTTATTTCTAAGCCACAATATCTCATTTTGAACTTCATTTTATTTCTGTAATCAATTTTGTCCCTTTAATATAATTAATCGTATTTATGTCATCTATATCTTGTTATCGTTAATTCAGATTGTAACAACACAGCTAAATTTTAACATTCTATGATTTCTATAGTCATATAACTTTAGCATACTATTTCATTTAGATTTTTCAAAGCGAATTTTCTTTGTTTTCAAAACTTTAATTTTTTAAAAAGAAGTTTATTTGAAATACATAATGCGTTTATTATATTTTTAAATTTAAATAACACAATCAATCGTATATGAAATATACCATTTTATGTTTCAAAGATAAACCAGAAAAATTAATTTTTAATTCAAATAAAAAGAGTAAAGTAAATATATCACTACATTTTACAACAAGAAATTCTCTGGTTAAGATTATTATATTTAAAAATTTCTTTTATACCTAATATGGATGACGTTAAAAGATAATTATTTGTAAAACTAACGTATTAATAATTTGCTTATTTTAAAAATAAATTTTGTAAAAAAATAATTATTTTCTGTAGGTTAAAAATTTAATTGCTTAAATGGTAGCATTTCCATTTACGAAATTTATTTATTTATTTCAGTCATAACTAGTCGATAAAAAATGCCGTCAAAAACAATAAAAACTGAATTAAATTAAGTAAGATGTAAGAGATAATTAGCATAAGCAAGAAAATTATTAAAATTTAACTTAGAAAAGAAAGCAAGCTCGTTAATAATTTAAAAGTACATATGGATTTAAAATTCTTGTGTAATAAAATCGTCTAATTCAATTAGGAACTAACTTTAGAACTTAGGAACTAAAATGAAAAATAATAATGTATAAACATGCATTTTATTTCTAAAGCAACAAATTTATAGATTATTAAATTTTAAAGTTGAATCTTGGCGAAAAAAGAATCAGTATTTTAGATATTTGGCGTAAAACTCAGGCTGAGTAGTAGTTTTCAAAGAAAAGTCTCCAAGGAGTGTGGTTTGAGTGATTAAGACCGATCAATCAAATCACCGATTAGGGGGAAAGCAAAAATAAGTGGTTTCTACTATGCGAAAATATACGTCGCGGCCGCTTTCGGTGCAAACTCTGCGACGTATTTATGCCGTCGCAGGCCGCTTTCGAGCAGGAAAGTTTCGACGTATCCATGCCGTCATGAACCGCTTTTCGACCAGTTTATTGCGACGTAACAGATATGTCGCAGACGCTGAGTCGGTTAATGAATGAAAGCCTGTCTTTCTGAGAACACATATGGGATGTTGCCTCAGAATCAATAATAAAATTTTTCGGACTTCTGAAAGTCAAATTGCCAACAGCAAAAGATAGAGCAGAAGAATATTTTTCATCAGTCTTAGATTCAGATTTTAATTTACATTCCTTTTTAAAATGACCATCACCACCGCAATTATAGCATGTTTTCTTTTTACCAATATTAGCAGTATGTCATTTCTTTTTACAATGAAAACATGTGAGTTCTTTTCTCGTTGGAAAAGCCGTACTATCCACAGTTTGTTTCATAACACGAATACTTGCTTTATTTCTCGAATCATTCAAAAGAGCTTTAAAGTCTATCAAACGCTGAGTTACAAAATCTAATGATAAATTCTCACTCGGTTGATTTTCTAATGCAACCTTAACATTTTCGGATTCTGGACGGAGAGACATCAAAATATAGACGACAGTATCAATATCACTAACCTCCGTTCCAGACAATCGTAAATCGGCGACAAGTTTATATTTACTTACTTCATCTATATGCTGGTGCATTGGAAGATCTCTGTTTTTCTTAAGTGTAGCAAGACGTTTTCTAGTTAGTATTTGGTTTACCGCTCCTTTCCTTTCATAAACTGCATGAAGTTTCTCCCACAATTCCTTCACCGCATTTTCACCATTCATTGATACGAACACTTGATCACTTAAGAGTGACATGAGTGATGCGTATGCTTTCTTTCCTTTAACGACTTCTGCTTCCTTATTCACATCGGGCTCCTTAACTAAGTATGTTTCCAGTTCTTTCGCAGACAAAACAGCTTCCATTCGTCGCCGCCAAACAGGAAAGTTCTTTCCATCAAATGGATTTACTCCAAACAAATCATGCGGCGAAGCCATTGCTTATTGATAAATTGATTCAATCAAGCAATAAATTAAAACTAAAAACTGCTTTCAATTTATAACAGGGAAAACAACGCTCTGCTGTTGAAATTCGTTAAACGAACTAGAGTCCATGAATCGCAAAAAAATATTTAATGAAGCAAGTTACAAAGAAAGAAATAATACTTATACTTAAACTAAGAGAATAGAACATGGTGTATTTATAGATTTTGGACGGCTTGAACACAACCACCAATCAGAAGGCAGAGCAACAGACGATTGGTGTAAAACTTGCGGACGTATTAGAAGACTACAAGCTTTACAGACGAAAAGAGACTGACTTTGTGTTTCTTTGCGATAACTTGTATTATATTATATACAACAGTAATAATTATTAGAAACTCTAAATGTCATATTTAATAAGTGATTTAGTAGAACTAAGCCCGTATATGTTTGACTTAAAATTAGATATATGTAAAAAAATCACTTTGAAAATATCTGATAATTATTTTTTGAAGAATAGCAAATATTGGTACATAAATACTTTTAAAGATATCATTTTCAATATTTAAGAAATGCCTGCAATACTTCAACATGGGTATTTTCACTTGATTAGATTTTAATATTAATATATGTAAATTACAATTTTGTTACACTGAATAGTTTTACACATTCTTCTACATTAATTACTTTATAAAATAATCTAGGATAAATATTTACTATCTGAATTAAGTTTTCTGTTTATCTCAAGACAACAAAATAAATAGATAAATGGATCTACAAGCATTTCATTATATAAAAAGATTTTTGAGAGAATTGTAATTTATATCTCATTTAAAATAATGAAGAGTTTTTCATTTGAATTAATTGGAGGAATTTGTCTTTTATATATATATATATATATATATATATATATATATATATATATATATATATATATATATATATATATATATATATATGTAATAAAATCAAATAAAACAGTGAGAAAAACTCTTAAAATTTATTTTCTTCACTCTAATTTTAAGTTGTAATATTTCAGAAGGAAAGTACACTGTAAAATTAATGCAAAAAAAGTCAAGAAAAGTAAATTGTATGTGTTACAGATTGTTTTGTCTAAACAAATCGCGGGATGAAGAGAAACATTTATTGATACGTGAAAATGTTCATTTTTTCTTTAAGGTGCTGCTTATTAATTAACACTTTATTGAACCAGACGTAAATACATGCCTCAATACTGAAAAATAATTTTAATAATTGAAATGAATTAATTTTTAACCGACTCAGCGGCTCGGAAAATTTCAAGAATCTGCGAAAAATGTTTCCGCTTTAAAACCAGATGTTCTACTTTTACCCAAGCCTGACTTTTACCCACTTCCCTAAACTATACAAAAATCGTCGACTGTTTCCCATTCTCATTGGGAACATTTCCTACCCCCCTGAAAACTGTCACATCGCCCAATTTAGAGGAAGGGGATGTCACTTACTACTAACTACCCTATATAGAGTTGTATGTATTTGCCAAAAAGAATTGTACATCCCAACAAAAGTGGTTACAACGAAAACGTATATCTTTTTTTGTATAAAATTTAAAAAGCAAAAATTATTAATAAATAACTGTTTTTTGTGTAATTGAAAATGATTGAAGATATTAATCAGTGTTTTTATGTTGACTTGGTAAATAATATGAAATTCAAAGAAAAACGGTATCCACAAATTATGATGTTTTAGATTTCTTACACAGTTTAATTAATAAAGCTGCTTGTCACATTTTCTTGTATATTTATTATTTTCTGTATAATGGAAATTTCTCTTTTTGAATGAGAAACAGAAGCTTTTCAAATTTTTATTACAGTAAGATAAAATAATGTTAGTAAAAATACATTTTCTCACATTATATTTTTCTTAACACAAACAAATTTTTACTTTATATGAATACGTCTATGTAGTAATTAGTGTGGTGTTTATATGAAAATAAAAGGCTTAATTATTTTTCAATTTTTATAATGTTATTTTCAAAAACATTAATTAAAGCTTTTTAATTTATTCATTTATAAATGTTTTGAGTTTAAACAATTAAACATAAAATTAGAAAATTTGCATAACATTGTGAATAAATGTGTGTAATGTTCTTGGTTTATACTATATCTGAAAAATTACTTTCACTTTATATTTAAATATTTGGAAAAGTTTTTTAGCCCAAAAAAATTAAATATTTACAAAAAAAGGTTTAATTTTTATTTCTGTATTATTTATTGTATAGAAAAATAAAACTATTTAATGCAAAATACATGTAGATAAACTTGCATTAACATTGTTCTGTATAAGAAATTTTAACACATAATATTTGCTGATTGTGTACTTTCTTAATTATGATATTTCTTATATATTTACATTCTAAAACAATATTATAAAATCATTTATTACTTTTACATTTTTTTTCTTTCATATTAAAAAAACATTATTTAGATATTTTTAACAAGATATTTATTAAATTAAAGTTGTATTTTAATCGAAAAGAATTCAACGTGATGGACGAAAAAAATATTACCTAAAACACATTATTTGTTAAGTATTCAATGTACTTATTCTCATTAACTCAAAATAATATTCTATTATTATGAAGCAATCTGGTGAAATAGAAAATAAATTTGAAACTCAAAAGAATTTAAATTAAATTTTTTCAATATATGTGACAACCTTTTTTTAAGAAAGCTTTTCCTAAGCACCTCTTCCTTTTTCCTAAGCACTTTAAATTATTTGAGAGAGGAAGAGAGAAAGAGAGAGATTATTGTGTGCCGTCCTTATTATATATTTACCTTCATCTGGGTCTAGTGGTCAGCATGCCTGACTGCGGATAAGGAGGTCCTGGGTTCGAATCCCGGTTCGGGCATGGATGTACTTTCTCTCTCTATTTATCCTGTCTTTGTCCTTTTCTTGTATGAATGAGGTGTGAATAGTTGCCTTCCCTATAAACGGATACCTATGGCATGTGTGTAGAGCAAAGTCGTAATTTCACTTTCATGGTGCTCTGAATAAAATGAAAGACGTTCCCATTTGACTTAAATTCGTATAGCCAACGGCATAGCGAGCTTGGTTTGTACAAGTGTCATTAGTAACAACAACACTTTCATCTGGAAATATATTTTTCTCAATTTTTGGAGTTAAGCGCTTTGATAGACCTCATAGTGATTCGAAATATATATACTGCTATTTAGTAATTTATACTAATAGAAGAGTTGGTGTGTTGCCTATAAACTCAGAGGATATGTAACATGAAGGCGAACAATTGATATCATTGAACGATAAAAAAAGTTAGCAATGTACTTCAAGCAACGTTATGAAGTCTCATTTATTCCATTTTAAAAGTTACAGAAGTAGAAACTTAATAACTATTGAATGCAAGTAAATAAATATTTTTCAAACCCTTTCAATATTATAATACTTTCAGCACACATAGCAAGGCTGATTTAGATTATTTATACGTTTCTATAATTCAACAGTCTAAATGAATTAGAAATATATTAAAATTATTAATTTACTTAATTTTTTAGCAGAACTAAAAATATATATTACTTATGCTCTTTTTTCATAGATAAGTTTTGTTTTTTTATTTAAAAGCGTTAAAGCCCAAATTTATTTGCTAAATTAATTTTTTCTACTCGTAACTGAACAACCTTAGATAAAATATCACTTGTAACAATGCGTGAAAATTAACTTCATTTGTCAATCTGAATTGAAATATTTATCAGTGCATGTACTAATAAGAAGCTTAAACTGTTACATTTAATTTATTTCAATATAAATGGAATATTTGGTTTCACAAGTGCATTACTCGAGTTATTTTTTAAACATTAATCTAGCGTTTATGAACTGAACTTTATGTATAATTATAAATAAAAACAAAAGAATCTTTTCAACTTAATTTGGCAAAATTACTGTCCGAAAGAAATTTATAAATTTATAACGAGTTTCTATTGACATATATTTAATTTTACATAATATAATATATAATAAAATGCTAAGAGGCTATTATTACTCCAATGTAAAAATATTTTTATGAAAAGTTCTTGCATTGGTAATATTTTATTGTATTACAAATTGCAAAATCTTAATATAATTATCATATATCTCTACTATATAAAGTTTCCTAATTAAAGTAACTTTATCTATAATTGAGAATTGTTAAGATTCTTTGCAAATTTTTCTTTTTTAATTGATCAGAGACTTATTTTATTGTCATTCATAAAAAATATTCCAGTTTTATTTTTTATAAAAAATTTATCTTTTCTTTAAATAGGAAACTATATACAATACAATTTTAAAATCTTTTTTATGCTTTGTTTTTAGGATTTGATTCATTTGGTTTTAGATTTGAATTTTTAAATTTACAAAACTAACTGGAAAACATTTATTGATTTACTTATGATTTTTATTGATCTAAATTTCCAAAAATACTTTTGAATGTAATGTGCTCTGTTATGTAAGTTCTTAGTTATTATAAAATTAGAACATAATCATCAATTTGTGGCAATGAATCATGGCGAGAAAACAATTTCTCATCTGTTTAGAATAATCAGAAAGTTTCATTTATTGAGTAAACATCATCCTCTTTCATTCTTTCCCTAACAGGAAATATGCTAAAATCGTAAAGGAAGTCACACATGAATAGTTTTCTTCGTGGAAACAAACTTCTTTCACGTATATAAGAATCCGTTTGTAATAGTATTGTCGAATACTTATAAAAATTTTAGAAAAAATAATTTTAGCCTTCAATATTCAACTAGAGTAATCGATAAAATCCCCTTTCATTCCATCTGTAACTAAATGGAAACATCTTTAACCACACAGGAAGCCACATGTGCAATGAATTATCTTCCTTGAAACGAAGTCTTGACGTATATACAGGGTATATATGGGAGAGAGAAGCTGTTTGAAACAGTACTGTTAATAGTCGAATACTTGTAAAAATTGTAGAGAAAATAAATTTAATATCTCATCCTTTAGTATTCAACTATCTGTGATAAAAAACTTCGTAAGGTTTTAAGGAAAGGAAATAATTAAGTGAAAAATGTTTGAATACTATAGGAGCTATTTATAACTACTGCTGCATAACAAAAAATATAGTAGTATTAATATGATAGAAACAAAATGATACAAAACAAATTTTGCTTATGAAATCATGAAAGATTACAGGAATCCTATAAAAATTTTCAACATTATAAATATCTCTTTTTTATATAAGTAAGGTAGAATTTTGGATAGAAAATTTCCTAACAGCAATTTATTTTAATTTTTAAAAATTCTGAAAACAGAAAATTTCAAAAATTGCATTAATAATTCTAATTTAATATCCTTGATTGTATTTCAACTACATTTTATTTTTTGAAAGAATAATTTTATTTTAGTTTTTGTTATTTTGTATTGTTAACATTAACATTAATAAACGATTTAATGACTTAACAGATAAATACCTAAATCCGAAGTTAAGTCTGAAAATTTGAATTTAATCATATAGTTCCTTTTTAAAAAATTATCTCAAATGTTTTCAAAATTCAAATGAATTTTTACGTAAAAAAATGCTAGCATTCTTTTCTATATTATAAGGTTGTTGAAATGGGAGCCGGCGTACAAAAAAATTTATATAAAATGTGCTAAAACAGTATTATGCTTTCAATATAATGAATATCACAAAGTTATATATCAAGAATAAAATTCAAAAAATATTATCAAAATTGAAAAAGTAATCATATTTAAATTGACAGATGATTATTTAAATGGCAGAATGAAAAGCTAAACAACAAAAAATTTTATAAGCATTTATTTTCCTATTCTTAATATTTATCTATTACTAGTTTAGAAAAACATTAATGTTTTAGATTATCACAAATTTATTTAAGGCGAAAAAGTTATGTTTGGTATCGAAAGATTACTTTTTTATTTATTTATTTATTTTATAAATTCAGAGCACGCCTTTAATTTTAAATTGATCAGTTTTATGAACATTAATGAATATTCAATAACGAATCTTTTTTTATAATTATATTTTTAGATCATCATATAACTAATGTACTATAAGTTTGCCCTGAATTTGTTAACTTTCTTTAATATGGTTTATTTTTACTCAAATAAATAACACCATATTCCTATAAAAAAGATTAGCTAGCACTTTAAATATTGTATAAATATTATATTTTACAATAAACAATGATTATTTTGCGAACTCAAATTCATATGTATTTTAAGAAAATAAATAATTTTTTTCATAATTTAAACAGCTAATTAATTTATTTCGAAGCCAATATCTCATTTTGAACTTCATTTTATTTCTGTAATCAATTTTGTCCCTTTAATATAATTAATCATATTTATGTCCTTTATATCTTGTTATCGTTAATTCAGATTGTAACAACACAACTAAATTTAAACATTCTGTGATCTCTAGTCATATAACTTTAGCATACTATTTCATTCAGATTTTTCAAAGTCAATGTTCTTTGTTTTCAAAACTTTAATTTTTAAAAACGAAGTTTATTTGAAATATATAATGCGTTTATTATATTTTAAATTTAAATAACAATCAATCGTATATGGAGTTACCCTTTTATGTTTCAAAGTTAAAGCAGAAAAATTAATTTTAATTCAAATAAGAAGAGTAAAGTAAATATATAACCACATTTTACAACAAGAAATTCGCTGGTTAAGATTATTATATTTAAAAATTTCTTTTATTCCTAATATGGATCGTGTTAAAAGATAATTATTTGTAAAACTAACATATTTATAATTTGCTTATATTAAAAATAAATTTGGTAATAAAATAACTATTTTCTGTAGGTTAAAAATTTAATTGCTTAGATTGTAGCATTAATATGATTTCGATTCACAAATACACTATTTCGATAGGATCATTCCATTTCACACTCCTTCTAAAATGGCAAAACTAAAAATATTTTCTGCATTAAAAAGCTTAGCTCATCTTTAAATATAAAATTCCATTATTTTGCTTCTGAACAGTTTACTGTTTAAAAATTTGATAATTTATATTCCTCATAAATCTATTTAGTTTTAAATCTGCAATAAATTTCTTGTAAGGAATTTTATTTTATTAAATATTATCGTTACGTCACCTAGACATGTATGCAAATAAAAAAATATATAGAATAAAATGATTTTCACAGCAGAACAAAGCTAATATCAAAAATATTGTAATTTATTTTTTAATCGAGAAAATTTCAACTATAGTAAAATTTTTAAGAAATAGTATCTTTTTAATATTGATATATTAAAATAATGACTTTATATGGTGCAACAGAAAATAGTGTTGATATATTTTTCAATATTATGTTTCATTAAAAAGAAATAACACATGTATAATATTCTTGGTTACACACTTATGAGACAATCATGTTATACTATTGCCTTAAGATGATACTTTTGTTTTATTATCAACATTTGAAGTGTATGTAAAAAGAAATTAAAGTAATAACGAAATAAAAAGCAGAAATATGCAGAGAGTAAACTTATTGGTAAATTTTTTCCTAATGCACAAAAATAAAAACGCAAATTAAATGAATTTTAGTCATTAAGGTAAATGTTATTTATTATGGACGACACATCGATTTTACTATAACAGCCATGAGCTCTTTCACTGGAAATTAAATAATTTCCATTTACGAAATTTATTTGTTTATTTCAGTCATAACTAGTCGATAAAAAAATGCCATCAAAAACAATAAAAACTGAATTAAATTAACTTAGATGTAAGAAATAATTAGCATAAGCAGAAAAATTATTAAAATTTAACTTAGAAAAGAAGGCAAGCTCATTAGTAATTTAAAAGTACATATGGATTTAAAATTTTTGTGTAATAAAATCGTCTAATTCAATTAGCTCAGGAACTAAAATTAAAAATAATTATGTATAAACTTGCATTTTATTTCTAAAGCAACAAATTTATAGATTATTTAATTTTAAAGTTGAATTTTGGCGAAAAAATAATCAATATTTTAGATATTTGGCGTAAAATTCAGGCTGAGTTGTAGTTTTCAAAGTAAAGTCTCCAAGGAGTGTGGTTTGAGTGATTAAGACCGATCAATCAAACCACCGATTAGGGGGAAAGCAAAAGTAAGTGGTTTCTACTATGCGAAAATATACGTCACAGCCGCTTTCGGTGAAAACTCTGCGACGTATCTCTGCCGTCACAGGCCGCTTTCGAACAGGAAAGCTTCGACGTATCCCTGCCGTCATGAACCGCTTTTCGACCAGTTTATTGCGACGTAACAGATACGTCGCGGACGCTGAGTCAGTTAAGAAAACTAGGTACACGTTAATGGAAATTTGAATGAGGATTTAAATTTAATTCAATTCCAAAGGGAATTTAAAATAAGGATTATTTTTAGTTCTCTAACATTCTACTCAGAATATAAACATTTCATATAATTTTGAGATTTAGGCAAGTTGATGTTCATCTAATTATTCAGAAATTTCATAACGTGTTAGTGTTTTATCAAGAAAAATGAATGTGTTTGTAATAAATATTTAATAAGTACGTCGGAAAAGAATTCTCCAGGCAGGGTAACCCAAGACGTGAAGGCCGTTCCAATGCGCTCAGCTAAGAACTGTCGGCAATGAAGCATAGACAGACATCTACCTTTAAATTTGTCCATGGGTGCTTCAGACATCGGTCCAACAGGAGCTGCACACTACATATTCCATATGTTTGTTGACAAATGTAAATGGTGATGCATCATCCGTTACGCAGAATAGACAGGGACGCGTTCAGGATTTAAGTAGAGGGCCCCGCACGAGAAGTGGACAAAAGTCTCCGGGAAAGCTAAAAACTTTGAAAATCCTACAGTGCAATATAAATGAACTCACAACCACAGCTACTAGAGTTAAACTTTACCAGATTTTAGATATAGTGAATTTCCATGATGATCTCAAATTATTGCTATCCAAGAAACAAAATTAAGAAAGACTTCGTACATAAAATGGATATGGAGAAAAAACAGCGCATTCACACCACTAGGGAATCCTACTGGAACTTTGCTAAAGCTGACTGGTACTCATTCCAGCAATTCATCAACAGTCACTTCAATACTAATTGCTTGACCATATAAATGCAAACTGGATCAAGTTCAAGGAAACTATACTAAATAGTGGAAAACTATTTATTCCCAGGGAAACATAAAACACCCCATGATCCATTCTTCACCTATAAAATCAATGATTCTATAAATACCTGTAAATTGAAATGATTCTATAAATACCTTCACCAATAAATTCTGGAACCACTTCTAATGGAGAAAAAACAACTCTTACAAAGAATAGCCAATATTATTGATAGCACCTCTCGAGCCAAGTAAAATTAACGCTAAAATAAAGATTTCTTACACTAACTTAAAACCAATCAAATGGACTAATCTATGCAATAAGCGTGATGCTAGAACTTCGGATAGTTAAATCTTTAATATTATTAAGGGAATAAATAGAAAACAACTACAATCTGAAACTTGCAACTCAATAAAAGACTTTTCTGGCCAAATCACTCCCTACAATCATCTATCTACAATCAACGTATTGAGCTCATTTTATCAAAAGGGCAGCAGATTAAGTTTCTCCCTTGAAGACAGGCATGATAAGAAAAAGGCAAGGAATATAATCAATGGTGTCACTGTACAGATGTTGGTGTTTCCCAACTCTCATGGATGTATTCCTCTCAAGAACTACTTTCAGCCATGGCTTTCTTGGATCTGAATAAATACCTTGGCCTAGATAAAATACAAGGTCAAATGCTGGATAATCTTGGCCTCATTGGCAAACTAAGATTATTGGACATTATCAACCTTTCCTGGTCCTGCGGACAAGTACCTATTGACTGGAAAAGAGCCACTGTTATCCCCATCAGACAACCAGGAAAAGAAGCAGGCTCCCCAGAAAGTTATAGACTTATTGCCCTTACCAGTTTAACTTGTAAACGAATGGAAAAATGCTTCTTATTATATTTCTTTACTTTTTGGATATTAATATAATATACCCCCCGAAAAATACATATTTAGAAAAAGGGCATAGCACCACGGACAAGGTCTTTTTCTTCCGTCAAAAGATAAGAGACGCCAAAAATTTTAAACCAACTAAACATACCGTGGTGGCCCTGCTTGACTTATCCATGGTCTTTGATACAGTGAGAAAAGACAAACTTATCACTAAATTATATGATTCCTTCAATATTAGGTGACTTTCTTTGGTTTGCATTACTTACATCCTGCACCAAAATTTTATCAGAGTCAATTTCAACAAGATATTTTCAGATCCTTTTGGACTGGGACAGGACGTTCCTCAGGGATCAGTCTTCAGCCTTACTCTTTTCTCCCTATTTCTGGCAGGAAATGAGAAAAAAAAAACCAAAACTTGTTGACATTGCAATCTTTGCTACTGATATTGTACTCTAGAAGTCATGCCCTAATACGAACAACATCGAAACGGAACTCAACTGCGCTTTGGCTGCAATGTGTAAGTTTGCAAACGAACACAAATTAACTTTCAATCCAGCAAAATCAATAACGACTGTTTTCACCACTAAAAATCATCGATAAAACTATTAACCAATGTTTTTTTTCTGTACCGAGCTTCTCACTTATGAAAAACTTCCTAAATATCTTGGTTTTATTCTCAACCCTGAACTCAACTGTAACACGCATATCGACCATCTAGTTTCGAAGGCTGGTAAGCGTCTAACATTTTCAAATATCTGGCTGGCAGATATTGGGGTGCTGATGCCAATACCCTCAGAACCACTTATATTTGTCTTATAAGACCTATTCTTAAATATGGTTATCCAATTTATTCTTGCGCATCTTAAGCAAATCTCTTGAAATTAGAACGAGTACAACTATGTGCCGCTCAAAACATCTTCGGACTCAGAAATAGCTGCCCATCTGATATAGTTTTATACGAGACAAACTTACAACCATCGCACATTAGAAGAAGAGCCAATGAAGTTTAATATTTTAACAAAATCTGTAGCTACGGCCTGAATCATCGTATCTCCTTGTATTTACACAATTGACATAATAATCAAAGATGAAATAAATTCACTCCTTTTGGCAGAATCTCAAAATCTAATACCTCGTGAGGTTGAACCTCAATCTCTAAGATCTTATTTAGATCCATCAGAGGAAATGCCAAGTGTCATCTTCCACTTTAATCTGAATTCCACTGCAAAAAACAAATTCAAATCGTTGATCATCTTAGATAATTAGCACTAGAAATTATAAATTGCATCCCCTGAGATAAAGTGCAAATGTATACCGATGGCAGTCGTACAAATGACCGAACTGGGAGCGTAGTCTATATTAGAACCCCTCAATCTGAAATTACGCTAAAGCAACGTAACATTGACATTTGTTCTGTCTTCAGAAGTGAGTTGATAGCGATTAAGGTGGGACTTGCTGCTATCATTTCCAGCAACTGTGTTTTTGGGAGAACTATGGATTTTTTTGGACAGCCGCAGTGCACTGCAACATCTCAGTGACTGGCCTTCTATAAACGATGAAAGAAGTATATCTATTCTGCTCAAATTGAAAATAATCTTCCAAGACCATGTTGTACATCTCAGAGGGATTACATCCCATGTAAATATCAGTATCCAGGAGATTGCAGATTGACTGGCCAAAGAAGGCAGTGAGGAAGATATGCGCACTGGTTCATCACTTACATAGCAGGAACTTTATTCTAATGAAAAATCTAGACTACATTCAATCAGGCAAATTCCACCCACACACCAATGGTACTTTGGTACAACTCTTGAAACACTTCTGGAAATAAAATGTGACAGAAAATCTCAGACTGCCTTAGCCAGATTCTCAAGTGGACATTCAAAATGTTTATCATTTGCTACAAAAAATTATCTCATTCGTAAAAAATGCTGTGACTATCCAGCCTCTCCGAAGTATATTCTGGATTGCGTCGGGCTCTCCAGGATAAGCCAACAACAACAACGTTACCAAATTAAATGCTTTATTAATTAACACTTTAGAGAATTAGACACAAATACATGCCTCAATACTGAAATATTTTTTAACAATTAATTCTAAAGGAATATTCTAAAGAAGTTTTATACAAAACTATCTCAACAATTCAATTTTCTAATTATTGTAAATGTATGGTTTACTTTTAAATTTTTACTAATTTTCTCTTAATAAGAATATTTGGCTTTTATTCTAGAAATAACATGATTTTAATTCATTTTTTATGGAATCTAAATTCAATATCCTTCATCATGTGCAATTTTTCACCTTTCTTTTATTCATTTCGATTTTTTAAGAAAACGTATTTCTTTTATTTAAATATCTTTTTCTAATTCAATGAATGTTTTTTAGATAACAGTAGCTTTTATCAAAATATGTTAATCAATTATTCATAATAAAAATGCTAATTTTTCTTAGCTTCTGAAAAACATTTACTAAATTTTCATATAAATTTTTTAATCAAATTTCTACATTTAAAGTTTTACAGGTGTTAAACAAAAATTATAAAAACGCAATTCAATATCTCTTAAAATGGGTATAATAAAGCCATTAACATTGCTGAATTTGAAAAAAGAGCCATTATCTTTTAAATATATAATTGGATGCTATTTATTTAAATTTAGTTTTATCACACGGATACTGATAAAGACTGTGAGAGCTGAGGTAACAACACATTGAATTGTTTTCTTTTTTAATTTTATTTTTATGAGATAAAACAAAATTTATATTCTTTTTCTTATAGCAGAAATTGAATTTTTACTATATCAAGTAGTTGTTATAAAATTCAGATAAAAAATTTTTTATGATAACAAAAATTAAAATAAATTTTTCAAACATTTTATGAAATATTTTATTTAAAAAAATGTTTTAAGCCATCCTATTCCCTAATAATTCTGTAAGATCAAATGTAGAACTCATCTTAAATTAATCAAATGAAAAACAAATAAAATTAATTTTTTATTAATTCCGTATGAATTAGAGTTTGTATTTAAGGATTAATTATTTTATCAAAGATTATATATGTGCATAATAATAGTCCCTTAGTAATCTTGGTAAATATCTCACCCTATTATCACTTTATTAATGTAAATTAAATAATGGAAGTTGCTAAATCATGTTTTAAAGTTAATTTTTATAGCACTTCCACAATTATTTTAAATAAAATATCTATTGTACTTTCCTTTAGTTATATGCATCTCATCACGTTTCTAGCCAATGATGGAATTAACATCTAATTTAATTTAGCTTAAATCTAACATACCGAACATCAAGAATACATTTATAGGGATATGTAGTTTTTGCTATTTACTAAGAAATTAGAAATTTATATTTGTTATTTAATGCAAATCAAAACCATATATATGTAGGAAAACAAATACAGGGTGTGGATTTTAACTTTATCGTTAGTCTATTTTGTTTTATGTAAACTTTTACAAAAACTATTTATAAAAATTCCACTTGTATTAACCATATTTCGAAGAACATAAAATGCTGTCCAAGTTATGAATCGAATAACTATTTATATTTGCTTACTAATTTATATTTGTTAACAAGTATTAAATGAAATATAATGATGTAAAATAAACGTATGTTCATAAGTTATGGATAATCCAGAAGCATACCGAAATTGAACGTGAAAGGAAAAATGCCACCTGTAAAAATATATAATACACAATTTTAAACACTATAAGAAGGCATGATGCAATAAAGGGAGGGTAAGAGAGAGTTATCTAAGAACATGAAGCAAAGAAGGATACGTGTTCCATGTGTGGTGATCAGAGCATAATCTCATAAGCAAGATACAGAGAGTGCATATGATGATGTTTTACGTTGTAGAATTATCTGTATCCGGGAATGAGGCGTTCGCAGATGGAAGTAGTCTAGGAACTTGGAATCCTCATAGTGTCAACTCTAGATTATGGCAACGATTTCAAGATAATAGAAATGTCATAGAAGTTACAGTACAGATTTCTTCGGGTAACATTGATGAATGACGAACTCTTTGGGGCAGTAACTGTCAAAAGGAACATACCTAGAACACAAGCGGGCCTATTAAATCAGCTGTTGTCATCCATGGTATGACCACTTCAAGGCAAACTGTGTACAAAAGTTTGGGACAGTATAATCTATATGTTTGCAGGTCTATTAGATGTATTTTACTCACGACGACTCACTGTCGTTTCCTTGGAATAGAAAAAATATGAGGGGGATATTGTCACAGTGTGTTTGTGTTAAGGTTTCTGACGAGCCCGTATTTCGATTGATGATTTCTTTGAATATATTCCGATGTAAATCAGATTGATTTACGTCGGATGTTCGTTCATATGGAGAATGCTGGGTACCTTGTAACCCTATGACAATATCATTGAAAGCCAACGTTACGATGGTCCAGGAGGGCTTGTTTGAGAAGGCATTATACTGAGCTCCAGAACAGATCTGCATAATAAAATCATAATCTGCATGTTAAAATAAAATCATAAGCCAAATTTAAAGGGACATTCATGTGAAATAACATGTTCTGTATTTCAGAAGGGTGGTCCGATGCTTGCTTGTGTTCTGAATATATTCTTTCATGTATTTCCATTTCTTCTATTCTTATTTTGACTTTGTTTATCTTTGCCAATATAAAAATTTGAGGCAAAATACCTTTACTTTTCCTGAATTTGTGTTGTCATGAGAGTCATCTTTTTTCGTTGGAGGTTTGTGTTCCATAAAAATTTCTTCATACTTTTGTCTTTCCTTTATCGATAAATAGAGATTTATCTATTATTCAATAGTTAATACGGTTCTAGCATAGATTGAAGACTTTTTGTTTTTTACTTTTGTGACAAATATCATTTTATTTCACTTTGTAATCTGAAAAGTAAATTTAAATCGAAATACACAGGTATGCATACCGGAATTTAAAGACGTTCACATTAATAACTGAAGGAAATTTTTGAAAATTGTTTCGATTTACATTAGTTAACCATGTATGCCGATTTTGAATATCTGTAATGATTATGAAAAAACAGGATATTTTTACACTGTCGAGTCCATTTGAAGTCTTTTGTAACTGAAGGGATATCTGCAAGATGTCCATGGTTTCATAGACACTTGATACAAAACTGTAGGCGTTAGCGACGCCAATGGTGCGATAAACGACGTAGATGGACAATGAAATGAATCGGCAATGTATTTACTAACAAATTCCGTTTTTATCGAAACATTATGATGGCCAGATTTGTGTTTGAATAAACCATGATGAGAAACTGCAGTGTGTTTTATTATGTATCACCACACTGGTCTTTCATCCTATATCTTGGCTTGAGATGAGATTGAATTTCCTTCCTGCATCCCTCTAGAATGCTTTGTAGGTACACTGCACAGCAAGCGCTACAGCATGGAGGTGTTTTATACCTTATTGCTCTCATACCTCAGTCCTAGCCATAAAACATCCATTAAAGAATAATATAGGATGTCTTGGAGTTCAAAAATTCTTCTTAACGTATCAGATTTAATAGTTCCTTGCAGTGCTGGTTCTCCCAATCTAACATGAAATGAATAAATGTGGTTCATGCTTGCGCAATAAACTTGTCCCAAAGTACCACTTACTCTTACTTTAAAAGCACTTTGGTAAGAAATGAAATCCCCATGAAACCACAAGGATACAACCAAAACTTCTTTGATTCCTCTTAAGATTGGTAAAAGTGGTTATAACCAAATGACAGCTACGGTAACTACCGACTTTCCACAAGAGACTTGAGTTTTAATCATTTGATCTTTCTATAACGTGTTATCTACCAAATATTAATTACCGTGATTGTCATTTTAATGTTATTTTTTTCGTCTTTGGATTTCGGGTGGCCAGCAGTATATGATAAAAAAAGTGTTAAGTAGGAAATTATAAGATTAGATACGTTTTTAGAATTTTAATTTTTAAGATAACAGTGTGTTTCTGTAAAGCCAGAATTTATTCAAACACAGTGTCAAAATATGCATTATTTTATTACATATATTCTACACTTCATGCATATACTTAAACTGTTTCACTTCATGCATATACTTATACTGTTATTTTTTTAAAACTTAAGCGATGAAAATAAGAAAAAAAAACAGGAATATTCATTGTTTATCATAATAACGGCAGTAAATAAAGTCGTCTTAATTTGTTCTCTGTGCAAACAAAATAAATACCACTTGAGCAATAAAATATGAAAAAATATTTTTATTGTTATTAGTTTTTTAATAGTATAAACTATAATTTCACTATAAATTAGAAAACAAAGTATTTTAAAATTATTTATAAAATATTAATACAAATGAAAAAAGGGAAAGAGGGAAATTAAAATATTTGATTAAATTAAATATGTAAGAAAACATTTACCAAATTTTATCATAGATTCATTCAAAGAATTACTGCATATAATAAATTTATAACAATTAGTTAAATAAAGTGCCGATTCAATTTTTTTATTGGTGTAAAAATGCAATAATGTTTTATTAATGTATTAGCTTGCATGTAAAGCATGATAATCTATGAATTTAATCTTAAGATTTCTATTTGCCTGTATGAAACAGATATACATACAAGAACTTTAAAATATAATTTTTTACCTAACATCTTGAGACATAAATATAAAACATATTTTTCGTTTATACCAATGGCTTCATTTAATATAACTGCACATATGTAAAAGAGTTTAGTTTTCATGAATGCACGGCAAAACCAAAATTAGAATTTTTTTTTTTGTCTTTATGACTTACACTATGAAAGAATTTACTGAATGCCTTATATGCCTTCTTATATATATATATATATATATATATATATATATATATATATATATATATATATATATATATATATATATATATATATATATATATATATATATATATATATATATATTTAAGAACATTCTTTCATGGGTTTTTTAATTGGAGAATAAAATTTTGTTCCTGTTTTTTTCCATTATAATTGCAAGTCATTCCAGGTATATAATAAATATTACAAAATTAAGTAAATTATTTATTTGATTTTGAATTTTATTATTACAGATATTTTTGAGGTAGTAAATAAAAAAAAATTATGTTTTATGATTTCATAATGTCACTTTAAACAAAAACTCCACTTTTTATCAACTAACACTACGATTTCTTCATTTTAAAATCTAAAATTATTTAAAAAAATGAAATATAGTAACATGTAAGGCAAGATTAAAAGAGAATTTCCGAGATAACAGGCCGATGGGTATTGAGCGGATTGTGATGATAAAAAAAAATAAAACGATTAACTGCAGCAAAATTGATCGTAGAGCTCAATCAGCATTTGTATTCTTCAAATTGACTATTACAATTAGAAGGCCTCTACATAAACAGAATATTATGAGTGGCCACAGAAATGCCACAGATGTTAATGCCATCTATACTGGTGTCACGCTCACAAAAAATGGTTGATTGGTAAGGGTGAGAAAGTTAATGTGGTCTGACAAATAGTCTTTTACACTTTTTCCTCTAACATAATTAGTTTGTAGGACATTTGCCTAAGCATATATCGAATGTGTTTTCTTCCAGCTGTACATCACGAAGGTGGCTCTGCCATAATATGGGTAGCTGCAACGTGGTGGGACTCGAGAGAAGTATAAAGATATTTTAGCTGAAATAGGTTCTTCCTATGATGTAAACTTTATTTCTTGTTTCAGAGGGAATTTTCCTGTATGATAATGTGACTGTTCCTGCTGTGGGACATGTCAAATAGTTGTTTGATGAACACTAGAATCAAATTTAAAATCAGTGAAGTTCAGCCCAGACACCCGACTTCAATGTAATAGAATCGTTAATATGTGCTTTTAATGCAGAATCAATATCCTCCAATGGCATCCTTAAAAGATCTTCCATTGTATTTCCATGAAGAATTAATTATACAATATTCCAATTAATACTCTTTAGCATTTGATAGAATCTGTTCTAGGTGAATACAAGTTGTATCACTTGGGATACGTGCAGGACTATTTACATCGCCGTCTTTCACGGTGCAGGACATTCTATACCACAATATATATATATATATATATATATATATACATATATATATATATATTATATATATATATATATATATATATATATATATATATATATATATATATATATATATATATATATATATATATATATATATATATATATATATATATATATATATATATATATATATATATATATATATATATATATATATATATATATATATATATATATATAATAAAGGATTCTTTATAAATCTAAGGCACTTTTTTTTATAAAACCACCTGTAATAAATGGAATTAAAGTGGCTCTGTAGCTTCGCGCAACTTCCCGTTAAGATCAGCAAAGTGAAGCATCATTTGCAGTGGGCAGTGATAGGGAGGATGAACACGTACTCTCAAAGCATATGATCAAATGTGTTTTCTTCCACTTTATTTCCATTCACTGGGTTGCTGGATCTCCGTAGTTTGAGGACGTTAATATGTGGCATCCAAAGTTATTCCACTGGTGTGGCGTGGATGTGGAGAGGAGGGTGACAGCGTAGGTGTGGCCTTGTCACCTGAGCATAATTAAAAATTAGTAAAGTATTGGTGATAGGACCGTATTCCAAGCCCGTTAATCTAAAGGTACAGTCCGGAGCTATATGTATGTATATACATATATATCGTATACATCTGTTTCAAAATATATAATTAAAATCTTTTTGATATTTTTGTAATGATAAGATTTCAGTTAAATGTATTTTTTATTTCAAGAATAAAAAACATAAAAATTCTGCTGAAAAACTAATACTTTCGTAAAAAACTTTAATTTTTTATTAATTTACAATTGAAAAAAAATATTTAGATTATGCCGATAAATTTTTTAAAATATGTCCAAATTCTCTTATTCTCTTTCATATTAAATACTTTTGCATCTTTTTTTGACCCAAATGTAACACTTTTATTATAAAAATAAATTTTGTTCTATTTTTTCCCTTATAACGATTATGGAAATGTTTCGAATATTTCTTCTAGAAGTCAGTAAATCCTTCTTTGAAAATTGGGATCCCATCTGAGAAATGGTAACAGTTTTTGTCTGCAGTAAATTTCTTCTTTTGATTTCTTTCAATCCAAGTTAATATCTTTACATTGAAAAACATAGCTTTTCGGCACTGTAGGAAAATAGCAAAGAAAATTTCTCAAATGTTTGTTATTGGTTGAAAAGTGACGAAACATTTCTCACTGGTCTTCAAAAACACTTTGCATTTCTTTATATTTTTTATGCCTGTCACTTTTATTTAGTTTTGTATGCGGAATGTATATTCTTCTAAATATTATTTATATTTTTATTCATTTGCCATATTTCTTTAATAGTATGTCATTTTTATACAACATATTATTCCATCCCATTAAAATTGTTATATACTCAATATCCTTTTTATGTCTTTTCTTCAAATCTTCCATGAAATAATAAAAAATGCCATTTCAAATGTTTAATAACAAAAATTGATATTTTAATTTGAAAATTATATTAAGAGTGAATATTAAGTTTTTGAAGAAATAATTTTTAACAGTTACACAATTCATTTACTGCTCAAATCAATAATACATTTAGTTATTCATAATTAGTTCAAAATAATTTAATATGTTTAATAAAAACGTTTTTTTCACAAAATATGTTTCAGTTTTGGAATTCAGAACGTATTCATATAAAAATTTGAAAGTGTATAATTTAATTCTGTTGCATTTAATTAAATAAACTGTATGAGTTAATTAGATAATAAGATAAAAATAAAATATTTTTTCATTAATTTCACTCATAGCATTTTTCAACATTTTGTTAAATGAGTTAGAAAAAACATTTGCATTATATAAAGTGAATGATTGAAAAAATTTTCATGTGTCTTGGCAATATTTTAAAATGTAAATAAAGAAAAAGTTCTAAATGCATTTTAAAAGGATTATTAATCAGAAATTTATTTTATATATTCACAATACTTCAGTAATTTGTCTTCATTTCTTATTTCGGAAATGGGATTGAATATGGTGTTTTTGACAAATTTATCTTTATACAGGAAGCAGCAATATATTTTATAAATTATCTAATATTTAAAAATGAGAAATGACATGGGATTAGTTGCATAATTTATAAGCTATTTAACAGACTTTTAATTTATCTAAGAAATAACAAACCTTTTTATTTCATGAAAGTGTTTCCTAATTGTTATATTGAACATAAATATTTCTGAGAATATATTTTGATACATATTTTTTAAACATAAAATTACTATAAAAGAACAACTTACTACTTTAAACTAAAAAATTAAAATCCCCATATTAAATTGAAACTTAAATTACCAAAATATGTATGTAATCTAAAAAATGAGTTGAATAAAAATCCAGTATTATCGAAAATATATGATGCGGATTACATAAAAAATAGTGAAACGCATTGAACTTGCATTGATTTCTTGAATTATAAGAATCATGTTTTTCAGAAGATATTCAAACCATTTGTATAAAGCAATTTCTTAATTTAATCTAATTTATAAAGGTTTTTATTAATAACAAAAGGTATTTATATACTGTGCTATTTAACCAATACAGATGAGATTTTAGTCTTTTTTCCTATTTCTTGAGTATTTAAAGAAGAAATAATTTTAGTGGAAAAAGTTTCCGAATTCTAACTAGCAAAAATTCTTAAGTGATTATAATATTACAGGTGAGAAATAAATTAACTTTATTGAATACTTTTTGTTATGAAGCATATTTCTTAGTTTTGAAAATAAGAAGGAATTAATCACTAAGATATAAAGTTAATTATTTTATTCGAAATCCTTCCTTATTGGAACATAAAAATTCGAGAAACTAACTACTTCCCTATTTGATTCCGTTTTATATTTTTCAAATAAAGAAGGTTGTATAAACTAGAATATAAAAATATTTTATTAATACGCTTTTGAATATGTATATAATTAATTCATCGGCAGTTATTCTGACGTAATTAAATGTAGACATCTTCTAATGTATAACTTCAAATACATTTAATTACAAAAAAATTTGCATTTTCATAATTTTTTTAATCTCACGTCAAATCATTCTTTTCATCTATTAAATTTCCATAAAAATAAAGATAGCAGGAGAGAAATACTCCAACAGAGAACAGTGTGAAGAGACTAAAATTGATAACACGAACCAGACGAGAATTAGAAATGAGTTAACTGCAACTGAGAGAGTAGATGAACTCTAAAATGTACAAACATTCCGATGAGTAGAGGCATCCGATGTTTGGATCTACGCTTCTGATGAACGAGTCTATTGATCTCTTCTTCTTTAATGTGATGCTGCCTAAAAGTATATATTAAAAGAAATGTTTAGAAATATGATGAAGATATAATCATAATTAGATTATATTGCATGTAAATTAATATAAATAATTTTGTAAAATCAACACAATGTTAAAAAATTTGCTCTGAATGTATTCTTATCTCCGATAATAAGATGAATCCTGGTTAGTTTGGTGATATCTCCGTTTACCGAGTTTCACAACAATTTTCATTACTTTTAGCTGTCATTTTATACAGTAAAGTATAATTACCTACTTACTACATGTATTAGTTGAAATTCAGACTTATGTACATACGTTTTCATAAATAAAAAGTATAAATGATTATTTACCCCATGTGTAAGCATCAGCTTATTTGCTTCTCGAAATTAGAACCAAAATGAATTTATTGTAATGTGTTTGAGAAAGTGTTTTTCACATACCGAAATTTTCCAGTTCGTACTTCCAAAATCAGGATTTCAACTTCATATGATAAAGCTTCACAATGTTATTATGGATGGGAAAAATTTGTGCTAAAAATATAATTTAACACGTTAAGTTACCAACATAAATATTCGTTCAAAAATTCATGTTTTCTTTTTAAATAAATTGAGGTAGTCTCTTATAGAGCTTCATTCACACATTCTAAAAAGTAAATTTGATAATAAATAAAAGCGTTGAGTCTTTATGATTTATCTGTCAATTTTAAGCATTTCTTTCTACTTTCGTTTTTACATTAATTACTTTTGTATGTAATACAGAGAACCATTTTCTATTGGTTATTTTAGTCCAAATGAAATTTATATATCATTCGAACAGGAATATTTCTGAATTTGCTACTCTAATACAATTTTCAAGTAAATAATTCATCATTGGAAATTAAATAATTGCATGTGTATATTACATACGATAAATATTCTAAGAAATATTTGTTGTATCATACACACACATACACACGCACAAACACACATACACGCATACACACACACACACACACACACACACACACACACACACACACACACACACACACACACACACACACACACACACACACACACACACACACACACACACACACGATAAGATGTTTTATAAAAGCATATGTTAGTTATTTAGTTTAATGTTCCTTAAAATGAAGAATTTCTTTTGATAATTATAATTTAGTGAGTAAATTATATAAAGCATACTAAGCAAATATAATTGTATGAAAACTGTTTTATTTAATAAATAACTTGTTTAAAAAAGATAAATTATGAAAAATACTTTTATGAAAATACTTTATGAGATATTCCATATTTGTTAAAATAAAAATAATGTAACTTGTCGCAAGTAATTAAGAATAAATAAGTCACATTCAGTTTTATAAGGAAATAAAATCTTAAATTGATATTCAGTTTTAAATAAGTTAATTTTTACGTATGTACAAAATGACTTAACTAAGAAATCAAGTAAACTTATTTCCCTTTTACATTTACTACAATCTTGTATTTCCTTCATTTTTATCCATTCTAGAAAATATTCTTTTTAAAATAAAAAAGTAAGTTGCTTCGTAACAATAAAAATTAGTTTACTGTCACTAAATTATTTATATTACACCTCAAATTTTATTTTAACGAAGCATTTTTTTGTATATTAATAGGGATGAATTGATGAAACTTGATAAATTTTAGGTGGGAATATATTAATCCTAATTTTTAAGATTTATTTTAAAAATATTGGTGTGAGAGGTTTTAATTATTTGTTCTTTTTAACATGGCTTTCGTACACTTTTAGATATTTATTATTTATAGTTAATTGAGATATCATATGAATTTTTTGTGAGAATAACATATATCATAATCCTATTTCGCGTGTAAACCTTACATACATAGACTGTTGATTCAACGAGTTGATACATTTCTTGTAAATAAATTTAAAACACGTAGGATATTTTTAGGATATTTTTCTTGTTTTGCAAGAAATAAGTTCGTATTTCAAATTTTCAATTTTATCGTAAACACTGCATTAAACAAAAAAATAATAATGAATGCAAATATTGATTAAATTATTTGCTTGTAAAATATTGTTATAATGCTACATTGTTTTAGGGACATAAAATTTCATATTAACTCTTGTCACAAGATTGTTTTCTGAAAATGAGTAGTTTAAATCATAGCCATCATAAGAGTGATTATTGATATATCCTTAATGGCTAAATTTGAATTAAAAGCATAGTAATTTGAATAATAGAATTAAAAGCATTGTAATTTTCACTTATATAATCATTAACATAAAGTAATTATCATAAAAACTCCGCTAACTTATATCTGGGTAAGGATTGAAAAAAATATTTGAACTTTAAATTAAAAGTTCATTTTCTTTTTTATAAACTTCAAATTTTTTAATAACATTTTTTTTAACTTAAAACAGAAAATCTAAAAAGAAACATTTACACTAATCACAAATATTGATCATTGTCAAACTTAATATTATTATTTTAAATTTACATCCATTAATTGATCACAGAATGAATAAAAATATTATGAACTCTAAATTTGCATGTTTTATTGTTTAGTAAATTTGTATAATGGAAAATTTTTTTTGTGATAGATTTTATTTATTTAAAAATTGTCGTTTAATCTTTACACAATTTAATTATCTTAAATTATTATTAAACAGGATGCAACAGATAATGTATATCTATATAAATGACACAGAATTATTCAATTACAAAAAATATAGATATGTAGATCATTAATCCCATAAATTAATTCATAAATATCTCTCCACAGCTAAATATATATATATATATATATATATATATATATATATATATATATATATATATATATATATATATATATATATATATATATATATATATATATATATGTATATATATATATACATATATATATATATATATAATATATATATATAAATATATATATATATATATATATATATATATATATATATATATATATATATATATATATA
This sequence comes from Latrodectus hesperus, assembly GCA_037975125.1. Classification (NCBI taxonomy): domain Eukaryota; kingdom Metazoa; phylum Arthropoda; class Arachnida; order Araneae; family Theridiidae; genus Latrodectus; species Latrodectus hesperus. The sequence continues at coordinate 69,223,638 of CM075857.1, read as the reverse complement.
TATATATATATATATATATATATATATATATATATATATATATATATATATATATATATATATATATATATATATATATATATATATATATATATACATACATATACATATATATATATATATATATATATATATATATATATATATATATATATATATATATATATATATATATATATATATATATATATATATATATATATATAAAAAGATAAATATATTAATATTGTTGCAGAAAAGTCCAGTTTATAATTTAATTTTTCTAATATTGATTTTTATCTAAAATATTTTATTAAATATAATTCATTTAGTAAGTAATGAATCTGTGTAATAATTTAGTTATCATCAAATGAAAGAAATTTATAAAAAATTTTTACTGCGAGTTTTTCATTTTCTTTTAAAATAAATGATGAGTTATGAATAATAATTTTTTTTTGTTTTTATATTAAATAGTAGATTTCTTCCTCTGCAGAATAAATTAATTAAAATTTAAAAATAAATTTGTACATGAATATTTCTAGAACATTTATTTATTTTCCTGACTGAAATTTTATTGCATTATAATTTAATTAGTGATTTTACAGACTAATTAAATATGTAATTTACAATAGTTAATTTAAATTTTAAACAGCAAAAACTTTTCAATATACAGTTATTAAATTTATTTTGAAGAAGATACTCCATAAAAAGCATATAATAAGCTTGTTTTATCTATTTATTAAATTAAATTTATATATAAACATAATTAGTGATATACATATTTACATATATATATATGATAGATATATAGATATATACTATAGATATATAGTATATATATATAGCTTATATTAATATATATATATATATATATATATATATATATATATATATATATATATATATATATATATATATATATATATATATATATATATATATATATATTAATTAAATAAATTGTAAACGCTTTAAAATGATTAAATCTAATTATTAGTAAATTAAAATTTTAAAAGTAACCGTTGATGTTTGTTCAATATTGTTAAAGGAAAAAAAAGAATTAAATACAAAAATGGGAGTTCTTTATTATTGAATATCTTTAAATTGATTATTTTCAAATTTATATATTTCGATTGAAGCCATGCGTCTACAAAATACCAAAAATTCAATTAATGTGGCACACAGGAAAATCAAAAAATTGAAGTACGACATGGGGAATTTTCTTTCATTTGCTGACATATTACTACATCCAACTTGGATATGTTGAAGTCCCATTAATGTTTATTACATTAATGATGCAATTATTAAATATTTACAATTTATTACTTGATGCAAAGTTAATAAAAATGCTCAAAAATATAATTAGCAATACAGTGAAAAGTCCTTACTTTGTTTCTTTTTATATGTTGAAATAAAATTGTCAGTGTTTTTTAAATTATGAAGTAATTTATGATAAGAAAAATCAACCATACAAATTTTAACATACGATTTAAAATACTGTTTTAGATTAATATTTTTATGAAGAAATCCAAGATATTACTTTGGATTTCTTCATAAGAATATTAATCTAAAACAAATGTCATATTTGAAACTTTTTGATAAAGAGGGATATTGGATTCTTTGGCCTGACGCACCAGACATATGAGTTATTATTATGACTATTGCTAACAGTTTCTTTCTATTTTAGAGTGACTAAAATATCTGACAACGAGAACAATGGCTACTATTGCTGAGAATATTATATATGTCTGATTGTCGATATATATTTTGTTTTATTCATGTATCCCCTTTACAGCTATATTTGAATAATTTGAAGATAAAATACATTTTTCTATCACCCTTCTTGGGTTTTTGGGTTAAACATGTGTACTTAATTTACTTTCTTATATTTGTGCTATAATTAAAATTATATTAATCCTTGATTACTAAAAGGATTTTTCTATGAACTAAACACCAGAATTGAAATTTAACTTTCCTTATACTTTATCATATACATAATTTTTATTGCAAATACCTCTCATGCAATCTAAACTATAAACTACTTATCAAAAGTATAATTTTAAAGCTATATAAATTGTACAGTGATGCAGGTAAATTGAATAAATGTTCAATTATTGCAACATTTTATTTTCACTGAAAGAAGAAATTAAAATGTGCATTACAATATATTTATACATATTACACAAACTATTCCAATAAAAAGCAATTCTAAATCAAAGTAAAATATTACCTATTTTCAATGATTTTTATTGTAAATGCATTTTTAGGGATTCTTACATAATAGTATAGAAATATAATAGAAATTATTAGTACTTATAGACAACTACAGGAAGTTGAAATAAAAATATCATATTATTCCCAATGTGTGTGTGTGTGATTCTTAAAATTATTCATTTATTTCTTAATTTTTCAAAAAATTACCAATTTTAAATTTTTTATGATTTTTTTAACCAATTTAATCTTTATTACACTTTTCTACATTAGTATGTACAATTATTAAATTAAAATTTTATAGCTATGTTTAGTTTGTTCAAATTTGTTAACACTATTTTTTCGCTTTGTTCTATAAAATCTCTTAGTCAGAAATTTTGGACAACAGTAACATACCTGAATCCCTGTATTAAGTTTAAACTTAAATAATTTTTAATGAGTTGCGTAAATAACTAAAATTAGTTTAAATTTACATGTTTAATTAGTCATGAGCATATTGTGAGGTAAACTGATCAAATAAGGATCATGATATCAAATAATTATGGACATAATACATTGAGTATTACTTTTAGCAATTGTAAAGATGAAAATGTTATTTGGTCATTAATTTTGTTATTCTTGCATATAAGAATAACAAAACGGCACAGGTGCAGTATAATCCATGATTCCAAATTCTTAATTTTTTGGCGATGAAGAAATGTTGCCAAGATGACGAATCGTGACCTGCGCGATGACGTAAATAATAGGGTTACCAAAATAGAATTTTCTGCATAATTCTTATAGGTCTCTATATATATTACGTAACAAAAACAAGGTTTCCAGATACATAAGAAAATCCGCCAAAAATTCGCCAATCTCAGAATTTGGCGCATGGATTATACGGCGCCTGTGCCAACAAAACAAATTATTTTTAAATAAAATTATTAAAATAAAATTTATGATTGAAACAGATTCGAAACCAATTGAAAACTTGCTGCCCTGGAAATGCCACTGGAATTCTTATTGTCATAAATATTCATTGGTAAATTTGGTTGGCAAGAATGACAAAAAATGCAAATACCTTTGTAAGTAAATAATTTGGAATATAGCGCAAGTAAATGTTATGACGTCATATGCTGTCTGGATAGCTTTTTATTGCAAGAAAAAGATTATAAAATTGTTAATTTATGTAATGCAAATTCAAGAGCATATATAGTCACCATGAATCGGGATTAGTTTCATTGAAAGTTCAGCAGATTAGCGGGAGAGAAAAATAAAATATGAATTTTAAGAAAGTTTATAAAAATACAATCCCTCTTTCTATACAAGTTTAACGTTTTAAAGAAAGATTTAGAAAATTATTTTCAAACAAATTCCTAACAATCTATTATTATAAGTTTGACACATTATATATTATGTAAAGATTTCTTAATGTTACTTGTTGAGAATTTTTTATAAAACGTCTGACTCTTGAAATATACTTTTCCCTATTCAAATATCTTCGCTTATATTTATATTTAAATAGTTGAAAAAAGTGACAATTTTCCTTCCACTCTTCTAGGCGTTTTTGATTAGATGCATATATATTTAGTCCATGCTTTTGAATTAACTGTATTTTATTCAAAATAATATTTATATTTAATGTAAATAAGTATCTTCTTTAGTATAATTAAGTATAATCTCTTATAAAAGACTTCAACATTGTATTCATTATATAATGAAAATATTATTGTTTTTTTTAAAACATTTTCAGTGGAATGGGAGGCATATCTTCTCTATTTTATCTATAACAATAAAAAACTGCAAAATATTGAGGAACCGAAATCCCTTACTAATTTTAACGAATTTTTGAGCATTTCATTAGCTGTTATTCCTAAATTTTCCTCACACCATCAAGGTAACAGTACCTGTCGTACAATTACCAATCATCCCAACCACATGCTGGAAAATTTTGTCTTCCATTCGGTCGAACAATAAAAAGAGACTCAAATTCATTATTTTATAATGATTATGTCTTCATTATTGACTAATGGCTCAGCATTTTTGATGAAAATAGAAAGTCAAAGAATAGTCGCGCATACATTATAGTGTGATTATCATATTTATTCCACATTTCTGATGACAATATTGTGAATAATTCACTCAATGAGATTTTTCAGCATAATTATTTTAAAGTCGTGACACGGATAACAGGTATTTATTAAATTGAATACTTGAATAGTATCTTCTTGTATGTTTGGAATGTTACAATTTTGTCAAAATAAGCCATTAGTTGATCAAAATTTGTGATTTAAGCGTATTATCTGATAATGTAAGATTTTATTTCATCATGATAATAATTAAAAGAAACATTGTAAATAAGATGTTTATATATAACTTTCTTTAATATTTTTTCTTTAATTTTTTAATATTTTATATTAATTTAATATTCTTTAGTATTTTTTCTTTAATATTCCTTAATTTTTTTATTAAATTTTCCTTGCACTGTTAAGTTATAGACAAAGGAAACTTATTAAATTTTAATAATAATTAATTTAGGTCACGATTGAGAAGCTACTTTGTTGGATGATATTTATAATTAAAATAGTTTTTAGCGAATTATTAAAAATTAAAATTTTTGATAAAATTAAAATCAAGTATTTATATATCAGTTTTTTCCATTTTTGCTAGCAATTTTCAGAAAAATTATTGTCTCCCAAATTATTTTATATATTCTATAGTCTTTTGTATTTTAAAATTCCCACAAAATATTTTAAATATTCATAAGTTTTTTAACAGTTCATTGACTTTTACAAATATAGTATTTCATTGGGTAGATGAATTAAAATCAATCTCTGCGTGTATTATTGAGTTAAGTCATATTTTAATAAAATATCAGAATAAAACTTATATGTGATTCATGAGCGATTATGAAAATTTTTTACAACCAAGACAAAAATAACTTTTTTTTGTTTTGAATAAGTTTCTAAATAAAAGTTGTAAACTTAAGTAAAATAAAAAACAAACTTAAAATAAATTTGTTTAAATTGCATTTGGATTCATATATTGATTAACTAATAAAAAAAATCCCGAATAATTTAAAATTAACATAGTATTAATAAAACCGGTTAAATTATTTTTTTAATTACAAAAATTAGAAGTATGTTTAAATAGAATATCAAAAACTCATTGAACATATTTGCGAATTCAAAATTTACATATGAAAACAATTTTGTTTTTATCTTTGTGCATTCATTTTAATATTATTTAATGTTCATATTTTAAATTAGCTTTTAAATTTATGTATTACATATTTTTATCACAGCATACAAAAAAAAAATTCTTATCTTCTTATAATAATACATTTTTATTTGCAATCTTTGATATAATAAAAACAATTGTTAAAAGAGTACTAAAGTTAAAAATTATTTTATATTAAAGGAAAATTTAAATAAATAAAAATAGGGCTCTTTTCTGGTGAAATAATCAATAACTTGATAATAAATTACAAAAATAAAAATTATCTATGTTGCCGTAAGGAATGATTTCTTGATAAAAGTTTCTGCTCATATGACTATCTTTATTTTTCAGAAACTATGATTATTGACTGTCTTTCGGCAAAACACGTGAGATGTATAGTAAATAGCTAGTATCAATATTTGCATCAAGACTCTTGCGATTTCAGGAAGTGACTTTAGGCGAAATTACATTAATCATTCACATTATGTTACTGTATCCATTTTCTTGCTACTAAAACTTTTCTTATTTAGTTTTCATTGCGTAATAATAAAAAAATTATTTTTAGAGTAGTAAATGGTAGCTGTTGTTTCTAAACCTTAAATTTTTGAGCATTTCCTTCAATTTAAAATTTTGCTTTTTTAATAAGCAAATTTGTGTTATGCTTAAAAACAAATCATTGTTCTTCACATATGTATTGGAAATTAAAAGGGAAGTATTTACTTAAACATAAAATTCCGAATAATTTAAGGAAACATTTTTAGAACTTATAAAATATTAATTTTAAATGAAAAATTCTGTAATTTTAACTAGGATACATATATGTTAAATAGAAATGTATCAATATAAATTTATGAGGCATACATAATAGATTAAGGAGATTATATAAGTGAACATATTTAATAGAAAACAATCACATGTAACATATTATTTCGTTAAGGAAATTGAATTTTTTATGAATATTATGTAATATTTGACAGATTTAATTTTTGCTTTGAAGAAAGACTTACTAAAATATAAATAAAAATTCACAAAATTATGGAAAATAAAAAGCCTTTAACAATATAGATTATGTAAATAATTTAATTATAAGAAAGATTCTTTTAATTCACTTAGTTTAACTGAATAATGTGTGCGGGAACAATATACTAGCAATATTGTCGCAGATTTATCATGAAGGTACATTTATATTTTACAACAAAACATTTAGCCTGTTCAAATGATATTTTGAAATAAATTGTAACAAGTGAAAATTTTTGAAAAAATGTATTTCGTTTCTGGCTAGCAATAAATGTAATTATTTCCATATAATCCATTTTCTAATTTTCTATACATGAACTACTAACAACACTTCTTTCACAAAATATTATTTCTTTCTATATTTTATTGCAAATATTATAACTGATCATATAGTAATTTTAGATGTGAATCCAATGTAAAGAGTACTTTCTATCTAATTTTTTCAAATCATACAAACATATCAAATATTTAATTTACAGATCATTTACATAAATCTTACATTTTTAATACACAGATCCCGAAAAATTCTATAAAAGTAAAATTAATAGACATTTATTTACTAATAAAAAATAAGTATATTTTATGGAATAATGTATTTTAAAAACTTTACTTTCATTGGTAAAATTACTATTTATACAAAAAGACCAAAATATTTTAATATAAAATAAAAAATCAAATGCAATATATTCTGTTATACAGATAACAATATTTTATATTTTAAACTTAAATACATACAAAATACATGATAAATATAAAGTGTTGACTTATAATAAAAATCCAATGCATACATTGTTCTTTTTAAAATCTTCATGTAAAATTCAATACAATAGTTTATCTAAACTTTAATAAATTAACAAATAAACATTTAATTAAATGTCTGTACCTCTCTTTCATAAATTATTTTGAATAAGCATGTATTAACAGAAATAATGAAATATTTTTGAATTATTTCACATATTTCTTTTGTATACATATTATTACTTCTAACAAATGAATATTTTACCAAAATATTTGTGATGGCTATGGCTTACATAAAGAGGAGAAAAACAGTAAATAATTTTTACTCTCATTTAGAAACTTGTGGTTTCTTTAGAATTATCTCTAATATTATCTCTTTTTTTACTGCACGTAGGATTTTTATTACCAGGAATATAAATATTTGAGTAACCATCATGGTAAAAAACCGTAACTGTTTCATCCCAGCAGTCAATTATATTTCATCAAAAGAAAGTAGATATGTTTTTTATACTTTCATCAAATTAAAATCTTAGTGTAATATCTCCAATTCTGAATATTATTTTGCTTACTGTATCTGTTTCTGTTAGCTTCATAAAAATATATGCTTTTGTAATGAACTTATTATATATTAAAACAAGATAACTATATGAAAACTATTTTGATTAAATCCTATTTAGAGAAGGGAATAATTTTTAGTCAAAAAACATTATACACTTGAAGATAATTTTCATCTAACTATTTCTTACATTGTAAACATTTATTGTAAATATTTATAATAAGTTTCTGTGGATTAATGCTTTTGGTCATCTTGTAACATTCATTTAAAATTGTTAGAGAACAAAATCTACCATAAAAATGTAATACTGGGAGAATAGTAATTAGATATTTTATAAGTTTGAATTTAATTTCTATTAAAACTATTTTAATACCTTCCTTTTGAAAAGGATGTGATACGGCTTATTGAAAAAATAAAACGGACCACAAAAGGAAATTACAGTTAAATTATCAAATTGAAAATCAATATGCTAAATTAATATTTTCTAATTTCAAAATTTTACTGTGCTTTGACAAAATAATAGAACATGGTAATACCTCTGTAAAAAGTATATAACTAGAACTTTTTGTGATTATTTATTTATAAATATTTAAGCACAATAGGGGAATCTATACAAAAATATTAAAACTTCTTTATTTTTAAAAAGAAAACCAATAGAATATTGGGTATAGAAAATTAATTATCTTAATCAATTAACTAGAAGTAACTTAACGCATATAAATTGTGAAAATTTACAAACAAAAAACAGTACAAATCTTTTCAAACATTTAAAAATACATGAAGCGCTTAAATAACATTTTATAAAATAATATCATTTATGGTGTATTATCAAATAGTTTAAAAAATGTATCGATTTAATTATGAAAATCACAAAAAAATAATGGAATATATATATAATAATCCAGATTGAAAAACTTTAAATATGAAATATGATGCTTTCAATAAATTTAAAGAGATTTTTTTATATTTAATAACACTTACTGAACTGAATATGTATCCGTAAAGATTTTTAACTGATAAAAGCCTTAAAAATTTGAATATTTTTGACAAATGTTAAAAACATTATAATTTTCAGAATTATTTCCACTAATTCAAAATAAATGAAATTTATAATTGAAAAAGCACTAATTATTTTCTCCATACTCTCACTGATTCTTTAACATAAACAATTTACATAATTCTAAGCCTAAATAAAAGCAATCAAATTTACGGTATAAAAATTTAAATCAAAAACCTATCAAAATAATTATATTTTCTTAAGCTCAGTAACTGAATAGCTGTTACCTTAGTACAAACTTAAATTCATATATTCAGTACTTTTAAGTTTTAGTCTAGTACGGTTCTATTTAATTTTCTTATCACCATATTTATCATACATTTAAAATACTTGAGCATTATTTTCAACTTTATTTTCTGCTATGCCTTACCGGCATACTCCTATACCATTTATTACAAACACTTAAAATTTTACTTTGCCGATCTGGCATTTCGAATTTCATGATTAAATTAACTTACTTTATACGCATGCCAGTTCGTCAAAGGGGCGTATCCCAGGTGTTTTAAAAAACACTGGTTTCAGAAAATCAAACTCTGGTGTCTGATGGTTTTCGATTGGAAACTTTTATGTTCATCGGTATTATAATTTTACTTATTTTGTTAGTAATGAATTATTTAATTGGAATATCTTTATCTATTCTCAAATTTTAAATTTAATTTATGTTATGTAATTATTTTTTGTTTAGTATAAATAAATTAAACTTGTTACTTTTAAGCAAGTCTAATTATTGGCATGTTATTAGTTTCTTATTTATTAATAGAACGAAATACTGTAGGTATTTAAACTAATAGCTAGCATTCCATTAACTGCATTAAAATTTAATATTTGCAGCTCTGCTTATCGTGGTAATTATTTTGGCAATTAGCCTAATGGTGGGTATTGGTAGAAAGACATCTGCCCACAGATATTTAAAAAGTAGTATAGACTGACAAATAGGTTATGGGCCTAGGTTACGTATTAAATATCTTGAAATTTATCTCGGGATAATTAGTCAGTTATAATACTTTAAGCAAATTTTTACCCATCTTAAAATGTATTAGATTATTTAAGATGGGGAGGCTATATTGATATAAATTTTTTAATTAAAAATAATAATAATCAAATTTTATAAATTAATCTTTTTCTCAAAAAAAATTGTGATTTTATTAATTTTTCTTGCCAAGGCTACTTACACAATTAATAAGTTAAGCAACCAAAACTATGAGACATGGACTTCAGACATAAAGTTCATTCTGATGGAGAGAAATGTGTGGGAGGTTGTGAAAGGAGCTGAAAAAGCTCCCATTCCACCGATATTAAAAACTGAAACTGGTTCATTCAAAGATTTGAATGATACTGCGTATCTCAAAAGTCTTAAAGAATTTAACAAAAACAAAAACGTTGCTTTATCTCTGAAATATTTGAATATTGATGAAGATCATCAATGTATAATAGATGGAATAGAAGATCCAGTAATTGCCTGGGAAACATTGATGAAATACTTCCATCCAGATACCAGAGCAAATCACATGACTATATTTTCAGAATTATGTGATACTAAAATGTTACTTGAGGAAAGTATTCTCATGTTTTCAACAAGATTATTAAAAGTCTACAACAGAATGAAAACTATAGATCCTACTTTTAATGAAAAATATGCTAGTTTTCAACTTCTGAGATATCTTCCTATGCATTTCGATAGAATAGTGCAAGTTATTCTTGGTTGGCCGGATGAAAACTTTAACTACAAAGCTATTACAGACGCCCTGAATGCAGAAGAGGTTCGTCTTCAGTTACGAGAAAAAGACTCTTTAACGCAGGCTAGTGCAGTAACGTCTGTGAAGAAACAAATTCTCTGTTATGGTTGTCAAGAGCCTGGGCATTATAGAAATTCATGTCCTCTTAAAGTACAATCACTGAAAGTATCCAGATGTTTTAGACGAAAATACAGGAGCCATTCCAGATGTTCTAGTCCAGAATGTAGGAGCCAAACCAGACGTTTCAATCCAGAATACAAAGGTCCGTACAGAGAACCCAGATCTGACTTTGTGGCAGAAAGGAACCAGTCACGTAGTTCAAATTCCACTTTTCAAAATCAGCCTCGTTTCTCCAGGTGTAAGGACAAACATAAACGTGGTACTGTATCTAGAAACATCCCTTCGACAAACAAAGACGGACATTCGCCATGTAAGTCAAACTTTTCTATTACAAGTTTATTTAATCAAACTAAAGAAAGAGTGAATTGGGTTTTTGATACAGCAGCTTCACATCACTTTTGTAAAGAAAGAGACCTCTTCATTAATTTTGTACCCTTAATCAATGAAAAGACATCAGTTGCCATTGACGGTGTTGACTTTCCTATTGAGGGAAAAGGAACTGTTAAATTATTATTTGGTTTACAAAAGTATACATTAAATAATGTAAAGTATTCTCCAAATTTACGGAGAAATCTTATTTCAGGCCCAAAACTAGATATTCAGGGTTTTGTGTATCATGGCGGTAACGGTGCAGTGAAAGTCTCAGAAAAAGGGGGAAAATGGTTTTTAAGGCCATATTAAAAGAAGGTATTTACCAAGTTTCACCCCGTATAGTTAAAGCTGACAAAATCGTTTCATTTACAACCAACTTAAAAGATAGCAAAGCTCTTGAACTATGGCATAGACGTTTTGGACATATCAGCACGTCCACTATTTCGCATACCAGTAGGAAAGGAGGAGTGATTGGCTTACCACTCTTAAGCGATAAGACAGTCTTTTGCGAACCACGTAAAATGAGTAAATATCGAAGAGTTTCATTTAAGTCTCTGAGAGAAGTGAGATCCAAGGCTCCGTTAGAGCTATTATATGCTGATGTTTGGGGTCCTCAATCTGTCAAACGAAGAATGGGAGAAAGGTATTTTATTACCATAATTGATGATTATTCACGTAAAGTTTCATTATTTCCTATGTCTAAGAAATCTGAGGTTTTTGGTATAATTAAAACATATATTACCAGAGTTGAAAATATTTTAAATAAAAAGGTTAAGGCATTTAGAACAGATAATGGGACAGAATTTGTGAATAGACAGATACAAAATTATTTTGCTGAAAAAGGGATCGCTCATGAATTAACGAATATATTCACCCCGGAACAAAACGGTGTTAGTGAAAGATATAACCAAACTGTCGCAAGTGGTGCTAGAGCAGTTCTGCAGGAATCTGGTCTTCCTAAGTGTTTTTGGCCTGAAGCCATGCTATATTTTACATATACTTGGAATAGAGTGTGCCACAATAAGCTGAACAAGACGCCTTGCGAATTATTCTCAGGGTCCAGACCCTCTGTCAAACACTTAAAGCCTTTTGGTACTGTAGCATATATAGGTGTACCCCGACAACATAGAAAAAAGCTAGATACCAGAGCCCGAAAAGGTTTCCTCGTTGGTTACGCATTTCGTACAAAAGGATACCGGATTTGGATGCCAGAAACAATACAAAATAATTGAAACTATTAATGTTTCTTTTAATGAGAAAGTTGTGTACAAAGACACTTTAAGTGGAGCAGTGCTGGGCCCTAGTAACAGGATTTCGACTGTCTCTAATGAGTATGAAGTGAGACGTGACGATGATATCGGATACCACATTGTACCTCGTGATTCTGAAAGTGACGACAGTGATCCTGAAGTCTCCATAGACGATATTCCTAGCCCTATATCAGAACCTAGATTAGTAAACTGGGAAAGAAAGGCTATTCAGAGGAAAGATAAATCGCGTACAGATGTCTATTATTATGAAGAAGGCAAGAAGGAAAGGTTAAGATACCTGAATGATGTTGCAAAATACTGCAGTAAAAATAATATTGTTTTCAATCCTAATTTATTTGATTTTAAAGGAACAAATTAGACACAAGGTCTTGTTTTGAACAGTCGTGATGCAGTTTTAACAGATAATAAAGATAATGGGAACACCAATAATCTTAGCATATCTAGCTGACTAGATCGCATTCCTATACCAAAGACTTATAAGCAGGCAATTGAATCGGAATATAAAGACGAGTGGTTAAATGCTATGAAAGAAGAACTCTGTATCATGAAGAACCGGGGAGTGTGGCATTTGGAAGACTTACTAGAAAATACCACACCTATTGGATGTAGGTGAGTATTCACCGTAAAAAGAGATGATACAGGAAAAATTATAAGATTTAAATCTAGACTAGTAGCACAGGGTTATAAACAGGAGATGGGTATCTCATATGATGAAACTTTTTCCCCTGTGGTCAACTTTAGTTTAATCAGATTTTTCTTTTCGTTACTCGTATCATGTAAAGGTTGGTACCACCTTCAATGTGATATAACAGGAGCTTACCTTTATGCCCCTTTGGAAGAGCGAATTTATATGACACAGCCTCCAGGTTTTGAAGAAACTAGTCAAAAGATAAAATTCTGTCGTTTAGATCGAGCTATATATGGATTACGACAAAGTGGTCGCCAATGGTTCTATGAGATCCATAATGTTTTGTAAAAAATGGGTTTTTGTAAATTTCAGTGGGGTAACTGTGCTTATTTATTAGGAGATTACTTAGTTTTGATATTGTATGTTGATGACCTTGTTATATTTGGCAGAGACCAAAGAGCAATCGATAAAACTATTAATAATTTGAAAAACCATTTTGACATAAAAGTACCAGGTAAGACTCGTACCCTTTTAGGCGTAGAGTTTGGTGAGGAAAATGGTTGTGTCTTGATTCATCAACGCTCATACATTAAAGACGTATGTGAGCGTTTCCAACGATTTAAATACCAATTTCGTCACTACCCATATCTAAAGGCTCAATTTATTCTAAAACTTCCTGTCCCTCTACAGCGGAGGAAGAAAGAGAAATGCTGAAGTACCCCTATAGAAGTGTATTAGGCTGTCTAACCTTTTTGGCTAATAGAACTCGCCCTGACATCGCTTATGCTGTTCCTATATTCAGCCAATTTCAGTCCAACCCAGGGATGAATCATTGGCATGGTTTATTAAGACTTTTAGGTTATGTTATCAACACGGAAGATTTTTGCTTAAAACTTTCTTGTAAACAATTCCAAATTAGAGTTTATTCAGATGCAGATTTCGCTGCAAACCAAGATGACAGAACGTCTCTAGGAGGTCAACTCGTTTTACTAGGAAATTCTCCCATAAGTTGGCGTACATTTAAAGAGAAAAGTGTCACCTTATCAACTATGGAAGCAGAGTTTGTTGCTATGACCGAGGCTGCTAAAGAAATAGTTTGGTTCAGTGGTATACTAAAGGAGTGTCATGATAAAGGTATTGTAACAAGTGAACCGGAAATCCCAATTTTGTTTGTGGATAATTAAGCTGCTATAGATTTTATAAAATCTCCAATTGAAAACTATCGGTCAAAACATATAGATGTGAAGTTATTTTTCGTTCGAGATATGTACAATACACAAAAATTTAAACTCAGTTTTGTACGAAGTAAATTAAACTTAGCTGAAGCTTTCACCAAGCCACTAACAAAATTTGAACTGCAGAAGTTCATTTCAGATATCTTTTAAGAAATGATTGAAAGATATTTATTCATGTATTTTTTTGATCATTAAACAACAAAGTTGATATTTTTTTGTAATTTTAATTTATTAGGAATATTTTGGTTGATTTGAATTGAAATAAAAATATTGTGTGTGTGCATTATTTAGAGTACATTGTATGTTGTGTATCGGGGCCCCGTGTGTGAATGTTTATGTATTGTGTGAATGCATATTATGTACTATAATGTATTATTTTAATCACATACGCATCACACAGCCATATTTGTGAATAAAGTATTGTTTTATATAACATGCTGTTTATGAACTTTTTTCAAGGGAAATGTGAATATTGTATAAAGTTGTAAACTTAATGAATCAACAGATGTTTATGTGATATGTTTATTTGAACGAAGTGTAAAGTGTTGCACATGTTTATAATATTAAATTATAAAATTTGGATATGTTATATTCAATGGAATTATTTTGTAATCAGATACCGGAGTTAGTAATTTCTTGTAAATCTAGAGTTGATGGTGATAAGAGGGGGGCATTGTTACCCTAGTACAAACTTAAATTCATATATTCAGTACTTTTAAGTTTTAGTCTAGTACGGTTCTATTTAATTTTCTTATCACCATATTTATCATACATTTAAAATACTTGAGCATTATTTTCAACTTTATTTTCTGCTATGCCTTACCGGCATACTCCTATACCATTTATTACAAACACTTAAAATTTTACTTTGCCGATCTGGCATTTCGAATTTCATGATTAAATTAACTTACTTTATACGCATGCCAGTTCGTCAAAGGGGGCGTATCCCAGGTGTTTTAAAAAACACTGGTTTCAGAAAATCAAACTCTGGTGTCTGATGGTTTTGGTTGGAAACTTTTATGTTCATCGGTATTATAATTTTACTTATTTTGTTAGTAATGAATTATTTAATTGGAATATCTTTATCTATTCTCAAATTTTAAATTTAATTTATGTTATGTAATTATTTTTTTGTTTAGTATAAATAAATTAAACTTGTTACTTTTAAGCAAGTCTAATTATTGGCATGTTATTAGTTTCTTATTTATTAATAGAACGAAATACTGTAGGTATTTAAACTAATAGCTAGCATTCCATTAACTGCATTAAAATTTAATATTTGCAGCTCTGCTTATCGTGGTAATTATTTTGGCAATTAGCCTAATGGTGGGTATTGGTAAAAAGACATCTGCCCACAGATATTTAAAAAGTAGTATAGACTGACAATAGCTTTGCTGGAAATTGAAAACTTAATTTTTGTTCGATTATTCAAATACATTGAATAAATTCAGATAAGAATTTGAATACTCTTATAAAAACTTATAAACAATTTTCTATAAATTTGCAATTTTAATAGAAGCATTAAATGCATCATTATATTTAGCTTTTAACTAAATATAATGCTGACTTTAATAAATATTTTAAGATTATTCAAAAATATGTAATAAATATAAAAGACATCATAAATAAATTAATATATAAGTGAACTTACAAACATAAATTTTACTAAAATGGGTACAAATATAATTTATTAGATTGCTATATAATTTGGAAATAAATACATTATATATATATATATATATATATATATATATATATATATATATATATATATATATATATATATATATATATATATATACACATGTATATATATATATTAAAACGGAAGAAATACAGTAAAAACCGCTGTTATTTAAGTAGCTATCATAGGAACACTAATGATTACAGTAAATTTTACTGTAAAAATCAGCTGCAGAAAATCGTTTGCTTGGCATGCGCATTGAATTGGCGGGATAAAAGTTTCTTCTGTTCCTGTGACAATGAATCAAATTAATTTCGCCATCTATTTGCACTTGTTTTCGCTTAGTGAAGTTGGTGATATTTTGAGAATAATTATGCCTTTAGTTGAAGTTCTATTGAAATTTAACCACCAAATATAAGGTAACTTATACTTTTCATATTGTTTATTATGCAAGTTGTTAGCTAACTTTGATATATATAAATTCTTATAAATTTGACTGAACATTTCAAAAAATTCTAAGCTGAATTTACAAACGATCATATTTACTAGTATTAATTTAGTGTCAATATTTTTTTACTTACTTTTTATTAATATTTAAAATAATTTATAGTAGTTTGGTAACATAATTGATTAGTATTTTAATTATAAATTTTTTGATGAAATTAGAATTGTAATTAAGTGCTTCCATTGTTATAAAATTGCTTAGCTATATTTCTTTCGAAACTAAAAGTGAATAATCGTCTATTGTAATATTCTTTTAGATATATATTATTAAATATATTAACGGAATTTCTATTTTATTTCGTTGTGGAAAATTCCTGATTTTTCTGTCATTGTAAAATGATATAATTTATTGTACATTAACTAAATATAATTTTTATATTTTTAATAATTTTTTGATTAGAATTTTATTAAAAAGTGTTTATATTTTAATGCAGATTGTTAATTTGCATTCTAATTTTTATCATTAATTCAATTCCATTTTGTAACATGCATTAAAATAATAATTTTTTTAGGCACAAATGTTTGTAAATTCTTTCAATAAAATAATATTACAATTAATGATATTTATTGGAATAAATGGTCTTGTGTTTAGAACTTGCATGAAATGTAAAAATGCATTTCAATGGAAAATGTAATGTTTTTTAAAATATTTATTTTTTAAAATCATTATTTTATAACAAATTTATAAGAAACATTTTTAAATACATATTAAGAAGTACTATTCGAATTAAGTTGATTTATTTAGAAAATGTAAAGTTTATTATTTTATAACCATGATTAATTTTTTAAATTTATATTACTAATTAGAAAATTAATCAAAAGCCTGTTTGGGAAATCTTGATGGTAGTTTGATATTTGTAAAACAAAATTTCTGGCAACAAATTTTTTTGAAAAAAATTACATTATTACTGCAAATTTAACTTTATTTTATTAAAAAGTTGCAAAATTTGTAGTGCTATCTATGATTTATTTACATTTTAGTGAAGAAATCTGAAATTCATAAAAATAAAAGCTAATTTGAAATTATAATTGAGAAACAAATACATAAGTGAAAACTTTGTAATTTGTTCTTGCTTAACATATTTAAAACATATTGTGCTCAAGATTTTTCTAATACTACTGTACACATTAAATATTACTTTCCAATATAGTCACACTTTTTAAAAAAATTTTTAAATATACCTCTGTTTAGAGAAATTAAGAATTTATGAAGAAAATGTTTGATTTGTAAAGGAAGTTTTAAAAATAGAATAATCACAAATAACTTTTAGTAGTAAGACTATTCAGAGTAAAGCCTCTTCTTACCGACTTCAGCCATATTTGAAAGATAGAATAGGCATTGGGAGAGTAGAGTGTTTTTGTAAGAACGGGTATTTCTAAAAATTTTCTATTTATCCTTCATTGTGATATCCGACAAGAGGCCAAAATGCAGTGTGTTTTTTGATGTTATGATTGAAGAGGCTGTAAAATTAATATGAGACTTCTCCGTTTCAAAGAAAAAATATTAACACACCTAGTGATATTTCTGCTGACTGAGTGAGATGTTTAACTGCTGCAGATTTAAATGAAAGACTTAAGTTTGCATCAGCTAACAAAATTAAAAGAATTGTTAATTTCTTAAAAACTTCTCCTGGAGGTTGTAAAATATAATTTTCAACCATTGAGGAATTGGATGGAAAAGAGGATATTGGAGCGTTTATTATTCTTCTATTAGCAGATTTTGGAGAAGACTTGAAAAAATATTTAGAAGTACTGCAGTAAAGTACTCAAAATTTTATTTAAAAAAATTACCGCTTAGTAAATTATAAATAAGAAATTTAGAAATGAATATAAAAGTTTATCATAAACAAATTAAACAGGAATTTGTTTATTGGTTTTAGATTTCCGCATCTTCTCAGGATACAGTAGATTACAGACTTACCTTGCACACCATGTCTATTAATTTGGGGTATGTATTATTTACATATTTCATAAGGTTTGAAGTGTTTTAACTCAAAAACAAAAATTTGTTGTTACATTTATTGACCTCATCAAAAATTGTTTACTCTGCTTACATTCTATTTAAAATAAATCATATGAATATATAAAATTCTAAGAAAATCCAAATAGATTGTTTTAGTAAAATATAAATTTTTTGATACAACTTCAATTGTATTCTTTATTTATCTCTAAGTACGTATATAATGACGTAAATATGCAGACCTAATGAACAGCAAATTTTTTTATATTTCCTAATTTTGCACTATTTCATGTAATTTTTTATTGAAATTAAAGTTTTCTTAACGGGAAATACAACTTTGATCTCACTCAGACAAATTAGATTTCACTTTTGAGGTAACTATTTATGAATTAAATAAATTCAGTTTTAAGCAAATGTTTTATAAAATGTCATTTCATAAATTATTGTTATTTTTACACATTATAGCATTTTAATTTTTCTGTTTATTTTCGATGGAAATGTTTTTAAATTGTATATATATGCATGTAAAAGAAATGTTTCCATATTCTCTACAAAATTATTTTTTTTAACTTAAAATCGGTTTTTGCATGTTATCTTTAAAATATGGGCATAAAGTTCGTATTTCGCACTTTATTTCTAAAAATTTGTAATTCACAATTGGAAGTGTTATGATTTGCTTTTCAGAGGATATAATTTTCATTAACATAAATGAATCTTTATAAAATCAAATCTATATTCTCTTTTAATTAAATCAATTACAAATTAGTTTCTCGAGATAGAAAACATCAGTTAGAATGATTTAATTGAAGTAAAGATTTTATCATTTTCATAAAAAGTGAGACCTTTATTCCAAAAATTCTTATCATGAAATTGCTAAAATCCCTTGAAATAATTTTTATTATCAAAATGTTTGTGATTGCATAAATGTAACAACCACTTGTTAACTATTAAGAGAAGAATATTTTAGGAAAATTCATTCTATTATATAAAACAATAAAAATTTCTAAATATTTTATTGAACTATTAAACAACTTTTCCTCTGAAATATTCAGCTCTAGATATTTCAAATTAGTTATTCATGTGTCTATTTTTTTGTTTTTCAGGTGCTTGTTTGTTCAACTTTAATCCCTCGCGGGGAACGAAATCTAAAAAATATGTCAAGAAAGGAATCCAAGCACATGTTTTTGTCACTTTTAAATGCTTTATACAACTTTAAATGGCTATAATTATTAAAATGTAAATAAAAAAATTCTTTACAATTATTTGTGTATTGTCAACTATATGGCTTTTTTTCTCAGAATTTTTATTTGCTTACACTATAATGGAAAAAAATCAATTACTTTAAGCAATATCAAAAAGAAAACTTTTATTGTCTTTACAGTATAATTAAAATACTACATCATTAACTAATTCCCCTTTGGTATTTTTAGTAAAATGGAATGTTTTGTAAGGTTTCTTTTTATCCTGAATCTGTAGAATCACAGATATATCAAAAATCAATTTTTATGCTAAGCTTTGTATCTTATTCAATATAACTGCTATTCAATATAATTTCTTAATTTTTTTAAAAAAATATGTAATAAAAAATTCGACCTTCTTAATTATTCAATTAAGTTACGATTTGATCCAAGATTTTGAGGTAAGAAAGTTAAATAATCTCGTTAAGTATTGAAAGTTAAAATATTGATCTCAAAATGTTCTGAAAAATGACATCTTCTGCAATATAACATTAGTTATGTTTTTGTACTTTGTATATTGTATAAAAAATTGCTTAATAATAGTTGGCCCATAGTTAGGAAATTAGCTAATGTGTTTTCAAAATTGATTTATACTCTACATTTATCTTTACAAAACATGATGATAGCTGTAAATAGCTATTGCAGTAGGTTTTGTAGAATATGCAGCAAAATGCATAGTAAAATGTGCTGTAAAAATAACAATAAAAAGTGCTGTAAAAATAACAATAAAAAGTGCTGTAAAAATTACAGTAAAAAGTGCTGTAAAAATTTACAGTTAAAAGTGCTGTAAAATTACAGTGAAAAGGGCTGTAAAATTACAGCGAAAACTGCTGTAAAAATTACAGTAAAAAGAACTGTAAACGTTTTACGAATATGCTGTAAAATTTACAGCATATTGTACTGGCGCCCAAAACGCCAGCACATTTTACTGTAAAATTACAGTTCTTTTTTTTAGAGTGTATATATATACCGTAGAATCTCGTATTGCCATATATAATTTCATCAGAAACAATTTAATATCCATTATCATTTCTGTAGCTTAAAAGAGGTTTGATATTTTTATATTTTTTAAA
This sequence comes from Latrodectus hesperus, assembly GCA_037975125.1. NCBI lineage: Eukaryota > Metazoa > Arthropoda > Arachnida > Araneae > Theridiidae > Latrodectus > Latrodectus hesperus. Next base: position 69,203,061 of record CM075857.1, on the reverse strand, counting down.
ATGAGAGGAAAAAACAAGTTACTTACGGTTTTACTTATGTATGCATATGATACAGTTTTTGTGACTATATTATTGGTAATCAATTATGCAGAACGGAAGTACTTTCATTACTAGTTATTTGAAGTTTGATACATAATTTAGTTATCTACTAACTCACATCAAATTGTTTCATTATTTTTCAGGAAAGCGTTTTTGTTAATAAATTATTTTTAATGTAAAATAAGGCTACACCACAGACAATTTGACTAGCCGACTAGTCATCATTTCAATTGGAAGAACATATTAAACACCAACTGTAGAACTAATCAGTTTGATGAATATAAATGCACAAATTTTCTTCAAAATGTTTTTAAAAGTTTAATTGACATTATCATTCCTATAATTTCAATCTCATTTTGATGCTATAATTTACTTTTTAAAAATTTAAATTTTATCGTAAAATAGGTTTAAACTAATTTGTTTTACAAATGCAAAGTGTTCAAAAAGTTATTGTTTAACAAATATTATTGTTTTTGAAAGGAATTCATCATGAAGCCTTGTATTAAGAGTTAATGCAATAATTTATTTAAAATTTATTTCCCTCTTAGATGCTCATTTATCACACTTCTTCGGTGAAATTGTTGATACGATTTGATAATAAATAAATGTTTTAGTTATATATAACTTATAATCAAATTTATTTAAATAGAAAACAAAACACGGAAGGAAAAATAAATTTTATGCATTTCAGAACTTTCATAAAATTATTGGATCTCCACTTTAAAATGGTACTAGATGTAAAAGAAATAAACTCCGACAAATTTATTCTAAAACAATTGAGAGATTCCGAACCAAGCGAGTCTTAGAATTGTAAATTTCTTCTTTACGGAAAATATATTAAATAATTCTCCTAAATAATTTGCCTATATTATTGTACAGAAAACGAATTCTTTATCCTAACTAACACTTTTCATTGAACTAGTATCATAATATTACAATTTTTTTTAAAATCTTGAGCCATGTATGAGCCAAATATTAAACTGATAGCAAAGTAAGTTCAAATTGATCTAAAGTAACAAAAAGAATTTTTTAAAATATTTTAGTATTGATGATTTTAAAGGATTTAATCAAGTTAAATTTCCATATGTAATGACGTATTCAAGTTACTATGGAAAAAGCAATTAATTATTCTGAAAACTTAAAATCATGAGCTTGACTGGAAAACTTTCTTCACTTATGTAATAGAGATTTGGATTTTCAAGTGGCTTAGAAGTTATTTTTAATCGTTATAATATTATGTCTTTAATGTTTATATATTTTAAGACATTATCATTAAAATGTAGATAATTCTACATCAAAATTATTATTAACACAATCATTTTGATTATAACTAGTGCTAACCAAACTTAACACAACTGTATTAAATTAACATTACCAAAATTTGACATCTGTAATGTAAAATAAAATGATCATGTGAATACATCTAGAGTAGATAAGTGTTTCCTTGCTAAACACGATCATGTATGTTCAAGAACATTTTTTGCGGAAATTAACTCTAAATTCAAACTTCCATTTTTACGACACTATATGAAGCACATGAATAATGACCGAATAAAGGAACTTCTAGTAAAAGACAAAATAAACTAACTTTCCTGTTGCAAAACCTTTTTTTAAATACGATTATTATACTTTACTTTGAGTAAAGTCATCACGCAAATTTTGCGAAAGTTGGTTACATTTCTAACTAACGTCCTCATAATTATTATTTAGTTAAATGTATAACAAAGTTTTAACTAAAATTACAAAAAGGTATTTTCTGGCATTTGTTACAAAAAAGCTATGCCAGAAATTTAATTTTTAGTAATATTTAGCATTCCTAAATTGTTTTACATTTTTAAATAGTATTCGTAAGAATATTAGATATTTTAAATAATATGTTTCCATATTTCATATATTACTTTAAGGTATCATAAAATTAGTAAAATTAAATAAGCATAAAAATTAAATACATTCAATATTACATTAAAATTTTATAATGTCTGCAAAAACATTTTAAAACATTGTATTTTGTGTTACTTATATAATTATAGATAGTTTTCAAAATAATTGCCATTGCTGCATAAGTTTATGAAACACAATCTCTCTTTTTTATTATTTTGATGTATAAATTATGACCTAAATTATTTTAGTTATTAATTATGAAATATAAAGTAAATGACTTTTTAAAAACATTGTAAATTTATAATGTTTTTAAAAAGTTTACAATCTTCTTTAGTATTTATGAGCAAAGCATTGAGGGTCTTAAAAGACACAACCTGCAAAAGATTAAATAAATCCAAACATTATTATTACTAAAGAAGGAGTTGTTGCATAAAAGTATTCTAAAATGATAATATTAAAAGTAAAATCTATCAACAGTTTTCATTTCTATAGGCACTGTGTGTACTATAGTTATTGTTAGAATATATAGCATTTTTTTAAACTTCACTTGATATGGGTAATTTTAATAACTAACTAAAAATAACTAAAATCTTATAAAATTATTCTTAGAAAAAGGTCACGGAAATATAAAATTTTCTACAAGTTACATAATTTTTACTTTTATAAAATTTTATTTCTCATATTTATTCCTAGTATATTTTATTTTATCATATAGATAACTTTAAGCTAAAAAACATCTTAACTTTAACTTTAGTATTTTAAATATTTTTATTATTTTAAGTAAATTATTAATGCCTTAAAAATGATTATACACGTAAAATTAGTTTTTCTCACAAAAAAATATAAATGAGGAGAGACTATTTGGCAAATCTATTTAATAATAAAATATATAAAATTGCTGCGAAGTATATAAATCTTACCAAATTTATTTTATTAAAATACTGTTTTATATAGTAAGAAAAAATCTAAAAAAAAATCTATGTTTATTATAGACACATCTGTTTTAAATTATTCTTTCCTTAAAGGCAAAAATCAAATAAACCATAAAAATTATATGGATCTTTTTTGATGGAAGAATTTTTAATAGGAAAGAAAAGAATGTTATTAAAATAAAAGAGAGAAAATATTTCTTGGGTTTTTTAATCTTCAAAAAAGTGATAAAAATGAATATGCAGCAATAAATAAAGCTTCTTAAGATCTTTTTAAACATTCCTATAATAAAATAAAAAAAATTGATTAGATATTTTTGATCAGAGTTAAATTACTAAAAACTATCATGATAATGAAAAGATATGTTTGCCAATAGTTTTGTAACTAACTACAAAAAATGACAACATTTCAAGAATTTTGAATATTATATGAAAAATAAGACCATTAAAATAAATAAAAGGGGAAGTAATTCATTTGTTCAAATTCATTTGTAAAAATGCTGACCAGAGTATCAAAAAAATTGAAAAAAGCAACATATAATAAAATGATGGTATTGTATTTTGATATAAAAGGAAATTAATTTTAAATATCACCATTAGAGAACGTAAAATTTTTATACAAAACAGAACTACGTACTTCACAATTTTTAAGTTCACAAAATATAAGAACTATAAAGTACAGCTTTTAATATTGTGATAAATATTTTTCAAATTTGATTGTTAAGGACAAACTGTACAATTTGCTTACATAAACCATACAATATTTAAAACATACAAAATATGAAGTTATTTCACCAAATAATAAATTTAAGTGGCGTAGCAATAATTCAATATAGCAACAAACTTTGAAATAATTTCTGTAATGTAAATTTCTTTTTTATAAAACTTTGCGCTAATTAATAAATTATCATATATTTGCCTACAAGTAAATGAGGTTTTGCCTTTATATAATACGTTTTAAAAATTGTGATTTCAATGTATTTCATAAAAAGCTTTTCAATAATATATATTTTATAAAATAATATTAAATCTATTAGAAACTTTACCTCCGTGTTTTGAATCTATTTTGATAAATTCAAAAATTTCAAAAGTTGTTCATTTTAAGCATAAATGGTGAAATTCCATCCTGTGATATCACTGACTTGCTATTACAGCTTTTAATGATACATTTTAAATTGGTCTTCTTTTTCAAATGATTTAAAATAAACATCATTGTCATACTATTTTGGAAGAAAATAAAAACAAATTGAATAGAGCACACAATAAATAGAATTATTGTGAAATGATGAAAGAGAATTTCTTAGAAAATTTATTAACAAAATACTATAATATTGTTTAAAATAAGTCATATAACTATATTCGCTCGAATATTGTCATAGGATATCAGAGACATGAAGAAACTGTTAATTTCATAAGCACACACACAAAATCAACTTTTCTTGATAATCTAAATCCTAAAACTTCCATTCTGTATTCATTCTTCTATATTAGCAAATATTTATTTAGTAAAAAAATATTATTTAATATTAAATAAATATTATTATATATTAATCTAATATTATTTATTACAGTGGTAACCCAAACATGATATGAACAGCTTATAGTAGAATTCTCGACTTCCTTTATTTTATTCTCATTCTCGATATAAGAATTAATATTTTTTTACCTTTTAGTTAACACAGAGATGAATATATATATATATATATATATATATATATATATATATATATATATATATATATATATATATATATATATATATATATATATATATATATATATATATATATATATATATATATATATATATATATATATATATATATATATATATATATATATATATATATATATATATATATATTATTATATATATATATATATATATATATAATTAAATAATATTTAGTGTTTTCATTTCTAAAATTAATGTGAATTCTTAATAAAAATTGCATTTAATGCTTATAATAACTGTTTCTGAGGGAATTTTATTTCGAGATAGGAAACCTTATTTAGCATTTTTTTTTTAAAAAAAAAAAGTCATAGATGATGAATACCTAACGTGAATAAAGAATGAAGTAAAGAAAAACTGTTTCTTCTTTAGACAATTTCATTCAGCAATTTTAATAGTGATTTTTGTTTCAGATCTGCTTTTACTAAAGGCAAATATTTAAATAGAAGCAGAGAAACTTTAAAAAAAAAATTCATTGTCATGAAGAGTTATTGTCTTACTAGTCCCCTTTTTTTAATAGAAAAATTATTGTTACCATATATTATATATTAAGGTATGTATATTTTGAAATATTTTAAATGCACTTTCATTGTCATGTATATGCCATACCAGTAGTTAATTTTCAATATATATATATATATATATATATATATATATATATATATATATATATATATATATATATATATATATATATATATATATATATATATATATATATTTATTTATTTATATATGTGGTTATATAATTATATGGTTTCTAAAAAGATTTAATTCTTTCTAAATAAAAATATGACTGTTAAATTTAAATATATAAAGTTAAATGCGTAATTATATTGTATTCCAAAAGTTAAAGAACAACCGGTTTTTTGCTTCATATTTGCAAATGAAAGGATATAAAAACATCAAATTCGGATAAAAAGTGCACAAAACAAGTTTTTATTAATTGAAACTTCAAAGTGTATATATGAAAACTTATAAATGATTTTTAAAAAAGGAATCTAGCTATAAAAGTCTATTTTTTGAAAAAGGAATAATCACATTTTTATGTTGTAAGATGTCATAGAAACATTACAAAAAAGAATTTTAATCAATGTTATGTCCATCCCTAACATGAATGCATTGTCGACATCGAGCTTGATTGCTGTCAATTAAGTTATCGGTTACCTAAATGGGTGTGAAGAGACATGGAGTTAAACTATTTTTCATATCTTTTGCAGGCCTTGAAAGAAGACTTACGGCAGAAATATGTCTAAGAAGAGATAATCTCACTTATACTCTCTGAGATTCAAATCTTGAGATCAAGCTAGCCATTTCATTCACTTCCCAAACAATGACCCTCAATGTATTTCTCGAAGATTGCAGCTCTATGAGATCGTGCGTTATCATTTATCAGATTTAAGTTAATTTCAATTCCAATAGTATATGGGAGGGCATATGAATCAAGGATATCTTCCCGATATCTGACATCAATCGCAATTCTTCCCATGAACACATGCCAGTCAATGAACGAATGAGATCCTTGCCAAGATAATTATTCCACCATCGTGATAACTGTAACTTTCCACAGTGTTGGATTGAAGGTATCTCGTGCTTTTTCTCTCCAGAACAGCACACGTTCGGAATTGCTCTCCCATGAGAATCTGAGCCCGTTTGTCAAAAAATCCCAACGCTGTATGATCCCAGAAAATAAGCTACATCTTTTCTTTCGTTCAGTGAGAAGGACGCACAGAACTAGTCGCCTTGAATAAAAGCCTACCTAGTGAAGACGTCTTCACACCACACAAACAAATATTCTTCTCCCTAAAGCAATAGAATGGTCTAGAACTAAATGCTCCCAAAAACTTTTCCCCTTCAGGCCAAAAGAGCTATATAATGGGCTTTTGCAAGTGTTGTAGCTCGTGGTCTTTTAGGAGAATATTGATTGAACATAGAAGTTTCGGTTTGATATTAATTCCAGAGAAGGTGGACTAAACTACGCAACACATTATGCTGTCTTGCAGAGGGCAAAATTGAGAGGGGAGTAGACTCAAATATTACGAGAGACTCTCAGATATTGGAGGGCCTCATGGACTACTGTCAACGAATCGTCTAACAAAATCAAAAATTAACAGAAGTTATATGCGCAATTACAAAAATCCGATGTTTGCATATTTTTCCCTTACTCATATACCTGCTCTTTGCTACAAAAAAATGGTCGATAGAGTTTTTGCATAAATTCACATAAGTTGATTTTTCCGTTTATATAAATTTTATTATTAGTGCCATTTTTTATGCTGAGCTTAAAATGATTTTTTTTCTTTAATTTCTAAAGGCCAAAGTATATAAATTTTAAAGTATGGTTATATCTATTATGTTTATAAGTAGACATTTCAACATAAATATATGACAATTTCTCACCTTATCATGAGAATATATACGATACAAAAAGTGATGCAATCGATTATAAGTTGTCAATATTTTATATTTTAAGGTAGCTGTTGTAAACATTTCCAAAAAAAATGTTATCATTAAAAATGATTTTTAAAGCTAACAATACAGAGGATTTGGCTTTGATACAAATATAAAGCAAATAATTCACCCACTGCAATGTGAAAAAATATATTCCTCTCTAGTAATTTCTTATAAAGGCATTCAAAATATTCTAGAATAAAATCATTAAGGAATGTCTCTTTTTTTGTTTAAAAAAAAGAAAGATATTTGATCAATGAACTCAAATCCAACAGTGAGTCTCAAAATTCAAACTTGGTATCTTTTATGCAGGTCACGTTTATGTTTTACTGGCAGTTTTAATATAAGTCAAATTTATGAAAGTCTTGAAAAAACTCTCCCTTCACTTAAGAACTTTTAAAGAAATGATCTAATTTAATAAAATGCAAGAAATGCAAAATTTAAGTTTTTTTAAGTTATTAAAAATAATTAATTAATAAAAAATGATAAAGAATTAGAATAAAAATTAATGTACTGCTGAAGCATAAATAAAAAGTACAACACAATTTTTTTAATTGAATTAAATTAATCAAAATGAAATAATTTAACTGAATTTCACGCGTTAAAATTCTAAAATGTTTTCCATTTAAACTGGGAAAAAATAAATCAAGCTAACAATTATTAGCTAACAACAATTATTATATTTAATTATATTTATAACAAACAATAGTCATGAAAATTTTTATAATATAAACACAAAATCATATGTAAAATCTTTATGAAATTAAACCAATAATTTTAAAAATATTTCTCGAATGAAACATCGAATTTATCTATAAATGCAAAATATATGAATTAATTACTTTTTAAATTATATATGTATGAGATTGCTGTTTTTATATTTACTTCCCATATATAATATTTTCTGTGTAGAAAATGATATAGATTTATATAAATTTAATCTCTGTTATAAAATTTGTTGGTAGATTTATTTTAAAAATTTGTGTTGTGGTGAATTTGTAACTCAAAACACACACAATCATACAAATATTCATAAATTAAATTAACAAAATAAAACATGTTAAATACTGTAAACTGTAATTGTTAAATATTTAAATGCTAAATGTAAACTGTTAAATATTTACCTATATTACACTATTGTTTTATGATTGATCATTTTAAAGGTTATTTAAGACGAAATTGCATTTTGATACTTTCATTTCTCAAAATATCATTATACTTTTCCAATAAGAACTATAAAAGTTTTCTGCATAAGAAAAATCATTTTAAATTTATTGTAGAACAGGGGTTCTCATACTTTTTCAAATCGTAGCAGCCTTCAGAGAATTAGAAATTTCTCATGGTACTCTCGCTTTATAATATTTACCTATAATATGTATTGCATGTTATAAATACATTTCATAGTTCTACAACTGTGAAAAAGGAATTAAAAAAAATGATAAGGGCATTAGCATAATTAATAAAATTTGCATTTAAAAATCATAGAAGTATTTATAATTAATGTTAAAACATTAATAACATTTAGTTTATAGTATAAAGTGACTTTACAAATATTATTATAAGGGTCGTTAGTTTTAGTGATTAGTGAGCCTGCTGATTACTGCATAAATGTTCAAATTGCGGTATAAAACTCGATATAGCTATTCTTATTTATCTTTCAACTGTAACTTTTGAATAATATTTATATAATATTTGCTCTTTATAATAACATCTGTAGAGAAACCATCTTTGCTTTTGACTTAAAATGGGGCTCTCATTTTTATAGATATCCAAAACTTCACCAACTCTAAACAAGCGAATTTTTTCAAACTTTTGTCAATTGATAACTTAATTTGATTTTCTTATTCTTGTAATGGGAATTCTTTTGGAGCTTCAACAAGTAACTGATATTGCATGTATGCAATACCAATTAATCTCGATTTAGTCTTCTAAAATGTATTTTGAGAACCGGTAAATTTTTTTTATGATATGTGTCTGCATATTATCTGAAAACTTGTCTCCCCTATAGACTGTTTATTGCTGCAATACAGTAAAACAAGCTTTGTCTCCATTACCAATCCTTTTTCTTTTACAAATTTGTAGTTTTTCTTGAATGCTGAGATCTTTTTCTAAGTTTCTATATATGGATGTTACTGCTCTGAAGAAAAACACTCAAAGCATTTAGCTTTTCAAATATATCACACAAGTATGTCAGTTTAAACAGGAAATCGGAGTTAACGAAATTGTAGTCATTCACAGGATCATTTCCTTTTAAGAAATTGTAAATTCCTGTTTAAGTTCAAAAGTTCTAGATAGTACTTTGCCACATGAAAACCAAAGTGAAATGCAGTATCATATAAAACACGTTTGCTCGGCTTTTCATAAGTTATATTTTAGTAATGAATTCATAAGCTTTATTATAGATTTATGAAAAATCTGGCTTTAAGCGGCCGAGAGCTTATGTAATTTACCATGCTTATTACGCATTCTAGTATGAAATTCAGCTTAAGACTCAATGATTTCGACGAAAGTTCTCGTCTGATGCAATGAGTCAACAAACAATACGGGGCTTTTGGCTGCTTCTTGGCACCTTTGATCTCTCAGATTGACACTTAGAATGAAACAGCACGCAGTTTGAGAACACACCACTGTAGAAAAACTTTCATAATGGGATTATTGTTGGAGTTCATTTCTCTTTCATTTGATCATTTCTATAAGCCTTTTCTGTGATAAATATATCTGTAAAGGTTTTTTTATATAAAACAATTATCATCGAAGTTGACAAGTAATATTAAAGTTTTGACTAAAATTTATTCACAATAAGAGATATTGTCTTTCACAATATGCTTCCTCTTATTAAGTAAAGTACAATGTATGAAAAACTATCTTTTAGATTTGCATTGCCATTAATGTCTTAAATTTATACGAAGGACTAATTTTACATGATATGGGTAAAGAATTTTGAAATAGTTTAGTTAAAAATAAGTTTATAAATACTTCCATAATTCAGAGTATGTTGTGGAAAATGTGTGTGTGTGTGGATAAAATATAAAAAAATATCCGAGAATGGGCAAAGAGATTAAGTACTTAGCTCACTTGTTATAAGAAAAATTATAAAGATAAATTATAAGTAATTTTTAAAACAATATATCTCACACAAAAAAAAACAATATAGTAAAAGGAAAAAATCTTTTTTAATACAGAATATTAAAATCAGATAAAAAAGGTATTTTCATGAAGAAAAAAAATAAAATTCATTTATTATCAATTCACTAATCTTCTACTTTAAACATATTTATATTTGTTAACTTGAGTTTTTTTTCTTCTTTTCTTGTTTTGTTTATCTTTCTAGATTGACAGAAGACAATCCAAAACATAAAGAATTATGTTTTGTTAAAACATTTTGTAATTGTATTAAGCAATTTCTTAATTTGCTTAGTTATTAAATAATGTTTGACAGAAAAAAGCGCTTTGCTCTCAAATATATTTTTTTTACATTTTCATCCACAAAATTAAAATCATTTTTTGTATATTGAAAAAGTATTTGGATATATTAAAAGCCATTTTAAATTACTTGTCTCATCAAAGATCTATGTACAAATTTTACAAAGCATCAAATATAGTTAATGATAATCAATTAAGAAATGCAATGAAAATCTAATATTAGTTAAATTTTATTGTGGAAAATATAGTATATAAATATTTATCATATATTATTTAAAATCTCTTAACTCAAATTCATCACAAACAGTTAGTGTCAATAAATAAAAAAATCTTTTGAAAATGCAGCAAAATATATTTTTACCAATTTTGAATAATAGTAAGTTAATCAAATTATTAATTATAAACATATTTTTAAATATTTTGTGAGCAGTTAATATAGTTAGACATTTATTATGCAAAGGTAAATAAAGCAAAGACAATCCATTTTTGTAGAATTTAAAAGAAGGTATAATATATTTAATTAATAATCTTTCTTATTAAAAGAAACTTTTGAATATTTTAGCTCATCTATAAGCACTTTCAATTTCACAAAGATGTCATTTAAAATATTTTCAAATTTTATATTAGTTTTTTATTTCAATACTTTTTGAAAGTTGATTAATTATAAATTGTGAATTATTATTAATTATGAATTGTGAGTCTTATTTGTATAAAATTCATGCTAAGGGAATTTTTGTCTGAGGAAATTAATACTGGAAACGTTTTCAACAAGAAACATTGTTTCAATAGAATATTGGAATTTGACAAAATTATTTCAAACATTTATGTTAAATGAGAATTAACTTAAATTTTCTTTAGAAGAATTGTTTAACAAAATTTCCTAAAATCTTTTGACCATAAAAACGTGCAAGGTATAAATGGTCATTAAAAGATTTAAGAAATAAATCACAAAATACTACAACGTAAAGAAGAAAGCTCTTGTCGTTTTTGTGTTTCATTAAATGAAGAGAGAATAAGTGTGAAAATTAGTGTATGATGTGGTTGAGACATTGGTCAGTCGAGAATGTGAACATCAGTCGTTATAAATGCATTTAAACAACGCACATTCATCAATCGTAACTCGTACATTAATGAAGTAAAATGGAACTGTGGGAGGAACTCGTTCAGTAATGTTTGCTTTATGACTTTAAGGTGGGCTTATCAGCTGCTACATCAAGTCACCGAATATGTCAAGCGTTTTGGGGATAGTGCTATGAATTAATGTTTGGTAAGGCATAGGTTTCACAAATTAAAGATAGATTCGCCCTTCTATGATGAAGCTCACTGAGGATGTCCACAGACCTTGAGTGACGAAGCCCTTCAGGTGGCCATTGGGGAGGACAGTAGTCAAACGCTAGGGGATCTTGCCAGACAATTTAACGTTTTTGGTAAAGGGGTTAGACTTCAATTGCACCACTTAGGTAAGAAATGCAGGTTGAGTAAGTGAGATCCTTACACGCTGTTGAAATTCCAAAAACAAAGAGTAGCAGACTGTTTATCGTTGCTTTTTCCTCCCCTGTAGCACATTCATATTCAATCTAGTGGTGACATTCTCAAGCTTTCCAAACATTGCTTGTCATTCCTGGACACTGTCCCGGACAATGCAATGTTTGTAGTAGTCGCCTAGTGTCTCACGATGAACTGCTACCTACTGACCAAACATTCACTGCAGACGTGTATTGTTAAAGCTATGCCTCATTTCACGCAGGTGTAAAAAAATACCATATAGATATTTGGTTGGTAGATTTGTATCATCCTCCTTATTTACTCAGACTTTTCTCCATCAGATTATCCCTTTTTCATTCTCTAGACACTCATCTTCGTGGAAACTCTTCCCCAATGAAGCAGACTCATTGTAGATGTCCAGATTTCTGTTCACAGGTGCAATATTAAAAATATTTCCTTCTGTTTCTCATTTATTAAGGGTCACAGTGGTGTGTATGCAAATGAAAGAGTAGATTTCCTGTTCAAATCTCCTCTTTCACTTACAGATAAACTCAATACCAGTCTACCCAAATCTTTTTTAAAATCCATTACCCAAATGAACATCATCACAGAAAGGAGCCCAGGTTTTATTCCCTCTTCCGATTGTAAGTGGATTAAATCTTTTTCCCCTTGAGTTCCCTGCAGAAACAAGAATAACTGATTCTATTCCGACTTTAAATTTTCTCAATTCCTCACCGTACCTAGGAAATTCAACAGGTATCTCCATCGTTTCCATATTAAAAACAGTAACGTAGCAACTCCGGGATTGACAACCCTTCTCACATTCTTCTTGAATGCCCGTTTGTTACACAAGAAAGGAAGGAGCTTCGAAGAGAATTGAATAACAGATGGCCCCTGATTTTGGTGGACTTAGTGATGAAAGAGATTTTTGTACTTTTTAAAAAGTTTATCCATTCTCTTATTTAACTTCTTTTTTGTTTTTATATTTTTTTAGTGTTCTCTGCTTTCTTTTATTTTTCTTTTTTGTTCTTTTTTCCATCTCATGGATTTATCTTTGATTTTTATGTAGTACACATTTGTTGTGCCTTCGAGCCCTGTGTGATATTCCTTGGTGCACAGGAAAATATTTTTATTTTCCCAAATAAAAAAGTGCATCAGACTTGCGCCAAACACTCAAGGACATTTTTATGACCACATAATTTCTTTTCACATTCGTTTAGTTTCACATAATTCAATGCGTTCATTCTCAAAGGTGATCAGCATGAAATTTTAAAGAGATGAGATATTTAAGGATTGTTAATGATAGCGAATGGGAAAAAAATTACGCCTATTTTTCTCACCTGGTAATGAAATACCTGAATTTAAAACTTCCCAGCTGTGTTTTCATATCATTCTCAATCAATTTTTATCAACGGGAAATAAAGGTCACTCTTTTACTTTCTGTAGGACAATCTGAAGAGTGAAGTGGTTGAATATTTTGTGGAGTTCTTTATATTTTCCTTTAGCAACAATCAATAACTGTAGATTACATAATGCTAAATAAAGTAAGCCATACTTATTGCTTACTTTGTAAAACAAAGCTGGTAAACATTTTGTAATATTTCAAATTTATTAAGAAGCAAATCCATTTTATAATGTTTCACTTCACATTGCATTTAATTCTCCAGATATTTTACCGACTTATTCTATATTTTTTAATGATATAGTGGAATGATATATGTTTAAAACTTAGTTAATATCGTAAACTACAATTTTTTACAAGAGTTTCAAATGAAGTATATGAAAATAATGATACACATCATAGCTTCAACATAATCATCAAATTATCGGAAATATAAATTACTATTTAAACATTGAAAATAAAAAATGAAATTAATCGCATTTGCTTTATCTTTACTTATTTAAATATTTGCTATTTTTATTATCTATAATTACTTGATTTATCTTGTTCAATGAAATCGAATTTTTATTCTTTATAACTTTCTATTATTTCATATTTAATCATATCAAAAGAAAATATTGCTTTACGACTAGCAGACCTTTTATCTGAAAAACGGTTTAATTTTTTGAATACTATTTCAATAATACTATTTTAAAAGTTTTTTTTTTATTTTCCTCTAAATTGGAATATTTAGCCTTATTTAAATTATATTATGCTGCAATATAAATTTTTGAATTTTAATTTTTTATTGTTAATGCTTACATTCAAATAAAATTTTATTATTCGAAATTGTTTACACAAAGAAACACTTTTTATGAAGACAGATATAAATACACATTATTTAGTACAGACTACTAAATTCATTAGAAAGAATTTGCTTGCCAAATTACAAGACTGAGAATATTTTTAAAAAATATTTTCTTGCTTGTAATGATAATTAATATTGCTAATTACTAAAAGAGTTTTAGAAATGTGATAAAAATTGTAGATTTAATTGTAATTATATTATCAGGTGTATCACATATATGAAGTATAAATATTTAAATATCAAAATGTTCAAAATATTTTCTTCACATAAGCTTTTTTCCGTTATATAATGCCAAAAGAATCAAATTTCAAACAAGAATTGGTATTGATATCAGAATTTTATATACACGTAAATTTATAATATATATATATATATATATATATATATATATATATATATATATATATATATATATATATATATATATATATATATATATATATATATATATATATATATATATATATATATTTATATATATATATATATATATGTATGTATATATATATGTATATATGTATATATATAAGGGAATCTTTCTTAACACAATACTTAATAAATGCTAAAACCATATGCTTTACCGGAGTAAAAATATTTATTGTTAGCTTTTTTAAAGTAAGTAATGCATTTTCTTCTTATTTATTATTTCAAACAGTTTTCAGAAAATACAATTCGTTATTTTTATTAAATTTTGCAAATTAAAAAGGGAGAATAATTAATTTCTTTTCTCCTTGGGATTGCTCTAAAAGTTTTGAATTTTATTTAGTCATCTAATTCATTGCGTATAAAACTTTTAATTTGATAATTAAATCATCACTTTTCTGATTAAAACATTTCTTTTATATTTTAAATATAACTGAATTTTAAATATATCTTTATGAACACTTTAATGATTTACAATTAAGTTAAAAATATTTTTTTAAATTTATGTAGCAATGAAAAAGCTTATATACTTCATCAAAAACATTTTTTCGCTCAATTCCAGATTAGTAATTTCATAATAAGCAGTTAATTCGATTTCAACTTTTGTTCCGCGTCAAAACTTGCAATGCATATTTTTCTCGCTTTATTTTGTTCAAAATCGATAATATTTTATTTAACCTTCAATAATATTTTATTTAAATAAAAATACCTTGCTGTATCTTACTGAGAAATATTACATTTAATGACATGCTTTTACTCTTCTTCCATGGAATTTCATGCTATCATTTTGACTATATATGATAATTTTTTAGAAGACGTCTGAATTTTTCTTCTTAACACTGATAGTTTAATAATTCAGCTGCTTATAATTACTTATCAGAATAACTAAATTCAAAAATAGGTATATTAAAATTGAAATGTATGTAATTAAAATTGAAAATTTGACTGTCGCCATTTACATTTATTATAAACATTTTAATATATTTCGTTCTTATTCTCTAATTAAGTTTGTTATTTTTTATTAAATACTTATATTAAAAAAATAAGAAATGTAAAAATATTTTCATCACACTGCAAAAAATCTAATTATTTCATAGATTTAAAATTAACATTTATATAGATGATAAAAACGTTTGAAAATGCTCTTAAACATTTTTATGCTAGTTTTTTGATAGGGCACTTTTAATTTATTCATCTCTCATTAAGGTTAGTCACGCCATATAAAATATTTAATTACATAATTTGAATTTAAATGCAGACTCAATATTTATTCCTTATAAAAGAGAGTATTTGGTTTACTAGAAATTTATTTTTACGCTAATTAAATACCAATGTAATTTTTATTTAAGTATAATATTTTCTGATATATTGCAGTGGAAATGAAAAGTTATATTAAGAGAAAGCAAATGTATTGAAAATCAAATTAAGAATTTTGTTTTCCAAAATCAATAAAGTTGAATAAAAAATCAAATCGTCCTTGCTGATTTAAATTAACCATAAAGAGTTTTGTCTTTTTCATTTTGATTTTTGTTCTGATATATTTCCAACTTGTTCAATTTTGGAAGTAATATCGCTAAAGATTTGAGAATGAGAAAATTAATTACTTAAAATAACTGGTAATTTTCATCATTTTGAAACCTAAAACGAGGAAAAGCATACATAAAAATACTTCTTCATTACTGTTAAAATTTATGAATGGATTCTTTCTTATCGCTGACTACACTCAAGCATTCGAAGGTGAATTTTACCATGTTTACTGCTTCTCAAAGAATGCGATTTGAAGGCAGGAAGCAAATTCGTTGACAATTCGGATTTATGACTACGTCTCAATACGATGTGACTTAGATGAAGCATTATGTAAAATCTTTGATATTTTAAACCAATGAGAACCAATCGAAATAAATAATTGTAATAAAGTGGCGTATTCATTATTTCAACTGGAACTAAAGCAACAGCCATTTTTTGGTTAATAAATCTGTAAAAACTGTCTTTAATAATCCTAGTTTAACCATGTTTGGTATTCAATAAACTTCAAAATTTCTTATGATTTCACGTGTGTACTTGCTTAATATTTAATAAGAATTTATAGTATATTTATTATCCTACTATATATATTTATTAATAACTTCACTTAGTTAATTCTATCTCAGATAATTTTTGACAGATTTGAAAGTATTTCATAAGTTTGTTCGAGAAGATTTGTGAAATACTCACATGAAAATTGATAGAAAAAAATGTAAGAAATACATGAAATTCTGTTAAGTTAGAGATTCTTAATGCATGTAAGTTTTGTGTGTCTTGTAATCACTATTTTTTCTGTATGTAAGAAAATCAGTTAGAATAACACTTTAGCTATAACAAATTAAACATTGGTATACATAACTGTTGTGATTAGTTCATTCTAATGAATCATTCAGTTATCCTCAGAAGAAATGTAAATTGTTACATTAAAATGTGTAGTTAGAGTAATTTGACTTATAAAAACAGCACTTATTTTACCCACATGAAACGAAATGTTAAATAAAGATTACGAGTGCCTTTCGGAAATTTTTGCAATACGTGCTCATAAGAAGTAGTAGAAAATAGTCAATTGTTAGATTTCGAATTACAAAAATATTTTATCATATTTGGTGGCTTTGATAGACCAATTGCAAATAATTTAGCAAAAAATCAATTTTAAACCGAATAAAATAAGATTTGAAGTTATAACATTATCGTGTACAATGATTTTCTTCGATATTAAAATCAAATTAAAACATAAAATAAAATAAACATCTATATTTATAGTGGAGTTGCAAAGGTATACCTTAATCAGAAGCATTTATAAAATTTATAAAATTTTACAGCTGTTAAACGGTTTTCAGAATGAAAAAAACACATAGGAAGGCTATTTTATGATTTTATCCAGATGTGCCTGTTGTACAAAAATGTTAATCAATGAGTATTTCTGTGTAGCTAAAAATTAACATTGACAATGTATTTTATATCATTCCCAAATAATTGTGTACATGAAAAAATAATTCGTTTTTGGGCTACGCATAATTTAAGTGAGCCCCAAAAATGCGTGACAAATTAGCTAAATAACTCTTAGATAACTTAAATGATGTCAATCTGCTTTTGTAATTAAAATAAATTTATTAATTTCTAGAAAAGAATTGAGAATTATTTATATGCGAAGTAATTTTTAAAGGGAAAGACAAGGACAAAGCAGAGCAATTCTTTACACTAAAATTTTTTTTAAAAGAACGAAAAAAAATTCTAATATATTCGCAAAAATAATTACCATGTGAAAGTTTATTCATATGATTATTTTTATCTTGGAAAAAATAATTCAATAGGATTTTTTATTTCCTCAAGGTTTTAAAAAATGTGATGAGATTATATTGATATCACTTTGTAATTTTTTCAGAAATAAAAGGATTTCTTTAATTGAATTATTTTTTATAGATAATGATATGAATTAACAAGCAGCATATTATGTTTTTCTAACTCTAGCAATATTTGTACATTAAGAAAACATTTTCTATTAATCAAAATTAAAATTTTATTTAGGGTCATTAATTAAAATAATATTGAAATTGAAAATGCGATAGTTTTAAATTTTCACTTATAGGATGAAAACGCAAAAAACAAATTAACTTAGCATTGTGAATAAGTTGTGAACTCAGTGAGTATGATTTGATATCTTGTAAACATTTATGTATATCTCAATTTAAAATGCATTTGCTTGGTGAAAAACATACATCTAGCTTTCCTATTAAATAAAATTTTATCAGATTTAGATTAGATATAAATAATAATTCAGTTTAAAATAATTGTTAAATAAGAATTCAGTGCATAGGCCAATGCAGAAGAACAGCAGTGCATATGTTTTTGATTTTAAAAGTAATTTTTAAACATAAAAAGATATAATAATGTTTGAAACATTTTCAAATGGCCTATAGCAAGTCATTTTTATTTTTTTGAACTGTATAAGAATAACTTTGCTTGAGAAAAATCCACGTGATACATTTGCGCATTGACAGATCATCTTTGACAAACTTCCCTCATAAACTGGAAATAAAAAAATGTGTAAAATTCATCCTTAATAATTTTTTAAAAATATTTTTATAAACTGAGCATTTTAGCACAGAAGCAAGCAAAATAAACTACATCGTTTAAATAAATTTTAATTCACATATTAACATAATTTTGATAAAATTTCAATATTTTCCTCTCGTTAAAAAATGTTACTGAATATTAGTTCATGGGCAATTTTATGTTAAACACATTAAGTAAATATTTTTTCCTAATTATCCAAAGAGAAAAATATTACAGGTAATTATCTTGGATAAATGTTAAGAAGAAACTCCTTTAAATACGCTTGAAATTTTATCAAGTGATAGCGGCATAACTTATTGAATAATTTAAAAATATAATGCATGTTTTTTTGCTTCATAAAATACTTTACGATTTATAGAGATAGGTGACTATGTATATAAATGAAGAATAATCCCATGTATGAAACAATTAGAATTGTATTACTATGTATTCTAATATAATATTTTACAATTGCATTTAATATGCTGATGGAATTTTTAGAGAATTATTTCATGAAAACTTACGCAATTCATTAAAAAAATTTTATATAAACGATGACTAAATACGAATGAATATTACATTACATTAAAAATATTTGATTTAGTTTTAACATATTTAAAAACAATACAAATTTGCAAATTCATAATTACAATAAAGAGTGGAAAATAAATTGTTTCATATGAAATTAAAATTTTAAATCTTGGAGGTAATATGGAAAAACTTCCCTGTCCTATAATAAAGGAATGGAATGGAAAATTTCTATAGGTACATACCTTTTTACCTTAAACAGGATAGTGGTTTAGGATATAGAATGCAATCATTAACTATATTTGACAATTAGTTCTAGTAAGTAAGATAAAAATCCAAAAATGAACCAAAACCAATCCGTATAATATTCTTTTTTTCATAAAAAAAGTTATAAATTTATCGAAATATACTTTAGGTGATTGTGATCAGAATAAGCTTGGGATTTAAAATATGTAAATTTCTTTGTAAATGTCAAATTATTATATTTTTCATTCCTTAATTAACTAGAAATTTTAACGGATATTATTAGTTATATGCATTGTAAAAAACTTTATCGATTTAAATTATTGTAATTTTAAATCTTTTTATGCAATTTCATCATGTTTTACCAAGTGATATTTAAACATTTTTGCATACATTTCTTATCTATTTAAACTTTTTATAAAGTATATTATGCTCTCATTTATTCTAATAATTGGAACTTTACATAATCTTTAGATCTTGCCTTTTTATACAAACGTTATTTTTCCATTTTTCTTTATGAATATTTGTAGTAGAATTTAAATAAATATGTTTTATAATATCTTTTTATAGTCACAACAAAAATGATAAAAAAATTACACTAACCTTATTAATATAATTTGTATTTATTAAGAATTTTATATTCATTTTTGTTAGTAAGTATCTGAATTAAAATATTTTTTATTATTTTTTCGAAGTATATGATTGAAATTAAATGCAAAATTAAACGATTTCTCTCAGAGAAGAATTACAGATTCGGTGTTTAAATTGAATAATACTTTTACTAAAACGTATTATGAATAACAGAATAAATTCTGTAAGTAGAAACTTTTAAATATTTATAGCAATTTATTTTACCCCTGTGGCATGACAAAATTGAGCTTATTAGAAATTTTGTTTCTTAGTTTAAAATTTTTTATTTAATAACACTTGATTTGAACTTATTATTTTAAAATTAAAACATCGTTCTGCAATAATAATTGATTTAAAACTAATTTAAACATTTTAAATAATGTCCTATTAATAACGTAAAATTTATTCCTCTCAACACACAAGCATCTTGACATTTAAATAATCGTTAAGGCCACACAAATATACCATTTAGTAATGTTTTAAATGTTAAATAAAATTATTTATTATTTTCAGTATTTAGAAAAACAATATTATTAACCCTTTACAATTTTCAAGTGATGCAAATCCATGTATATACAACAAGTAATTGAAATTATGTATTTTTAAATTTTAATTTTTTAATATACATAATAATTTACTCTACTGTGTAATAGGATATAGTAAAATATTTTATTAACTATGAACTATTTTGAAGTTATATATGAAACGATTATAAAAAAAAAAACATTTTATATTTACTCTCAAATATGTAATAATGGAATTTATTATAACTTTCAATTAAAAAGAATAATATCTTATTATATCAAATATAGTAATTGAATGTAGTAACTACAACTTTTAAAATTTTTATCATGATACATAAATAGATATGTGTATAGAAATGTCTTCACTATATGTTTAGAGATCTGGATTATGTGAAAACAATTAATCCAAATAGTATTTATTATGTTGAGTAGTAAAATAATATTAGTTGATATTTTTTCTAAATTGGGTATTCTTTAGAACATAATATCATATTAGTAATTTAATTGGCACGTCTTAACGGACGAGGTAACATACTAACTATTGTATACCATTTCAATGTTTATCACGTATGAATTTCCAGTACAACTTTTAATAGACAGGTATAATGTTACCTTGATGTGGAAAAAGATACTAGCAAATATACTGTATGCTAATTTTGCAAAGTAATATTACCTACAAAACTCACAAGTACATTTTTTGACAAATGTGTCTTGAACAAGACAAAATGATTTGCGCAGGACATTTATTTAATTCATTTCATTAACTTTCACATTGAAAATATATATTCTGAAATGGGTCATTGTTAAAATTTGATTTTTAACAGTTTCTTATTTTTACTTAATGGTTTACCGTTATCATTTCAATTTATATAATGACATGGTAAAAATTTCAACAATGCATATTTCGTATTTCCAAATTTTAAGCTAAAATATGTGTTATTTTAGCTGAATAACTAATAACTGAAACATTATGATTTGAAATAATGTTTCTTGCATTGAAAAAAATAAAAGTAATAAAAGGTAAATATTATGATTATTAAACCATAAATACACCATATAATTAAATATATATTCAATTGATTAATTTTATTGGGTTCAAAATATTATGTATATATAATTTGAAAAAAGGAAGGAATCATTAATTAAAACATAATTATAAATATGTTTATGATTTCTTTCGTTGTGTATTTTATTAAACAATATACAGAAAATCAAATAAGAAAAATTCTACACAAATATGCATTTATCAATTAATTAGAATTTAAATAACCATAATATTATTGGATCAATTATTACTCTATAAAATACTTATTTTTTAATTTAAGAAGTATTCTTAAGAATTTACTTATTAAACATTGCAAAAGTTATTAGATTTGAAATTAAGGCAAATTTTACAAAAAAATATCTAAACTAATTATTTTTTATCTTATTATGAAAGTTAAAGGTATATACAAAGTTTTGCAATCCCGCATTGCTATCTTAAGATTTTATTAAAAAAAACACTTTCCCTTAAATAAATTTAAAAAAGCTTGAAATCTGAAATGCAATTGAAATTTTTCTTGTAAAATTAATCCATTTATATTAATATGGCCTTAAACGCGTTGAATAAAAAGTGCGCAAAATGCAGAATTAAAGGTGGTAAATTTTGACATAACAAATTTTAAAACTTTCTTACTTCTTTATCCTATTCCTTTACAATTAGGAAAGTGAGAGTTTGTTTGTTTTACAAAACAATAATATTTTTGAAAGAGAAAATTAGAGAGAGAGAAAGGCCAAAATCAAAATACTAGGTGTAAGATCATTTAACTTAGTATAAAAAATGTACCTTATCTGTAAATCCACGATATTTATGTAAAAAAAAATCCAGTAACTTTATATTAACCAATAATTAGTTTAATATGATTTCTTTAATTGAAGTTAAGCAGAAGTTTATAGTAAGAATATTGTTAAGAACAATATTTACTAAAACAATATTTAACATTTTTGCTTTTCTATATATTGAATTTTTAAGCAAAGTGAGAAACATCTTTTATAAACAACTATAATAAATAGTAAATTCTTTGTCACTGTTTCTTTTTTAATCAATATCATGTAGGGACAATTGAAGAATAATACTTAGTGTTTATTTTCTCTCTTTGAAGAACTTTAAAATAAATAGTATGAAAATGAGCGAAAAACTTTTTGCGAAGTCTAGTGAAATGCATTTGTCTGTTTTATACCACGTGTCATCTCTTTATTCAGCAGTTTAAATAAAAAAGAATATTATTTATTGCTGCAAAACATACATTAAGTTTGAAAAAGAAATCATAGTAAATTTCCTGCTCGAACAGAAAAATTCAGTTTTCTTTAATTAAAGCATAATTTACCAAAATTTGAGAAATGAAAGTATTGCAATACTTCGTGTTTATTACTTTAAATAAAATATATTTACTCTAAAAGCTTAAATACTTCAAACAAATTTTAACCAAGATTTTAGTTTTTTTGTCAAGATACAAAATGTAATGAAAATTTCTTTAAGATGAACTCTTTTTTGCAATACTTCGTGAAAATTTTTGCTCCTTTAAAAAGGCATATAGCTTTTAATGTATGTTAATTAAAATTTCTGCTAATACTGTTGAATAGGGGTTATTTGGAATATTGTGTTAAAGTATATAGAGTTCATAATTTGAAAAGTATAAATTGTAAATACTTTAAAATTTAAAATTTTCTTCTAATAAGCATTTGATAAGCAACATTTGTAAGTAATTCCCAGACCAAATTAAAATAAAATAGATAAGATACTGATCTTTTTAGACTTTTTACTAAAAAAAGATAAATATTTCTAAATAGAATATATAAATTAATATACTTGATTTTATTTATTTGTGCACAAATTCATTTGGCAAAATGACTCTCAATTAAAGTATACAATTTAAATTTAATGTGTAAATCAAAATTATTAACCTCTAGCGGTATTTATAAAAAAAGGTTTATTTAATATTTTTCATAACGATAGTTGCAAAGTGTTTCATTTTATTGTGATTGTCCTTTTACAATTAAATTTTCTTGCGTAGACTTTATTTTTTTAATTAAAATAGTTAAAATTTCTATACACCTGCAATATCCACAACATCCGATTATAGAAAAAATCTTATTTTTTTGTCAATGTACTGTTTGTGGCTTATACTTACATAAACTTATTAAATTAGTATTTTTTGTTAGTTTTTCCTGAAATTAATTAAACCTCATTACACAAAACCATTATTTAAAGATCATTATGATTTATGCCCTCATATTAATATTTGCTTAAAAATTTTACTTAAAAATATTTTCTGTTCTTTTTAATTTTCTTAAAAAGATTTCTTCTGATCCTTAAATTTTTTCTTTGTATCCGTAATCCACCAAACTTCAAATCACAAAAATTGAGTTTTCTTTAAGAATCCTTTGATCATGTTGAAGTTTTTAGTATCCACTTTTTTTAAACTAAAATTAACGCAGTTTATGCATTTAAAATAACAAACATTAAAAAATATAAAAATAACCATCAATTATACGTCCATCGTTTTAAGGTTTAAAACAAAAGAGAAAAAATATTCAAGATCAAAGCAATGTTTCATAAAACTTTAAACTTCGAAAAAACATTGTTAAGAATTACTGTCACACACTTTTTTGAATTATCTAAAAATCAAATATTTTGTTTTCCACAGAGATGTAATCTATTTATTGGCAAATTTGTAAGTAACTTATATTAGTATAATAAATTTATAATAAAGATTGTTTTAAAAATGTTAGAAAACTACATCAAAGGTTTATTTTCCACACTTTCATAGCAGTATAATCAATTACTTTTATGTTTGAATAATAATCCTATTGCTGAGCACATTAAATAAGTTAAAACTAGTTTCAAAAAATTATGATTGCATGCTTACTTGCTTACTTTTTATATATATATATATATATATATATATATATATATATATATATATATATATATATATATATATATATATATATATATATATATATATATATATATATATATATATATATATATATATATATATATATATGTAGGTACTTATTTCCCTTTATAAAATATAGTCATAAGAACTAATTTAACAATTCTTTGAATAAATTTATTTTATTTGTCCTGCTAATAAATGATATTAAAACTAATATAAAATTTTGTTAGTAATAATATATAATTCTTAACTATAATTCTGTTAGTATTTTTTCAATGCATGCTTAAAAAAGAAATGAATATGGAAAATGTACCAGAGCAAATAATATGTAATGAACATAAAGATGAATAAGAAAAAATTAATAAGAATAATGGTAAATGAGAATAAAGATAAATGAGAATAATATTATTATACTTTACATACGGTGAAAGAAAATATCCATCATGTCCCAAGTACGACAATGCTCTGTTTTTCCCGCAACACATCTTGAATTGCTTGGGGTTTTCTCGTGAAGAGGCTGTGAAAAGTCCACATCTGCTTTTGGCTATATCTTTTTGGCTATCTATGATCGCATGGATTTGGTATAGTTCCACTAGACCAGATGGGGATTAGTCCCACCACCACCACCACATTTTAAAATTGATTTCAGATTTAAGGCTTGATATATTAACCAAAATGTTTTTAAGGAAATAATATCAACTTTGAACATATAATTAAAAAGCATTACTTTGGTACATCTTATCATTCAGAAATAAGTTCATAATTTAAGAAAATGTAGAAGTTCGCCGATTCTTTTATTGAGAGTTATGAGCAAAATAAATGAAATGATTATATTAAAAATAAATTATAACAAATAACCCTTAAATTAATAATAAAATATTTTTAAGAATCTGTGAAAGTGCCCATATAAAAGGAACACATTGATTAATTAAGGTTCTAATTTTAGAAATTAATTTTCAGGTATCCAAACTCTTATATTTTAACGGAAACACTTTTTATTCCACTATCATCCATTACTTCTATAATAAAAAAATTTTTAAGAAATGTTTCATCTAAAATAATGTATTTTAATTTCACATAATTTTAATGTTTATTAAACTTTGAGTAGATTTGCTAAAATCGGTAAAAATCATTTTGCCAAGATAATATCGCAAGAATATCATTTTACACAATATTCTTGTTATATTATCTTGGCAACTGAATTATTTTATTTACATCAAAATCAATCAATTTCTTCATATAATATTAAGTTTGGTTTGTTTTTCACTAAGCATTCATTTTTCGCGCCTGATGGCCAATTTAGACTTCAACCTTCATCTTAAGTGCATCCTGAACCATTATGAATACCCTGCCCAAAGGGAGATTCGAAAAAATAAGCTGTTGAATTTCAAGTAAATGTACTAGACATTCTTCTGCCTCTCAGCAAAACCACTTGATATTATTAAGAGCTAAAATAGGCCAACAGTAGCTCTAAAACATTACAGTTGAATTACTTACAATGTCTGTGCTTTAAAAAAATTTCAATTACAATAATAAAATTGTTATTGAGAATAATTTGCAGAAGTTAATTTTAAAAGTTATTAATGAGGCACATTGTTAAAGCAAATTTACATGCAAATTAATCAAACAAATGTAGTAAATTAGATAGATAACTTGATTTTAGAAATGTTTTCGCAGAATAATATAAAAATATGATTAGAAATAATCATTGTTATTTTCATGTTTGTAAAAATATGATTTTTTTGTCCTAAAAAACCTAAATAATGGAACTTTGTCACTTTAATATATAAAATATTTTAATCTATTATTTGAAGAGCCATTATTATTAAGATAAAAATGGTAATTTACTGAGTTTAGTATGATTACACTCAGTAATTGCTCATATATATTGAGCTGTAACCTTTTGAAGAGTAATACGTAAGAAAAAATGCAACACGTTTTCCATCACAAAAATAAAATAGTTTATTTGAAACTGCCGAGGCCTTGATTCGCATGTGTGTATACAACTATTGTACAAAATGCACCTTCATTGCTTGATTGATGAAAACGAAGAAATA
Organism: Latrodectus hesperus; assembly: GCA_037975125.1. Taxonomy (NCBI): domain Eukaryota; kingdom Metazoa; phylum Arthropoda; class Arachnida; order Araneae; family Theridiidae; genus Latrodectus; species Latrodectus hesperus. The sequence goes on along the minus strand of CM075857.1, from coordinate 69,176,446 downwards.
ACACATTCTTTCCAATGTTTAGAACCTGAAGCGTTACTAGTAAATCTAATCTGGTTTCATTTCACGCAGAAATTCAACTTATTTCTCCTGGGTGTTCGAAATATCAGTTTCAGCAATGAAAGGAATTGGAAGGAATTATTTGATTTTGTTTCCTTCAACAATTCTGATAGGAATATAAATTGCATTTTTTTGTGTGGGTTTGAAGTAATGTTTGTTAAGTCATTTTATATCTGAAAAAGAGTTTGTTTCGTAAACTCTTTCCGTTAAATAAGCTTTGAAATAATCTCTTTTCCCAAGAGAATACAATGTCTGATTGCAAACAAATGTATTTGAATGTTTATAAAAAAGCATAGTTTTTGTTCATAATGCATGTATTTTTATCAATAAACATAGTTATTCATAATTCGACTACATATTTATACATACACTTGTATTCCTTGTATTACACTATGTACATTTGCATTCGCATGTAAGTATTTGTCATCTGTTCTGTTTCCCTTTATCATTCATTATTGCCAACATTGTATTCAATTGATTTTGTTTTATAAAACTCACATTTTGTATATCAACACCACATTAAAATATATTATTGAATATAGTCCGTTTTTGTGTTCTACATGTTTATTATTTTACATAATATTATATTATATTATATTATCATTATTATTTTACAAAATATTAGAATTTTAGATATTCTATTACTTATATTAAAGCTGATGTCTGGAACAATTTTCATAAATTTTGCTTAGTAATTTAAAAATACTTATTATTATTAGTAATTGAACATATACAAAGAAAAAAGATACAAGCATTATTTTTCATATGGAACTGTTTAATGCAACTATTTATATAAAATCTTATTTAAATGAAGGAAATAAAAAATTTGTATATAAAAATGAAAAAGGAAAAAAAAGCAATTTAAAATATAATTCTTAACGTCGATTTGCATTTTGGTACTTTAGGTGACTTGGAAAAAATAGTTGCGAGATGATTAAATATTTTTGCTAGTTTTACTTTTACACCATCAGATTATCAGATTCTATTATAATATTATGCTGGAACACTTCAGAATCGAGAGGCTGACTCTGATACCATGTAATCGTTAGACTGAAAGTAAAAGACAATTATGTCTTTATGTTCTGTCAATCATGTTCTACCAGATACTGTTGAACTTTTTGTATGTAGCAGGCTGTATTCATGCCTATCAAGAGGAGAGAATTCTTCAAGTACTCAAAATTTTTAAGCACTTACCCTGATACATGCGCGTGCAGAAGACAAAAACGAAACATTCATTTCTCGTTGTTCAACAGCAGTTGGGATTGAATCCTAAACTTTATGTTCCTAAAGGATCTGTTTTATAATAAAAGCAAGGTGACCACCGATTTATGACAAACAGACTTTCAAAAATTTCACATTACATTTTTGATCAAAAATGAAAGCATGCTGAAGGAAACTTTAACTTTTCTGAATATTCCTCATGAGGTTTGAAATCTAATGAATTAGAAATTTGCGACCAATGATTAGTCCTATTAGCTACAAATCTTTAGAATGAAATCTTTAAAACATGAATATAATATTAGTTTGAAATATTTTCACAAAATTATGATTTGCTGTTTATGTTCATGCCGCAAAGAGGACAGCCTAATTGTTGAAAGTCATTATAGGTATTTTAATATCCACCGTGTAAATTGACCCTTTTGGGATAAATATAAAAAATCATCCACCTGTAGGATTCTTACAAGTATATTTCTCAGAACTTATCATACATATTTATCATAACTCAAGTTAGGAGTTAAAAATTCATAAATGGTTTAGAATAATTTATCAGTTTTCGATTTTGTGCTAGTCAATAAAGAAGTCTTTCTTCTAATGTGGAACTGTGTAGAATGACATGTACTTATCCAGGTATTAACAACAAACTTTAAGTTGTGGACACTGTGAAATTGAAAGATCTATTGCAATGATATGCTCTTTACTTGTGAAAAATCCTTAGCGATAAATTGTATTTTGAGCATCAACTTAATACTTTTCATATTCATTACATTCATTGTTTTTTCAAACATACTATATTGATGAAATTTTAATTAGTATTTAAACTAGAAAATTATACATTGACGTTTTTGTAATGATTCAAGGGAATGAACAAATTTGTATGCTGAACTGCACTTAGATCTTGCTGTATGGAAATGCTTCTTTCATACATTTTTTAAGATTCGTTAATATTAAAACTGTTTATCTGATTTTGTTTTATAAACAACTTATTTTTGTAATACAAACCGCATTAAAATTTATTGCTTAAGCAAACGATAAGCAATTCAGGGCATCTGCAATGAGGCCTGTAAGATAAACAACATACGAAGCACTTAATAAAAAATAATTCTGCAATTGACTTTTTATTCTAAAATCACTTTTTAATGTCAGAAGGTTTTCAAAGTAATGAATTATGGCTCGATTAAGAAGAAGAAACTCTTAAAAGTTGATTTCAATAAAGGTAGGTTCGTTACGTAGATAATGTGGATCATTGTTCCTTGATATTACCTTTTGCAATGATTGAGATCCAAATAGCGACAAAGAAATTTAATATTGATGATTTCTGAAGATCACAGTGAGTGACAAATCAGGATTTCAACGCCCTTATAAACTCAACAACCGAAAAGACAAATGAGTTACAAATTCAGCCTAACAAAATCATATATACGCGTCATAAACGATAGTCAGTAAATTAGATTGTTAGCAGCTTAACTTGAATTTACTCACACAAAGTGATAAATTTTGGCAATGCATTGTGAATAGCTAAACGAACAAAGACTAATGTAAGGTGTTTTGATATCTCCACTGAATAAATTGCCTTCTGGTATAACTTTGCAAATATAATGGGCCGTATTCAAATGTCACAAGAAAGGAAACTTGAAAAATACTCAAGCACCCATCCTGACTGAAATGTATGCAAAAGACAGAGACTGAGGAATTTCAAATGTGCCTTGGTTAATAAATATATGCATATCCTTTCCAAATGATTATAGAAGCATAAGTTTGTTGGTGGTTGATGATAGTTTCTTGTTGTTGTTGCACCAGCATGCTTCCTTGAACCTAGCCCTGAACTGGGCTCTATCAGTTAGGTAGAAGCAGCCGGGTGGAGACTTTATGATTTTTAAGCAGGGAGCAAACAGAAGACTCCCAATACTAGACCTGCCATTCCCATAGGCATCATTTGGGAAACATTGCTATCTCGTTCAATTTTAACGTGCCCCAGCCACTTTCAGTGAACACGACGGATATTCAGTCGGCCTGGATTCGAGCTCATTACCTTCCAATAATCAGAACGACCTCCTTACCAACCAGGTGACCACGGCCCTGATGGTTTCTTGTTGAGACCAACGTCATTTCTTTTTAATTCCTTTCTTTCTCCCATTTGTACCTAATTCAGTGGTCGGCAACTCGTAGCTAACGAGCTGCATACAACTCTTTGCTTCTCTCGGCTATGGTTCTTCTCCAAAATGCTTAATCCAAGCAGGAAATATTACTTATTATCTTGTCTTGTAAGAGACAAGTGAAAGTTTTTGAAATGCCAGAGGACATTTAAAAGGAAATATAGTGCGTCTAGTGTCTAGAAAAATAGTGCAAAAATTTTTCGAAATCATTCTTTTAAAAAGTTTGATAATTTTGACTGCGATATCATTTCTTCATCAGACATTTCGAAATACTTTTTAATCATGCAAGCAAATATTTACGAATCCATACTCTTCAAAATTATTTTTCATTCACTCATGCTTATCAATACTGGTGATAATAGATGACATTAATGTGATGTCAAACTGTGTAACCGTTTCCAAACAGCATTTCTTCTTGAAAAGGATGTTCACTATGCTATGCAGATTTAAAAAATGATCTGTGCATCCAGAAATTTTAATTTATGATGGATATTACTTTTCACATCTAACCCAGCTCAATCGTAAGCTGCAAGGAAAAGGAAATTCAATTTTTTTATATTAAAAAAGTTATTTCATTTGAAAACAAATTGTTGCTTTCTGCTGAGCATTTTGAAAGAGAAACCCCAATTCACTTTCCTTGCCTATTAAAATATTGTCGTGAAAGTTCGTTTGATATAGACAATTTCCGATATCAAATTAACACTAACAAATAATAGGAAGCTTTTATCGGCAGGCTTAAGGTCTTCATAAATAGCAAAGCAAAGCTAGCTTTTGTAATAAAATCTTTGAATATCACGTTAACATAAATTAATTTTTTACCCTTTAATATTGATATTGACTGGTTTGAAATACAGTTGTTTGATTTAAAAAGTAAAGAATTATGGAGTCCAAAATTTAAGTCTCTTTGTGCCAATTTAGAGCTATTGGAGAGAAATAATTTCGAACTTTAAAATATCTAGAGAGGAAAAATATGTTGATTTTTAAACTTTTAATAGTTTTTCTGACTCATATGATCAATGGAGAAAACTAACTTTGCTATTCATTCCTTATCTGGATCTACAAATTCATATGAAGAATCCGTTTTAAACATGAACAATATCACGAGTAAATTAAGAAATCAGCTTATCAAGGAAAACTTGGAATCGTGCCTCAAATTAAAAACTACATCATGCTCCTGATTAACCTTTCCAAGGAAATGCAAGACCAATGTTTGTATTAGCAAAATATTTGTAGTTATTTTTAAGAATATCTTTTATATTATTTTACTAGTGATATTTTTAAATAAATATTATTATCCTTATATAGATATGATACTAAGTTTCATTTTATTAACTGTTGGTAAATCTAAAAACTTATTTAGCAAGGACAAGCTTGAGAATGTACTTTCAATCTTAATTAATTCCATAATAATGTCTCTTACTAAAGCAAAACTTATGTTAAAAAAATAGTTCTTTGAATAAATTTCAACTGTAAACTACCCAGATTATCCAGATTTTGCTCTTTTGAATGACAATGTTTGCCGATCACAGCTCTAATGCGTTTTACACTCTTCCTGACATACAATTGTATCTAAGTTAATAGGAAGCAAGATATGTAACTTCTGGAGAGACTATGTTATATTTACCAATATATGTCTATTAAAAGTGTTTTCATATTATTTTCAATATAGACTGTTGATATTTTCTTTGAAGCAATTGGGCTGTGAGAAAAGAAGAAAAACTTTTCAGTTCATAGACATCAAAATTTTAGAAATTCAGTCAATTTGATGTATTGATGGTTTGAGACTGATATAAGACACTCATACAGAATGTAGAAACATAACTTCTTTTTCTCTCGTTGTTCAACTGTAGATGCGATAAAACCGGGCACACTATACGCAAAAGAGTATTGTCCTGACACAAGTTTATGGTGTTGTGCTCACATTTGTATTAGACAGGATCATAAAGCCATTTTGATGATATAGACGTTGGTACACGGCACGCATATTAAAGTTTCAAAGCTTCAATTGTTTGATGACAAGTTATCCATTACTGACATCTGAAGGCCAGTGTTTTTTCTTAATCCAGGAATACAAAAATGCATATTTCAATAGGTCATGCAAGAAAATACATCTCACATTGTGTTTTGATCTTCCTGGACATAGAAGGTATTTACTTTTTTCTTTGATCAGCACAGTCTCCAGGATTCCTACTAACTAAAATCATCTAGTTATGTGTGTTGCTGATAAAATGGTCTACCACACAAACTACTACTGCTAAAGAAGAAAGTATGGACTTCAAGCAACAAGGAAACAGTTTCTTAATTCTTACACCCAAACACAGGGGAACTCTTAACTAGTCAAAAACCATTTTAGTTGCCCTGGTTTTTAAATATTGCTAATAATTTTGTGGTGTATCTTATTCTTGAATTATAAGTATATACTCTCATGAATATTGAGATTCAAAAGTCTTCTAAAGGAAACCAACGATATCACAACATGGTTTAATTCAGGCCATATTTCCAATGATATATATTAAAAGATTTTATGATAATCATAAGAAAATTTTTACTTCGGGAAATAAACAAAAGACTCATGAAAATTTATATTTGCTAAATTTTTATACTACAATTTGTTTTTATAGTTTTATTTACATGCTATCTTAATTTGAATTTGATATTTAATATTTTTTTACCATTGTATAAATAAATTTCTGTTTGTAATATATTTTTTTATTTGTGGCATATATATATATATATATATATATATATATATATATATATATATATATATATATATAAACTATGAGTAATGTTTTTTGGTGATTATCAGTAGCAATTAAGTAATTTGAAATTAACATTATATGTGTATTTGCAAGCGGTGGCGTGCATACAGAGAAGCCGTAACCTTGTTAAATTTTTTACTAAAAATGAATGCAAACATTTCTTTATAATTTTATATTTTTAACTGTATATAAAATTAAATATAACTTTTTACTAGTGATATGAGAAATAATGTTACTAATTTTCCCGAAGAACTTTTTTAGAAAAATATCATTATTGTTGGTATAAATAGTAATAACGATGTGAGTAATAAATGTATGGAAATATTTCGTGAAATTTTTAATGTATTTGAAATTGAATTAAATAGGTTTGAATACGTATACATGTTTTCTATTTCCATTAATTAAATTAATTGAAACAGGAAAAATATTTTAGCTTTAAAATTCTTCCAAAGTAGATGCCGTTTTCCGTTGTTAATAATATTTTAAAAATAAAATTAGGAACCACAAATCATTAAATTAACTGCATTTGTTCCAGATAAGAAATACTTCTAAAACAAGTCACGTTTTTATTAAAACGAGATTATCGTTGCAGTTAAAACGATAAAGATTCATATATTAATTTTACCATAAAAAACGCTTTTAAAATTAACATTGCATTTTAAATTCGAAATAGGTATGAGAAAAAAGTAACAACTATATTGCTTGTTTTTCTATGAAACTTATAAACTTTCTCTAAAATATTTAATTCATTTAATTGCTAATTTTTAATGTAAAACATTTACCTTTAATGTATAAGATTATTATTTATATGTAATATATATCAAATTATTAATGCTACATTCAGTATAATATTTTTTAAATGTGCAGCAAACTTATATAAACTTATAAAAATATTTTATTTTATTGCGTGTGCACCAATACCATCATTAATTAAACGTACATACATATATTAACTCTCTGTATATATATATACACACATATATGTGTGTATGTGTGTAGCTTAGGATTAAAAATTAACCAGTATATTTTATGATTTACAGTAAACGTTTGTTATTCCGTTTAAAAAGTTATAAATGTCAATGAAAAGTGTAATAAATAAATAAAGTATAATGAGTTTTCTATCGTAAAAATATTTTGAAAGAGAAAGAAAAAAATTCCTGTCAATAAATTATAGTAAAGATATGATACTCCGCATTCTTCTATTATTATTTTCAGCCCATGTATCGACTAAGAGGAAATTTACTGTTTAATGATATTTATTAGTATGTAATAACAAAAATTTTCTTTCTGGCTGAGCATAATTTTGATTACACACAAGCATCATATAAATAGATATATAATTGTTTGAATCTTGATGATATTTCAAAATATATAAACGGAAAATAAAAGCCTAAAACCCTATGACAGCAGATTGTGAAAGTATATCTAACAATGAAGATGTAGCTTGAAATTTCTTTGAGCAAAAAGAAATTTTACAATTATAGGAGTATAGAATTTTTTTACCGAGAGCAGAGTCACTGGAACAATCAGGGGAAATGATTCATTTGATGAAGGGATAAGGTTGGCTTCTTAGAATTTAACTGCAATATTTAAATCATTGCAAAGGTCATTCATCCACTATTCATTGCAATGAAAACCATACATTAAAACAAATAATTAAAATCAACACAAGTATGTGAATTAGAGTCCATAAAACTTTTACAAAGATGACTAAGCAATCATTTTCTATGAGAATGGCAAATGATTACAAGAAATTAATTACTTAAGTATTTGCTCAATTATTGTTACTGCTATTAATCGAGAGCCTGATTCCAATTTGTTGTAAAAATTGTTTTTAAACATTCAGAGAAAAAAGTTTTTCAAAGAATACTAACTATGCAGCATCTGAGAGTACAAAATAAAATAATTAACCAAATTTTAATAAATAATTAACTTTGACACAGCGCAAGGAGCGATAATTATATTACTGGCCATTAAAATTGCTACACCAAGAACGAATGCAAATAACAGAACGATATTTATTGGACACATACATTATAGTGGAAAGAACAAGTGATTAGATTTACATGGATGTATAGATTAGGATGTATAGATCTTGAGAAATCAGTACCCAGAGCAGCCACTCTGGCTGCAATAACAGCATTTATCCGCCTGGGCATGGAGTCAAACAGAGAATACATGGCATGTACGGGGATCTCAGTCCATGCAGCTTCAACACTATGCTACAGTTCATCGACAGTAGTGGATGGTGTGTGATAGCGTGCCAATCGCTCGGCAACCATTGACCACATGTTCTCAATTGGTGACAGATCAGGAGAACGTGCTGGCCAGGGTAACAGTCGAACCTGTTCTGTATCAAGGAAGTTCAGAACAGTACGGACAACATGCGGTCGTGCATTATCCTGTTGAAACAAAGCATTAGGGAGGCCTCGAAGATAGGGCAGAGCCACAGGCCTTAACACATCAGAAATGTAACGGTTGCTGTTCAAAGTGCCGGTAATGCGAACAAGAGGTGATCGAGACGTGTATCCAATGGCACCCCATACCATCACTCCAGCAGATGGGCCAGTATGGTGATGTCCAATGCAAGCTGGCAATGTGCGTTCTCCACGATGACTCCAAACACGGATGCGATCATCATTGTCCTGTATACAGAACCGAGATTCATCTATAAATATGACATGATGCCATTTCCGCGTCCAGGTTCGTCGCTGATCACACCATTGAAGGCGCTCCTGTCTGTGATGCAGCGTCAATGGTAGCCGAAGCCATGGTCGCCATACAGACAATCCATGCTGCTGCAAACGTCGTCGAACTGTTCGAGCATTTGTTGCTTTGCAAATGACTCCGTTTCTCGACTCAGGGTTCGTGACGTGGCTGTACGATCCCTTGTGACTATGCGGATAAGATGTCTGTCTTCACTGCTGTTAGTGATGGGGGGTCGCTGAGATCCTGCATGACGTTCCGTATAATTGTCCTGAACCCATCGATTCCATATTCTGCTAACAGTCTCGACCGACGCGAGCATCAATATTGCGGTACGATAAACCGCAATCCCGGTAGGCTATAATCCTTCCTCGATCAAAGTCAGACACGTGCTGATAGGCATTTATTTTTCTTACACGAAGCATTTCAACAACTTTCTTTGCGGAAAACACCGTTGAAAAGGAAATTAAGTATGAGAAAACTGCTGTCAAATCTCTGGTTTTATACACATTGTAGATGCCGCTACTGTTGCCTGCTTCGTATGAATGCGCTGAAAATCTAATCATTTGCATATCACAGCAAGTTCTACCTGTCATGCAAATTTCACGTGTGTGGTGTGCTGCTTTCATGGTGTAGCAGTTTTAATGGCCAGTAGTGTATTTTCAATTGAGTAACATATTTTAATCATGAAGCTGCTTTTCCTAACAATTTTTTATTCTTTTAAATTTGTAACTTTTTTTTGTTGGAAAAATTTTATTCTATTGATTTTAAGAACAGTGATGATGTTAACAATTTTCTACAGTTTCATTTGCTACAGTATTACATACAACAAATTTACTATAGTTTTATTTCTTGTATGAAATTTATTTCGTTTGTTTAACATAAAGTACGACAAAATTTGTGGTATTTATTATGTTTAGTCTTTCAGCTCCAGTTTTTGCTATTAGAAGAAAAGATTCAATATGTCATTTTAAAACTGTTTATGAATATTTCCTATTTCATCATTACTGATTATATTTGGAAACAACTAAAATTCAAACTATATTAATCGAGGTTATACATTTGTTAATTTTATGTTGTAAATCAATTTTAGTATTTTAGCTATTTTTAACAATGATTAAGTTTATAATAAGCATTTTAGAAGAGATAACTAATATCTGACTATAATCAGAGAATAATAGTATATCCACCACAGTTTCATTACACATTTGATGACTTGTTCGCTCATTTAACAAAGTAAAATAAGATAAACATGACCATCACATTCGATGATTTATTAATTATGGTTAAAAATTATGTGATTTACATTTATTTAACATTTATGGATTTACTTACATTTTTGTAGCATAAGAAATGTTTGTTAATACTTTGGACATTTAGCATTTAACTTACTAAAATATTAGCTGTAAATCATAAATATAATTTTAAAAATAAACAGAGTATTTTATAGATAGTTTTGATTTTTAATTAAATATTAATAAGTTTAATGCTCATAAATATTCTTATTTTTATAATTTTTTTTATAAATTCATTTAATTTTTCATTTATTTATTTAGTACATAAATATGATAATACAATAAAAAATAATCAAATAATATATTACAAAATAAATCACATGTATCCTATATAAGATTATTGTTAAAGACACAGCGTATGCTTCATGTTCATTTAAAATCAAAAGATATTTATTAATTTCCTGCATGTTGTTCATATTCAGTTTGTTTGCAGTAAAACATAAATTTTAGATTCATTTTTCTTTTTGTTCTTTACTAATAAAGAAATTTACATCAATTTAGTCAAAAATAACTCATTTTATTTTTATTTTTAAGATGTATAGTTAATTCAATGAATCAAAACACTTAAAATCTCATAAAAAACCTCAACATTTTATTTTAAACAAGAAAACAAAACTTTTGAAATTATATTTTTTAAATGTAAAATTCAAAAATACAATTTTTAATTTTTAAATTTAACTTATTTTTGATGTCGTAAAACTAATTTGCGCTTGTAACAATTTTAACACAGCTGAAGGAAAAGCGTTAAAAATAATTGTTTCATGTTTCACTTTCAAAACATTTCTTTTAATTATACATTCGAGTTTGACAACTCAAAAATGTAAATTAGTTAATGTGAAGCAAATATTCAGACGTAAGCATTTTTGGAATGAAAAAGCATTGTAATTCAGTTAAAACTAGGGATAAATGTCTACACAGTTTGTCAAAATATTTGGCAGGAAAAAATTAATTAAATTAAAATTTTGAAATCAAAAATTACTATTACTAATGTAATATACACTTCTACTTATGTAATATTCTAAATTATGAAATTTGAAATTTACACTTTTATTTTCAAACATAGAATAAAATATTCAAAATTTAGATGTGAAGGAGAAGAAACTAAACTATATGCACAAATATTATTGTGCATTAAAACAATTGTTTGAGCATTTAGCAATTCTAAGCACAAAATATCTTAATGGAATTTTCGTAAACTTAATGTTATATTTTAGGGATCAAAATTTATAGTTGTATAACAGAAGGGCTGCGCTTGCTTTTAAAATTTAAGGTAAGGAATAAAATAATAAATTAAGCAATTATTTTGGTAAAATGTAGTTCTTTGAAATATTCAAGGCCTCAAAAATAAAAAAATATCGCTTTCTCTCTCACACTAATTTCATTAAAATCAAATTTGACTCACTATATTTTAGAAATTATACTTCAATTATTTTAATATAAATATTTAGTTTGAAAATAATTTACTATGTAAACTTTACTGTCAAATAAGTAATAACTTATGTGTTTAGTTAAATCTTTACTTCATTAAACTCTGAAATGCATTCCTTTAAACACAAAAAGCAAAAAATATTTTTCAAAGAACTATTAGCAAAGAAAAATTTAAAAAATAAATACTTTTAAATATTTACCCCAAAATTCATTAAAAACATACTTTACGTTTTATGAAAATCATAGTATATGTTTTTCATTTTTGCTGAACGCAATCTTTAGAACTTTCTCAATAATGGTAACTTATTATAAAAGAAACTATATTTATACATAAACACTTTATTTATAAAAGGAAATAATTATACATTAAGAGCTGTTATTAAGAATATTTCATGTAAATAAAAAATAACTTTTGTGCACATTTTTGGCTTACGCAGAAATAATTTCTATCAAAGTTGTTATTATATTTCTCACTTTGAAATTTTATACAGTTATAGGATATTTACAGCAAATTTGATATGGAATATTCTTTACCATAACAAACTGTTCACATTACAGGATTTTTTTCTAAAAATTTTACCTCATAGATAAAGAAATTAAGTGCATATTCTACTGAAGATAGAAGTCCTTTAATCAAATCTAGTTTAAATAAAAATACAAAAATAACATTAAATTAACACAATTATATTTATTTAAAGTAATCTATTGTCTAGAGTCACTTTATTTGAAAAAAATTTTAATGATAAAATTATTTAAATTGATATACCAAAAACTTTTAGAATATGTCGAATACGCCAAAGTTAAAGGAAAGTTGCCTAATTACCATAAAAAGTTTTTTACATTTATCTTGAAATATTAGACTTATTTTGAGATAAGCTCAAAACGCTTTTTCTTTATTTATGTCAGCAAACATTAAAATGTCTCACTGCTTTATTAAACAAGGTATTTGAATCAAATAAGTAAAATACTTATATGTTATGAAGTTAAATATATATATAATGTAAAACCAAATCGAAAAAATAACTCATTCTATAAAGAAGAAAAAATTTAAAATGTTTGCGTAGGTAGATATATAATTGGTCAATGCCAAATTTAAAGAAAATGTAAAGATAACCGATTAAAGAATTTTGTTTGTAGATTACAACATGTTTTAGTAAAGGCATATTTGATTATATAAATGATTATAATTGGAAATCTTCTGAGATTGAGCTGTTAACAATTATTTAAAATAAAGCAATGTCTATAACCGAATTTAAAATTGGATCTAATGTGATTGCTCTGAAAACAACTAGCTCTTCAGGGATGCAACAATCGATAGTTTAAAAGGACACAACTTACACGTTGCAAATATCTTGTATTTCTCCTTCAAGAAATATAAAACAGACTGCAACTTAAATGAATATTCAGAATAATAAGATATAGAAGACTAAAGTTTAAGAAAATAGATATTAATGAAAAATGCAACTTTCCTACCTACAGAAAGTGCAACTCCAAGCAAAATTTGATTTTCCTTTCGGGTAACATTTGTGAGACAGAGTATTGATTTAACAGAAATAAAGTTAGAATTTTATGTTTTATTTGTCATTTGAATGAAACCATCTTTAAGACAGAAATATTGGTCAACCCTTATAATGAATATATATACATAAAAAAATCACAATCTCCTTTCAGGTCAGAAACAAATCATAGCTTTATATATTCATTCTTATAGAGATTGAATTTTTTTGGTTGAGATATTTTGAATCCCTAGATTATTATAAATACAGAATAATCTAAAAGATTAATCGTAATTGTTAGAGCAAGTTTTTTCATTATACTTGATATTTTTTAGTTCTTCCATAATCGTAACACTGACTCAGGAAGACTAAAAAACTTTCGTGACTACAAATACAAATAATTTCCATGGATATTGTTCTTGATTTCAAAATTTTGAGTATCAAATAAGAGTTCCATTATTATTTGCTTTCACATTTCAACTTTTTTTCTTCCTTTTGCCATTTGACATTGTCTAAATGTTGTTTACGATGATTTACTTTAAATTTCATGACACACACACACACACACACACACACACACACACACACACACACACACACACACACACACACACACACACACACACACACACACACATCACACACACACACACACACACACACATCACACACACACACACACACACACACACATACATACACACGTATGTCTACACACACATATATATATATATATATATATGTGTGTGTGTGTGTGTGTGTGTGTTATGTGTAGAAAATGCATACATTTTTTGTATATGTAGCATTTATTATACAATATTTGCTCCATAAAATGAAAAATATTTCTTCATATATATGAATTTTAAGTTTAAATATTAAATTAATTTGTATTTAATATTTAAGTTTAAAATTAGTGTCTTGTAATTGACTGAGATTTGAGAGGAAATCCATTTCTGTCTAAAATGATAATGACATGCAGGCAGAAGAAATTTTCAGTTAATTAACTAAATCAGTATGAATATAGAATCTACATTTTTTGCAGAAATTTAGCTAAATATAGGAAAAATAGTTTTCGCGTTAATATAAGTGATATGAAGCAAAATGCTTCGTACTCATCAAACTGTTTCTTTTAATATAATTCTTAAAAAATAGTATCTTCAAAGTGTAATATATTAATCGGTCTTTTATATTGCTATTTTAATTGATAAGAAAAGACATAACAACAAAATATAGATGAGATGTTATAATTTTTATTTCAAATAATATAACTCGAAGAATAAATAGTTAATTAATTATAATTTTAAATGAAATTTAAAATTAATACACTAATGCTAAAATTTCAAAGTTGGCTGTTATTTTTAGTACAATGAAAAAAAATTTATAACTTAAAATGCCACATTCTTAATGTAAAATCTTTACACGAAAATTACTATATTAAGAAATTGCTTTATGAGTTTTATTTTTGGTATTATAGATTTATAAGTAAGCAAAAAAATATATTTCAGTTTAATAAAAACTTCATAATGTTGATAACAATTTCAATATTTTCAGCAACACCAATATGAAAAAATGATTCTCTCACTGTTTTAGCTTAGAAAATTAAGATACATGTGATTCTAGAAAATAAATTATTCTTAGTTTATTCTCATGAGAATTAAATCAAAATTTTAAATGTATACACCCATGTAATATTTCAAAATGTATTGTTAACTTATTTATAACGGAAAATACAATTTATACTATCCGCTTATTTTTTGAATAAGCGACTATCTTTTTTAATTTGAAATATCTACAAAAGACTTCTATATGGTTAGTAAGAAATGCTGTTTTTTAAATTTTACAGAACCTTTCCACTAAAATATACCAAAAAATATGATATGTTTTGTTAATTAATAAAACTTTCTCCTCCTAAATTGATAAAAACTGTTATTTTTCAATAATTTGAAGTTCAACTGTTTTCTGTATTTGAAATTAACAATCAAAAATAGATTAAAGTAAAGTAATAATTTGAAATATTACATTTTCATGAGAGAAAATCCAGAATATAATTTACTTTCTTATTACTAGGAACAATTTAATAAAATTGTTTTCTATATTTTTCAGCTTGATTAAACAATGTTCTAATTTTTGTTTAAGCAGTTAAAATGAAATTTGCATATTATTTAATTTATTCCTTCTCTTTTACAATAGAAATTCTTTTCTCAATCATATTGTATGAATAAAATATGTAAAAATGACATTATTTAATCATAAAAGTACTTCTTGCCAAAAAATGAACTGTTATTTCAAAAGCAAATATATTTTATATGAAATATGTATTTTAATGTAAATAATAAAATTTTTTATCAAGTATCATTTTAGCTAAGAGACTGAAAATATGTCATATTTTTTAAAACTAAAAATAATTTTGTCTAGACAAAATTTTTGTTGAAGACATATTTGTTATGCAAAATCATTTTTAAGTATTACATTTTTTTATTATATTTATGAATTGAAATAATTAAATGTATTACGTTATTCACAGGATATTTTCATTTTTTATTTTAAATACTTCTCACTAACCATGGTAATATTTACTATCATGAAGTAATTCTTTAGAAAATGAATATAATTGATGACAGTCGTATCTGTATTTGGATAATTCTATGAAACTATTTTCAAAACTAAATGAAGCACATAAAATATATTTATAAAGAAAACTATGAATAATTTATGCTCAATGTGTATAAAACTACGTATTCTTATAAAAGTCCAGAATTGTATTTTAATTGGAAAGTAAGGATGTCATTCAGGAAATAATTTATAACATAATAGCAAGATCTATTGATATAACAATGGAGTATTATAAATTTATATTAATAGTGTTGCAAACACATCATTTTTTATTCATAAAGTAAATTTTTATAGGTTTACCATTCTAAATTATATCCAAGTTTTTCACCAATTAATAAAAAATAAACTCATCCACCATAAAGTTGATACATATATATTCTCCATTTGACTGTTTATTACGGAATTATAATAAATTTTTTATATATAGGAAACTCTAACATTGTCATTAAGGTATAAGATTATTTTATTTCATCTATTATTTCCAGTAACTTTGTATTATTCATATGTTTGAATCTATATATGGCCATATATTTAAACATAGACTTCACTATTTTTTGAATTGTTGACTGTATCTTCTAACTTAAGTTTCATAGATCGAAATTAACAACAATCAAATCAGTATTTTGTGCCTCTAAGGTCTAATGCTTTTACGAGAAATTTAAATCTTTACACAATGATTCTAATATTTACTTCTATTATGTTCTGCTGTTTTAGTGTATTTAAAATGCTACTCAAAAATAAAAAGAACATTATATTTTAGTTTCTTATTAAATTAAAATAATTGTTAGAAAGGAAGTGAAACTCTTCTCAGTTTATTAGCGATTACATTGATTTTTTTCTTGAATACGTTTTTATTCAGATGTACGTACTGCATTCTCTTATAGACTGAATCAAGGCATGGGTAGTAAATTTTCATAAATTATATTGCATTAAATTAATAATACGATTCCTTTTATATTCTCTAAAATACGCTGCCTATCGTGTTCTTTCGCCGTCATTCCGAACTCTAGTTAAATAAAAAGTACAAAATATTGGTGAAGGCTAATATCATTATATTTTTATTCCGAAAGTGCTTTTTATACAATAAAATAATTTGTTTTTTATTGCTCTCTCTCTCTCTCTTTCTCTTTCCTTCTATTGATTTTTTTTCGAAATTTAAAATTGAATACATTACAGCAAACTCATGAAGTGTATCGTGTATTAAAATAAAAACATGTAAACACATCACTTACATAGTGTATTAAAACTAGTTATTTACTTCAATAGAATCTCTTGATAGTGCATAAAGATTTCAATGATGTAAATGTTGAATTTCCTATTTAATGTAACAATTTCTGGTAATTAGGAGCTAGTCTCTTTTTTCAATACTCTTACCTTAGTAGGCTGTTTTGAAGTTCAAAATGATTGTATCAGAATATATAAATTCCCTCTTTTTTATACAGTAGTTTATATCAATTTGATGTATTTCAAGTGCTCGTTCAATTTCAGTACTTGCCTTGAAAAACATCTGATCACAAATTTAAGTTTAACTTTACCGCAAATTTGAACCAATGTTATGAGCATTAATTTTACACCATTAACAGAAATTATAGAATTAACAATCTACTCAAAATAAGCCTTTAAACTGATTCCTTACAAACATAGCTGAATATAACTTGTTGAGCAAATTATCGTCTTATATGAAATGAAGGGAAAGTGTGACATACAGGATAAAAATATAATAATCGACACATTCATAAATTTTGTAAATTTTTAAATACTGATTGCCTTATTTTCTAAAAGTGCTTTTCAAACAGATTTTCATTTGAACAATATTAAAGTAGATGCGAATATGTGGATTAAAGTCGCTAGAAATATCCATTCCTAGTATTAAGAGCTAATAAAAATACTGTAGAAATAGATGTCAGAATGTTAAATATTCAGGTTTAGTTTAACATAAAATATAATTACACCCTGTCATTCTCAATTCTTAAATTACTTCTGACCGTTACATTTAGTTTCTAATTTAAATTTTTATAATTTTTTTTTCTTTGCATATAATAGTAAAAAAAATCAAGAAGAAATGATTGCGTGAATAATTAAGAATTGTATCACATAATGGCCAAATATTATGTTTGAAGAAAAAAATTACTAATAATAGTTTATATGTTTATTAATTATAGAAAATATGCGAATAATATTTAGAGAAAACATGCTTAAATAACAATCAGCTTCAATAGTATATAATAAATAAATAATTCGTTTCAAAAAGAAAGAAAAAAAAATTAAGAATGGTGTTTAATGTTCATAGTTAATGTAAATTTTCTGTCATAAATTGTGTAACTTCTATTACATATTATGTAAATGGATATAACAATTTGTTTTAATGTCATTTAATTAAAATATAACGCAAATTCTTTTTTTTAACTTAAATAATCAGTCATTAGATGTATTACAAGAATGGTTGACAGTGTGAATTCTAAAACTATTTTGTTCATATTCCTGTTTGTTCATTCAAGTACATTTACAGAATAAATTTTTGTCAGTAAGTGTGAAATACAGTTTTTTTATTTATCTCAAATTCAATAACATTTCTCACAAGCTCAGAATTGATAAATTACAATAATTTCTAGTAATTTTATAACGACTGAAAAACATAAATTTAAGTAAATAGTTAATAATGTAACATTTTTTTGCATTTTGAGATGCATTTTAAATATATGTTTTCAGTATGAAACTATAGGAATGAAAAAAACTTCGTATTAAAGGAAAAAGCAGTTGAAAAATAATGTCAACAAATGAAAAATATTTAATATTTTAAAATTGTAATGAATAATTTTCCTTTGTAAGGAAAATATAACTTGAAGTTTATTTATACAAATAATTAACTATAACTTTTAATAAAATTAAATGTTCCAAAAATGAGAACTTCTTGAATGTCCAATTTTTTTATGCCAATTTATCATGTCATTAAATTTCCAAAAGCAAAAAATTGTGGTTTTAAGAGTATGCATAAACATTGTGGTAAAGGGTAAACATGTGTTAACGAGTATTGATGAAAAATTAAATTAGAATTTTCACATTAAGACGATTTTATATTCTAAGCGATGGACTTTAGGGTTGTTGTGAAAAGGTGAGTGAGACATCTCGACTGTGGGATTTCCAGTTAGAAAGCTTAATATACTATCATAAGATTTCTATAATATCTTGTAAAACTGTCATTTTATTAATACGTTGGTTATGTTTTTCGTGACTAATTTTTGTGTCCAAGGTCATTAAAGTCATCAAAATCTTGATGGCTTTTGAAATATATAATTAATGTTTGATAATTCCAGATATTTCTATACTTAGCATTCTAATCCTTTTATATACGTGTATCAAACAGAGATGCGTAATAGAATAATTTATCGCTAAATGCATATTGTCTGTCATTATACAAAAATTGCTTTATTTCCATACAACTTATCTAAAAATTCCAGAGTCAAACTACATGTATCAAGTGCTTTCCAGATTTTTATAACGATAGTAAGGATTTATAAGTAATTTTCAATTTCTCCAAGAACACCATTTTGTCTTAATCAACCGCAGTCAATTAACTTGTAGCCACACAATTAAAATACTCTGGATTTCACTTTAATATTTCTCAGAATATCGACAGAGAATTATAAATTTATATTATCTGCTAGTATTGTCTCTTATCGGGCAAAATAGTGGTAAATAGTGTTTTACAATTGATAGTTACATTGATAAAAATATCACATAAATATTAATTCTTCGACTTCACGTAATTATATGAGCGACGTATCGTTTTTAATTTTGTTTAATTATATTATTTTTGTAGCTTTGTATTTTATGGATGCTTCATGTAACCATAGATGTCCTTTTATAAGAATTATTTAGCCGGTATAACATTTCTTCAGCAAGAAAAAATAACCGTATAAGTATTTATCAGTATTTTCTCAAATGATTGCTCTGATTTAGCACAGACACTCAAAATCTATTATTTGTCTTCAACAATCTATGGAAAGCATTTGCCTTAAAATCAAGTCCTATCGAATTTCTATACATCTTTTTTACTATCATCACGAATAAAAAAATCAAACTGAAAATTAATGGAGATTTATTGACGACTTTTTCTGGTTATTTTTCAATATGAAACATAATTGGTCGATACGAAAGAAATTTTATATTTATATTTTAATTCCATTTTTATGTAACGAATAACATTTTGCTTATTTTCGCTTACAACCAAAATTTTGTGTGCTTTACTTTTGGAAATAAGAAGACTTATTCATCACAACAATGATCTTATTTACACTTTATTCAATAATCCGAATTACAAAAATCATGCTGAATCAATAACAAAAATTACTCTGAAATAATAATAGAAAAAATTACTGGTTCAAAATTTTTACATTTATGATCAATGAATTTTTAATATCTTAACACAACAATAACAGCAATTTCTTAGGCAAATTTTTAACTATATTTCATGACACATTAATAACATAATATATATAACTAATACCTTGCCACATATATTTATGCTCTATATCTATCTATCTATTTAACTATATATATATATATATATATATATATATATATATATATATATATATATATATATATATATATATATATATATATATATATATATATATATATATATATATATATATATATATATATATATATATATATATATATATATATATATATATATATATATAACAAAATATATATATATATATATATATATATATATATATATATATATATATATATATATACACACAAATATATATATATATACGCACAAATTAATAATTTTAAAAGATATGTAAGCCAAATAATACAAGTTAAACTAAACTATTTTCTCCATATTCTTTGATTTATCCTTGATCAATCAATTGAAATAAAACAAAGAAATGTATAAAATTTAACATTAACTCTATTTTTACTTTTGTTTGCTTTGATTTCAATATATTTGGAGTTTTAAAAATAAACGTATATTTTACATTTAATGCAGCTACAAAAATGAGAATAAAATTGGGAATATATTATACTTTTTGCGGCATATCTGTCAGATACTATTCAGTTTTCTAAAATCCAGAATTTTTGATACTTTTAAAATTTGAAGTTTCAGTGAAATATAATGATAATATTTGTTGATAGAAATGTCACTACTTCATATTATTCTGACGCATCTAAAAGGATGAAAGTATATATTGTATCCAAACTGAGTGATCTATAAATATGTATATATATATATATATATATATATATATATATATATATATATATATATACATATATATATATATATTTATATATACAACTAAAGATTTTATACGTGCATGGATATATTTTCTAGAACAATACTGATACTGTCATATAAAGATATATAAGGATATTTAAAAATGGCTCAATGGTCTCAGTATAAGCATATATTTATAAGATATAATCATAATTAATGTAAAAATGTAATAATTATAAGATATAATAGCATCGTTGATTAAAATATCTATTTTTTTATAAATTTTTGTGTTTATATTCAAGTATACAAAGTTTACAAATTTAATAATGTAACATTTCCTGTGTTCTATTATACTATACATACAACGAAAATATATTTAAAAGAAAAATATTTTTCATATATATATATATATATATATATATATATATATATATATATATATATATATATATATATATATATATATATATATATACATATGAAAAGTTAGTATATATTGAGAGCAAATAAAACATTTGTGTAATTTAGTTCTGGTAAACAAAAACAGTTTATTTTAAGCTTCGATCAAAGTATTTTTCTTAGAGTGTGTAACTAATGTTATCATTTACTTGAAATAAATGAAATATTTCGTAATTATAGCAGGAATCTTGAATGCACAGTTTTTTTTTAATTTCAAAATGATTATCCTGATCCGCATTAGTATGAATTATTGGAATTAAATCCTGAATCTTCAAAAATATGTCATGATTTGTCCTGAATTGGAAACAGAACAATTATGCTTGTTTATATTCTTTTATTTATGATGATTGTATATTTTGCATTTTAGTTAAATATTAAACTTCAATTTTGTTTCTCTTACAAAAATGTCCTATCTACTTTAATAGAGGCATTTTCTTTGTGTTGTATCCAGCTCACATAAAAGAATCTTAAAAATAAGATGTACTTGAAATTCATATCACTACCTTCTCTCCTGAAGAGGTTCTATTCTTCATGGTGCAACAAAAGTAGGATTTGAAAAACTTTAAAGAAAAAAATATTTGTGAAAAAGAAAATAGAAAGTCCTGTTAAGAAATTGAGTCAACATTTTCTTTAAACCTTTTTCATAACAAGAAACTATTGCATCATAAGTGTGAAAATTACATGAATTTAGACAATAATATTTTTAAATTATTGTTAGAGTTCATAAAAACATTAAAATACATTTGTTAACATAAATAATAGACTTCTTTTTATCTGCTTAAATTAGAGAAATTTTATTAAAAAATTAATTGAGATATATTCTAAAATACTTTAGTGAATAATTTTATAATATTTGCTAATTTCCTAAATTATATTTGGATGTAAAATAGTATCTATTTTAAGATTTTTTTTTGTCATTTTCATAAAATTTGAAAATAAGAAGATATTTTATAACATTAATAAAAACTGAGTTGCATAACATGTTTTTTAAAATTTTAAGTTATGAGCATAAATTTTCAGAATATTATTTAAATCATAATTCTTTACTGTCATTAATAAAAATATATGCCAAGACTATAGCTACAAATTTATGGCAAATTTTACAAGTATTCTATATTCTTATATATGATAATATATGACTCATATTAAAAATTTGTATTTCAAGCTATATAAAATAAATTAATGTTGGTTGGTTGGCTCTTATCTCCAAAGATCTGACGGTGTCAGACCATATCCATAAATCCACTGACGAGTTGTAAGTCGAAAATAAGGAGAAAAGAGGTGAAAATTTCCTCCCAGAAAAGTCCCAAATAGCTCAAAGTATGATCAGCTGAAGCCGGATGTTGGTGGTATTTTATACCGGCAACATTTATAAGGTAGGATTTTATACCCTGATTAAAGTTAAGACACTTTAAATGCCCTCTGGCAAGTCTTGAAAAGCAGATATTGATTTTTCTACCGCATGGAAGAACCAGCGTCTGTCCCGGCTTACCATCCCTATACCAATCGTGAGTGGGGGGGGGGCTCCAGCCAAATTCTTCTATTTATGTTTTTGTTTTGAGAGAAGAGTTCCTGGTATGTAATTTCATCAGATGCAGATGCTGGTAGACTCCAACCGTCCTTGGCTGAATAGTCTGCCTTCTCGTTTCCAAAAAGATCTACATGTGGTGCGATCCATTGGGAATGAATATCATGATCAAGTGAGATAAGCTTTAACTTGTGAAGGATAGATATACTTGTCTTATCAAAGGTATGGACCCAATAATTGAACTTCGGTTATCAATCAGAATTCAGAGATTTTCAAAATCTTTTTCCTTCAGAATGAATTCAATTCCCGCATCCGCAGCTAGTAATTTGCTTCTACCTGGAACCAGGTTGTATGCGTACCTTCCTGGGGCTTGAACAGCCACCAGGCGCGTCGGTAGGTATTGGATCGCCGAATGCCCTGTAGTAATGACTGGATAGCTTTGAATATAGAATCAGAGGCCGCGAACCAGCTCCCGTAAACCCTGGTGTTATGCGATCCGTGCCTAGGGCTAATTGACACCGCGGTATTGGTGTCTTAACGGAGCCTCTAGTTGCCTGACAAACTTCTAGAGTAATTTGCCTTGCCCAGTAACTCAGGCAATGCTGAGTGGACTTATATTACCTGAGCTTATTAATTGTTATCTTGTGGCTGAAAAGACACAAGAAATAACAAACCTTTCTGCATTTGCAGGTGAAGCCTCTGTAGTAGACCTTCCTGAAAAAGACAAGGAAACTCAGAGGCAATCTTGTAAAGGGGTAGTAATGAATCCTTCACTTGAGGTAGAAATGACCTCCAAACCATCTTCTTCTGGTGAAAGTCAGGAAGCTATCCCTAGCATGACTGACTTTCAGACCAGATGGGACTGTTTCAGCAAGACCCTATCTGCTGGAAATGTCATACGCAAGAGGAAACGGCAGAGCATATCATTTAGGAATGTGAGGCTCTTGCCCTCCCTAGATTAACTTCTTTAGGCATCATCCATACTAGAGAATTACACCTAGACTCCATTAAAACGTTATCGGACTTAATTAATAAAGTGGGTGACCCGAGCAACAAGAACTAGGAAACATTGGGTTTGGAGTTAATGGTACAAAAAGCTGATAAAAGCAGAGGTCCCCAATGACATACAAACCCAATTCTAAGAAGAAGAAGAAGAATTTGCTTCTAAATACGGAACTGAAATTTAGGTTACGTTGACTAAGAGTATAAGTGTTCATAGATGTTTTGATATAAATGCCTCTGCATGCAAGATTATCAGTTTTACTTCCATAAGAATATATTTTAATGTCTCTTCTAAAAATGTTGTTTATGATTTCCAAGGCTAATTGCCTAAGATGTTATATATATATATATATATATATATATATATATATATATATATATATATATATATATATATATATATATATATATATATATATATATATATATTATATATATATATGTATGTATATATATATGTTCTTGTTACTTATACTTGGACAACCTAAGCTCGCTATGGCTTGGCTATGCTAATTTAAGTGAATAGGGAGCGTCTTTCATTTATTCAGAGCACCAGGAATGTTAGAGTACAACTTTGCTTATCAAAACCTCCAATAGATGGCACCACAATGCCCTCAATTTTGATATTGAACTGAAGGGGGGGGGAATTTTCTCCAGAAAATTGCACCCATGGTAATTGCTCAATGACATCGCATGTACTCGGTGGATCTTGTCCCATTGGGAATCGGGAATCAAGCCATACCCTTCCAGACGGAAGACCGATGCCCTAACCACTAGGCTACCACGGCCTATATATATATATATATATATATATATATATATATATATATATATATATATATATATATATATATATATATATATATATATATATATATATATATATATATATATATATATATATATATATATAGTAATATGTATGTATATATATATATATATATATATATATATATATATATATATATATATATATATGATAGTTACATCACGAAATATTCTATAATTTATAATAGTAACTAATATTTTGTGAAATCTATTTGTAAAATAAATTACTTTAAAAGCAGAGAAAATAATCCATTATTTACCATTTTGAATTTTAAAATGGGTGTTTTAATAAATTATTTTAACACAGGTTAGGACTGGCATAGTATAAATTTTAATCTTTTCAGGAAATAATATTCAATTATAAATGCAAAATTTTCAAATGTCAATAAACAATGCACCGTTATAACTCACAATATTTTTGTTAAAATTAAAAACATTATGCCCATTTATTCAGAAAAACATTTTGCCCATTCATTTCCAATTTTAATAATTATAAAATATCGGAAAAAATGCTCGGAAATTAAAAATGTATGAGGGAAAATTACTTTTAATACACTTAAAATTGTATAATGTGCTATGAAAACATTCTCTAACAATGAAGATAGCATTATTAATCATTTAAACTTACTATGCTATTCTACATGAAACAAATATTCCAATTGAGATGCACATTTAACAATTTATTTCTAAAAGTTATTTAGTATTCCTATAAAAAAAAGATCAGACTTATTGTGAAATATTCTTATTTTATCTCATATAATAATAATAAATTAGGTATTTAAAACTAATTTTTTTTAATATTGACAATGTAGAAATTACAAAATTAAAAATTGTTTTTACAAGGGCTGGAATTAATTGAATCAAAACGGTTTAAACACCATTAAAAAGTATTTGTTGGTTTATTGGAAATTTTTACAAGCATTTTCAGTAAGTATTAAAACTGCTCTGTATCATACAAAATAATCCTATAGAAATTTTCATTCATACAGTGTCAATATGTAGGATAAGACAGTAACTTATTTTTGTTCGCATTGTTAGCCGGTTGCAGAAAATGATAAGAATACTGTTCAAAACAAATCGACTCATGGAAGTAAACTAAAAACATATTTTTCTCCTTTTCAGAGGAGTATGTATAGCTCTTGCTTATAGTTTTCTTTACTTTTCCTTACATTTTGGATTGTTTATCTATTCGTTATAGCTTATTCTTAGGCCTTTACAAAATACTTCTAAAAAAATCTGATTTTTTATATTATATTCTAGTTGAAATATTTTCATCTATTAAAATATTAAGAGATATTGAATTAACAAAATACAAAATATTATCATCGAAATAAGATTAATGAAGATATATAAAGCTTCCGTTTTAAATTAATATAGATATTAAATAATAAATTAATTTCCAAATTAGGATTTGTGTCTTTAGCGCATTCGACATCGTAATTAAACTCATCACACACATAAGACTTTATCATCTTACAATATTAATTTTTATTTCATTTTGTTATAATAACTACAATAATGGAAACTCTTCTTATAATTTAAAAAAAATTAATTTGTGAGTCACAATGTTTCAAAGATAATTTAATAATTAATGCCTTATATCTTTACATTTTTATTGAAATTCAATAAAATTAGTATATTCTCTGTAATTATAATGTTATAAAGAAACATTTATGTTTGTAATCCATGGTATATTTCGCATAAATTTATAAAAGAAAATTTCAACTTTTTTGACTTATTCCCTAAAATGATATTCCATTTGAAGTAAAATTTTAAAATATAAAGTTTTGCATAAAAAATTAAATTGGCTTAGCATTTTATTTTAAGCAATTATTCTATAATGAAATTCAATGTATAAATATAATAGTACATTAAAAATAACTAATGTAATATGAGAATTGGATGAAATACTTCCATTTATGTTAAAGTAATATTTTTAAGGTTAATTATATATTAGGAAAATAAATCAGGTATCTTAATTTTTTCATTTGAAATGTAAATATTCCAATACTTTAGTAAGGAAATATTAAATTTATTGTCTAGTTTAAGCTTTCAGTTCCAGTAAATAAACCATTTACAGTTGTTATAAATGCATAAACTTAAATAATTTCCTCAAAAAAATAAAAATTTCATTTCAGTTTATAGTTTGATTAAATGCAATTTGCATAGTTTGCTTGGTCGGGAAAACTATAAAAATTCTCTTTAATATTAGAGAATTTTTATAGTTTTCACATTTGTATTCAAAATCTTGAAATGGCATTAATTTTACTCTACAACATGCAGAAATGGAGGAATAATTTGAAATATATAAAGTTAGATTCTCTTTACTATAAATAAATAAATAAATATATATATATATATATATATATATATATATATATATATATATATATATATACATATATATATATATATATATATATATATATATATATATATATATATATATATATATATATATATATATATATATATATATATATATATATATATATATATCATTTTGATCTTAATTCAACATTTTGATTTATTTGTGAATTTCAATCAACTAGGTTAATGGTTCATTCATTTTCATAATCAAACAAGTTTTCTATTAAAAGAAAAATAAAAGAATAAATCAATAGCATTTTTATCTTTTGCTCTCAAACACATTTTTCTAAGTAATTGATATAACAGAATTTTTAAAATGAATGGTAAATACAAATTTCATTTTATATTTAGTTTTTAATTTTTGAAAGTAATAGGAATTCATTAATTTATGACTAACAAAAAATTAAATTAAAATAAATATCTTGAATATGGAATAAAACTCATTTCTAAAGCTGCTAAATATTTTTATATTATTTTAGTGTAATATTTTTAGCTTCAATCCATAATTTAATCAAAAAAAATAATTATTGCTATTTAATTTAAGATCAATCCTTTGTAAATGAAAGAAAAATCATTGCAAATATACCTAACAAAACTGTTTTCAATGATTCATAGTAATGATATGATTTCAGAGATGAAAAGTGTTTAAAATTTCAATGTACTTAAGGGACAAGATTTTATTGTTCAATTACTTATTTAAAAACATCTCAGGAAACCAATATTATATTCTCAATAAATAATACTATTTGGTAGATCAATAATATTGCAACACTGATTCAATGTTCATGAAATATATTTAGCATCAAAACAATATTAGATCTAATTATTTACACATCTTTCTGGCAAATTTAGACCATTTTCACTAGAATCCATCCAATTGCTTAGTGTTTTTATATTTACTTATTGTTTCAAATTAAAACTTAAACCAGGAATTTTTTTAATTATTTGGTGTTATTTTATTATTAACTGATTTTTTCTTTAGCAAAATACCATCTAAATTTTTACTTAAAATTTGAACCGTACTTTTACGTAAATAATGTTTACTTCAATAGAAGATAGAAATATCAAATTTATATAACTATGCAATTAAAGCATTGTGTATATATTTTCTTTGTTTCTACTAAGGAAACTAATTTAAAAAGTAATTTCGTTGCACTTTTTTCATTTTTGAATTTTAGGGAAATATTTTATTTTAATATAATTAACAATACATTTTGTTATTGAATCTCTACCACTCTCATTACCAACGAATACAATAAATAGCATCAAATTAAGAAATTAAAGAATGGAGGAAATCTCGTTTTGTTATATGCTTTAATCTAAGTCCAAATATGGTCTGCAAGTATAAGTAGGAGAACTAAGTCCAAGTAGCCACTAAAGGTATATTATGTTTAAAACTGATTGGTCACTAAAAGTAGGTGACAAATAATTGGCTTTGTAAGAATAAACAATTTTAATATGAATAATAAAAATTGATTAATTTAATTTAATCAATGTAAAGAAGTAAAAAATTATCTAATGCATAAGAGCAATACTGTCCTAAAAACTAAATAATATATAAATATTAGCGTTATAATTTTCTATACCTTCATGCAGAAAAATTAATAGCTTTGACGTACATAAAATCTTTTAAGTGGTCAGTGCATCACATTGGAAATTTGCTAAATATGTTACGGTATGAGATTTAAGAGAACCATGTAGAGAGAGCCAACCAGACTAACAATTCTTACGTATTTTAAAAACGTTGATTATGATATTCAATTCAATTAAATTTGTATAACAAAAAGTGCTTAACTTCTTGTCATGTTATTTTCTAATTTCTTCAATTTACTTTAATTTTTCAAACCCATAAGCATTAGACGTCAATTTGGTATCCATGTCTTTTTTCTAAAATATACTTTGCTTTCAGTTAAAAAAATGTTAAATAAGTAGAAATTGTAGCGTTTAAACTGTATTTTAATAATTCTTAGTATAATTAAACTCGTCGAAACATTATTTTTCACAAAAAACTAAATCATGATTTTAATCTTACAAATTGTATCCAAACATGTAATCAGATTTATATCAACAAACACTATATTTTGTGAATGTCATTTGTATTTTTCATTGATTCTTGCAAATTAAGGTTAAATTGAAATAGTAGTGAGCCTGGATACAGGTATGAAGTGATTGCTGTTTTAATTTGTGCTATGGTTTGACACTTTGATGGTTATTTAAGTTTTATAAAATTCACATTATGTCAAGAAGGTGTTTAAATCAACCAAACAACTTCTGCTACATCTGTGACACGCAAGTCTCAATGGCAAAATTTCACATCACTTATAAAAAGCATTAAGATTTCATTGTAAAACTGGTGATTTCAATGCAGAATATATGCTGGAGTTATATGTTTTGTATCATATGTTAAATGTCTGATGGGTTGGAAAAATGGTACTCATCATCTGCCATTTTCAATTCGTATGATTTGGAAATAACAGATGGACCATTCAACTCACTGTTACTTCTGCATAACAAATATTAGAGGAATAACGTCCAAAATAAAATATACAATAAAGTATCCCAATTTGTTATCTGCAATAAGATCAGTCCTCGTAGTGAAGAATACTGTGTACCAAAGTGTCCAGATTTTATGACTATAAGTCAGACTCTGAACAAGATTCAATGAAGGCGAATTGAAAAGAGAAAAGTGATCATACCTTTAAAGCAGGTAACTCACCAGAAACTGTTTTTTTTTTTTTATTCTAGAAAGAAAATAGTTGGTTTCAGGCTCAAAGTCTGGAATGTATTTAAAGAAGTACATATATTCGTGTATCGTAATCGACGTAGTTGGCTTAAAGATCATTTCTCTAAAGAAGGTAATGTAATTTCGGTCAAAATGTTTCTTCGGTAATAAATCCTCTTGGATATCTACACCAGCCACATGAATGACGATTGTTCACAGACTCATAAAAATTTAGTTTAAAGGTTATATCTCAGTATTATGGAAATGAATTACCATCAATACCTGTGGCATTTGCTAGTAAAGAGAAGAAACATGAAAACATGAAACTATTGTGAGCAAAATTTCAGTACAATAAATAGAACTGAAATACATACGGTGACTAAGAAGTAATAAGTCTATTTTTAGGCTTACAACTTGGATAAAAAAAATTGTTGTTTTTTGTGAATAGGGCAACAGAGAAGAAAATACTGGTCTAAATGTGAATTTTTTATTTCAAAACATAAAAATTATCAAATATTCTTTTATTGGTAACAGAAAATGTGTTTTACCTCCATTATATGTAAAACTGGGACTGATAAAAGAGTTTGTAAAAGATATGCACAAAAGTTCTGCTGCCTTTATGTATCTGAAATGTAAACTTTTCAAGTTTAGTGATGATAAATGGAGGAAAGGAAAATTTATAGGACTGCAACACAGTGTGGAAATCATTTAAAAATTGCAGATTTCTTGGCAATAATATAGAAAAAAAATTATAAAGAAATAGGGAGTTATCTTGTGGGCTCATACAAAAGAATGGGCTAAAATATCTCCTTTTTAAATTTTTTCTCTGAAAATCTTGTAATTGTCTCCGATTATCAAATTGATTTTTTTCATTAGAAGAGTGTGTATCCATTGGCATTTCAGTAAACCAGCTGATAATAGTTGGACTATAAAGAGCACTCCTTTAATCGAGTAAAATAAAATAATCTTGCTTGATGGAGAAAATCTGTGATCACATATTTAAACTCAGTGAAGGAAAGTTAATAATATTCGTTTATTTAGTCCTAGTGAAAGGAAAAACAATTTTATTGTCGACCAGTGTTATTCATATCCCATATTTTCATTTATCAAATAAAATTATGCAGAAAACAAATAAATAGAAACCATGAGCTAAATTGTGGGGCTTTACTAATTTTTTACAATTTGGAAGTTTGAAATGAGCTACCCAAGTTTGTACTTAACAATTAGTTTATCTCGCATTTTAATTTTATGACCAATATGAAATTAAAACCGGTTTTTCATTTATGCTGAAGTAAAAGTGTTGGTAATACTCATTATAAGAATTTATAAGAAAAAGGTGAAATATGATCGAATCAAAAACTTCAGTTGAACTAATAAAAAAATAGAATTTCAAGTAAAAGTTTAGTAAAGAGAAAATAGTAACTAATTAACAAAATTAACAACTAAAAATGAAAGAAATTATTTCACTCAATCATATAATTAAATTCATAATATTTAAAAAATTTACATTTTGTCATTTTCTTAAAATTTACATCTAAAATTTGTAATTTTCAATTTTATAAAAATTTTGGTTCCAAATCATATTTTAGATTCTCTCAAACAAGTATTTTTTGTCCCAAACATCTTAAAATAAATGAATTCCAAAAATAATTAAATTCCTTTTCTTAAAATAATTAAATTCGTCTTTCAATAAGAAAATTAATTATTTAAATTTTTCAAATTTAATATAAATAGCTGCCATCCAACTTACCTTGTGGTCAGAGTGTCTGACTGCGGATAGTGAGCTCCTGGGTTCGAATCCTGGTGCGGGCATGAATGTACTTTCTCTCTCTATCCAGCCTGTCTTTGCTCTTTCCTTGTATGAATGTGTTGTGAATGGTTGCCTACCCTATAAACGGGTCTCTATGGTATGTGTGTACTGAGGAAGTCGGACTCCACACCTAAATATGGTTCAGTTGGAAAAGTGAAGCAGCGTACCCTATATTATCAGCCTAGCTGTGTGTGTGTGTGTGAGAGAGAGAGAGAGAGACGACAACAACAACAATATAAATAGCTTCTTTTCTTAATATTTTTGCTATTCAAAGTGATTCCTTTCTTATGCAAACAATATAAAGATTAAATTTTAGAGTTAAAGAGGGTGGTTCCAAAAGATCTTAGCACTGCGAACATAGATCTATTGTGTGCTAAAAAAGATTAATATATCTATGATCTATTGATCTTTTTTAAAACTTTAGTAAATTGATCTATAGTAAAAAAAGAAACCTTATACATAATTTTTATCAATTTTGAAGAATAAAATTACGCATAATTTTGCTTTTCTTCGAGTTTTCTCTTATATCTACTTAATCTAAAAACTATACATCAGAATCTATAATAAAAATTTATTAATGTAATAAAATCTGTAGTTTGAGTTTTCACTTACAAAAATCTTTATTTATAGTAAATATCAATTATATTTTTTCAACATGCATTAAGTGTAATTTCCAATCACAAAATGTTAGATCAAAATACAAATTGCTTCTATAAATGGCAAGCTTAAAACAAATTTTAATTTTTTTAAATATGTATTTTTAAACATTTCAATAGTAAGCCTCAGTAATAAAGCTTTTGACAAATGTTATAACAGATGATTACTTTAACTAATGTACGGCTATTCAATAAATTATTCTATGTTTTAACTAAAACTTTAACAAACTAAATTTTATAAAGAAATAAAAGCTAAAAGAATAAACGAATATGCTTAAGTTTATTCAACACTTAAAAAGAAATAATATAAATTAATAAAAGTTTTTGCGTTTCCTTGATAAATACCAAGAAATTCTTATAAACTTTTTATATCGTTAAAAAATATTAAATTATTGCATTTTAAGTTTATCAAAATTAATTCACCAACTTTCGATGGATATAACTTATTATATTAATCTGGTATATTTGAAATCTTTTCTTACTTTTTGTGACAATATCTGACATTTTCCTTTTCGTTTGAGACGTTTACGCCGAGAAATTTTTCTTTGAGAAGCGAAAATTGATAGATGGTAAAAATAACTTCGCAGTATTCTTTCAATTGTTGAAAAAATATTCAAAAAAGTTTATCATTCCTTATTTTTAACTTATATTTTGAGGAGACAACATTTTTTCTAAAATTTTAATTCTTCAAAGTCAACTATTCAGTTATAAAACTTTTAAATTATTATATTTACTTTATTTTGAATCTACTAAATAAATTAAGCAATTGAATATATAAATTAATTGAAAGTTCAGACAAATAAAATCACTTCATACAATATATATATATATATATATATATATATATATATATATATATATATATATATATATATATATATATATATATATATATATATATATATATATATATATATATATATATATATATATATATATATATATATATATATATATATATATATATATATATATATATATATATATATATATATATATATATATATATATATATATATATATATATATATATATATATATATATATATATATATGTACATGTGTATATTAATCAGCGTTTTTGAAATAGTTATTAAAAAAGCTTGTTTTGTTAAATAATATTTTAAAATTTATCTTTTCTAACTAACAAATTATAAGTGTTTGTAAAATTAAATGCAAGCATATTCAATATGTAAATTAAGTTTTTTCTATTCTATAACCAAATTATAAAATGACTGAAAAATGTTATTTGCTCTTGAATACATTGATAAAATTATTGCAGCTTCTGAAAATATGTCTTGTCTTAATGATGAATTTATCAAACTGACGATCATAAGCTTGATTCGAATAATTCTGAATAAAATGATAAAAAGAATTGCAATTTGTTTTAACTATTCATATCTGTCTGAGAAAATGATTAAATTTTCAGTTTTCAATTTCTATATATGTTTTTTTGTTTTAGAATTCGCAGCTGAGTACACTATTCTTGAATAATCTAACCAGAAGATTGAATACTATGAATTTCTAAAAATGCTTGCAACTAATAGAACTTCTAATGGGAGTATCGACATATTTAAAAAGCCACAATGGTTTGCCTATGGTCTAAGATACATTTTAAAATAATTTTTTTAAAAAAAGCTGTAAATCAAATCTTTAATCTCGAAACTTTTTTAAAATAAGCTGTAAATCATCTTTAATCTTGAAACTTTTTTTTAAATAAGCTGGAAATCCTATTTTGTAATTTTACTTGGTATTACTTTGTGGGTGTTGATGTAGCGGTCTTCTCTCAAAATTCACCAACACCAAGAGAGGAGCATTGTTACTTGATTAATTAAAGCTCATTTTACTTTTTTTATACTCAACACTGTCTAAGATACTCAGTACAGCTCTATAGCATAATTGTTTAGACAAAACTGTCATTAATATTATTTATATCTCTTATATTTTTAGAAAAAAAGTGATTGATTTAATTTCGCCCACAAGTGCAGGGAATTATCATAAACAGCCAGATCAATAGTGGTAAATAAGGATCGTCAAATCCTCTTTAAAAAACTAAGCTTGTGGCATGACAGCTCAGGTGCGGGCCATGACCCATATTTTTTTCTGACTGAAGGCCCTGAGGTTCGAAGCATGGCTCGGTTAAGTGGTCAGCCGAACATACAAACATAACGATGAGGAAAAGTTCTGCCAATTGGTTAACAGGCTTAAACTGCTCCATCATCAGTAAAGTGACTGCAATACGAAGTCACAATGGTTGGACCTTAAATCCTGTACACTATCTATGCAATATAGAAGTCTACATCACAATTCAGTTGCATGGAAAAAAAACTATTTGTATACAATATTGATTCAATATTGCGAAAAATAATACTTTCAACATGCAGTTAAAGTATAGATAGTGAAGTTTATATTTCTGTATTAATAAAAAATTTAAATTAAAAAAAACAATTTCTATAAGTAATTAGAGAGGTTTGCTTTATTCATATATATTGAGTGAAAGTCCAAACTCATTTATTGTCAATATTTTGACATAGTCTATAGAGCTCAAGTGAATCTACTGAGGTGGAGCGACTAGATATTTGCACTTTTCGAGGCATTTACTCATCAGCTGATTTAGCAGTTTGGTAAGTTCTGTTTCTTCTGAATTTTTAAGTGATGCAGTTATCATGCCTCATAACTTTTTGTCGTATTTCTCTTGATGTAATGGCCTTTTGTCATTGCACATTGTTCCAGGCAATGAAGAGATGTTCCTACTTTTGCACAGACACAATGCAGTGATCTACTTTTACCTATTCTTGCAAAGTAAAAAGGAAATCTACCATAGTTGGTTCTACACAGCTTCTATCTGTAGATACTTTGGGAAAAGCTTGAAATAATCTTCCTGTGTTGTTATCCCAGAATTATTGCCATAGAAGGATACTCATCAAATGAGATTTTGGTAATGGGTGTTCTGTTACTATAGTAGATCTATGTTTTTAGTTCCTTCTTTTGCGTTTTTATCTGCTAATATATTATCTTGGGTTCCCACGTGTACTTCAGTCATTATAATTGCAATATTGAAGTTTGAGAATGTTTTGGATGTCCGCTATGACTGTTTCTTGTGTTGGGGGCTGAAGAGAGAAAGAGTTGTACAGAAAGACTATCCGTGCAGATAGTCGCAGGTCAAATATTGAATTCTGTAGCATGCAGGATTGCTTTCTGTATGGCTATTGATTCTGCCCAATATATAGAGTTTCAATTTACCATTTTTATTTGTTGTGCGTATAAGATGTTGTTCTGCGCAAATAGGATACAGACTGTGCTTATCCCGTTATCCTTCTTCGAATAATCCATGTAATAATTATAGTCTGCAGGAGTTAGAGTTTCTTTTGGAATTGAGGAAGTTGTTTGAGGGATGTTGCCTATTAATAATTTTAGATCATATTACTGGGTATATTGTGTCTTTGTGTATTTGGTTTTCATAATCACTATGAGCTATCATGGTATCCCTTATACAGTGTCTTAATAAAGATGTATTATTTTTGATTTTATGGCATCCAATTCCATAATAAGATGCAGAGGAGGTATGCTTGCTGAAACTTCGAGCGCTAATGTTAGTGATGCTTTTTAGCCTCTTGTAATTAAAAGTAGGAAATAACATTGGATGCTTGTGAGGATTTTTAATATCCTCAGCGTCACGGGAAAGACCAATTATAAGTAGCCGTAAGAGGTTATTTTTTCTTTTACTGTGAGGTAGATGCTCTTTGCGATTTTGGCTTTCCAATCCTGGTTCTGGCTGATGATGGAGCGCATTGGTTAACCCGCTATGTTTAGCTCCTAAGCTCAGTTTATCAACTTTCTGAAGTTGACCTTATTCCGCCCGAGGATCTTATCTCGGACTTATGACTTAGGAGCGCGAATCACTACCACAAAGCAACCGGTCTTCCAATTTTTATTTTTTTAACTTTTTAAAATTAGTTTGCAAATTTTGCTCTTATAATGAATCAGTAACATAATTCAACCAATTCTATTTTACGAACTTTAAGAAAGTTCGTTTTCTAACCGTTAAATCATACTAATTCTTCAGAATAAATCTTCTTTTATAATAAATAGGTATAACAGTGTATTTTGTGAATCACGTTTCTTCAATTAATCCTATCCCTTCAAAATTGCCATATCAAAAACTACAATCAATAAAATGTACCCAAACAATGTTTATTTCTGATTGAAATTTTTAAAGAAGGAATTTGAAATGGAAATACAAAGAAAATTCTCCATTATTTTCTCTGTTTCCTTAAACATTTAGCTTCTTGAAATAGTAATTTCATGAATTATAATTTATTTTACCAATACTTTTTTTATCAAAGGAAACATTATTTAGTTATACTTTTAAATTCTCTACATATTGATGACTGAAATTAGGCTCATTATACTAAAACAAGTTTAAGATTTTACAGTTATCTCACGTATCTCATTGTTAAGTTATATACTGCATAAGCATTTTTATAATAGAATGTGTCACGAATTTCAGAAATTCCTTATCTTATATTTATATATATTTTGCATTCATTTTAGTCTGAAACAGTTAATTTTTTAATATCAATATGATCACTAAATATTTGAATAATTATGTAATTTACTTGTAAATTTATTCTCAATTAGGAATGCGTTTTATAAAATGTATGAATGGAATATACTTAAGAGTTAGAAAATATTGGTTTACATTAAATGTATGAAAAATTTTACTAACGAAAATTTCAAACACTAACTTTTTTGTTTTCCCTTTTATAATGACTCTCTATCTAGTATAATCTCTATCTAGTACTCCTTAAAACATTTTTATTTTTATAAGAATGTATAAAATAGTTAAAAAATATGATATTTTAACTTATTACTAATTATTTTACTTATTTTACGATAAAATTGAGGTTACTTCAATTTAAGAAAATTTTCATGTAATTTTAATTATTTTATTCATTTATTAAAATAAAACCTCTCACAGAATTTTGCGTATATTTAAATTTATCTTACTTATAGCAAAGATACAGGACATTAATCTTAAGTAAGTTTAAATTAGCAAAGGAAATGAAGCTTCATTTCAAAAAGGAAAATTTTTTTGCAATAGATTCTTTATACTTGTTCGTAATTATCTGCCGGAATCCAGCCATTCTAAGGGCAGTCAAAGGAATAAAAGTTCGCTTATTCTACCATTTATTTTCATGCTTTTTCAGTTTATTGTCCCATTTTAGTAAATCTCAATTCAAAAATCAATTGTTTTTGACAAAAATGGACTTTTAAATTGTGAATAGTGAGCAAATTATAGGTTTTATAGCTTTCGAATATTTTTTCACTTTAGAAATAGATATTGGGAGACCTAATGGAAAAAAATGTCTTGTAATATATGAGAAAAAAGTATATTTTATGAAAAGTGATAAAATTAAATGCATTGATTGCAGTTAAAAATGCAAATTAAATATACATTTAATCTAAAAAAATTTAATTTAATTTAAAGGACTAAAAATTCTTAACGATGATGAATTTATGTTTCAAGCCAATATTCATGCTGTTTTCGAGTATTAGTTCTTAATTTTTTGATACATAATTATAGTATTAATGATATTAAGAGGAGACATAATAAGAAGCAATTTTGATGGATGATTTTTAGATAAAATCACAAGCAATATGTAAATTATGAAAAGAATAATTTTTAAATCAGCGTTCAAATAAAATTTATAAATTGATTACATAAGAATATTCTCTATATAAATTTGATTATCATGAACTTTTCACTATTTATTAATGAACTCGAGATTTTGAAATGAAATTATTATTCGGAAAAATTAATTATATATAATTTGTAATATTACACAAAGTACTAAGCAAAAAATTGTCTAATTTTCTTAACAAAGGAAAAATAATTTGTTATGATTATCAAAAAAAAAAAATGTCAGTCAGCAAAAAGTAGCTACAATAGCTATACTCAACTGAATGAGATGAATTTAGCCTCCAAGCTGGAAATTGACAGTTGTATATCAGAAATCAAATAAGGTGTGGGAGGAAATCGATTATAACGCAGTACTTGAGCAACAATGTATATATTGCCCTTTAATTCATAATAATATACAACTGAACTTGTACATTAGCTTAAACGTACGTTTCATCATCAAGCACCCTTTCAAAAAATACATTTTCACTTTCGACAAAGTAGTATCTTCTCCTATTTTTTTCCTATGCAATAAGTTGAGGAAGAAGAGATCTGTAAGAAGAAATCCCAATACTAGATTTGTCCCTCCCAGAAGTATTATTTCACTTAGAGGAAATTGTGATTACGGCATATTTAACATGTCTAAACTACTATTAGTAAAACACGATGGATCATTGGCTGGGTCTAGATCCGAACTCACAACCATCCGATAACAAGAACAAACGTCATAACCATCTAGATCACCTCAACTTTAGTAAGTCTCTTTCACAAATACTTTTGATTATGTTAGTTAGATCAATTGGTCACCAAAATCACCAGATCATGCCTTTCTAGTCTTAATCTCAACGTCTACTTAATAAAATCAAAACAAAAAACCTCTATGACAATATTACTTAACTTTCGGAGCAATAGTTAATTCATGTTTGTGTTTTCATGTCATTTTATAACCTGTCTGCGAAATCTGCAGTCAGAGATTTATTAGAATCATCAATTTATTATAACTAAAAGAAAATGGATAGCAAAAAGACCGTCAATGAGCTTACTAACAACTGACTGCACATTTCTGTGTATTTCAAAATCACGAAGAACTCAACATTTTTCTTTACTATTTCGGCCTTTAAAATCGTTTATTATTAAATTACTTGTGTCTTATATTGCTTCAGAGTTTTTCCTATATATCTATTAGCTTCTAAAATGGAATATAGAGGTCTAAATATTAACTCTAAAAGTCTCATTAATTCAGCTTCTCATGTAGACTATTTCCCTTTTTAAACGTCAACAATTTTATTTTGACCATCGAAGTTTGGTAGATGACACAAGACCTCCCTGAGTAGCTTTCATCAAATGTCTGAGTCCATCAATGCCTGGGTTATTTTATAACTTCCCAGCAAACACAAAGATGCCGGGCATCCATCGGGCCGCTGCTGTCAGCCGTCTTGGCCAGCAGCGGCCCGCTATTTGGCTTCGTCGGCTCCGTCAATAAAGTGGTCGTCGTCATTGCTGCTGGGCCGGCAGAAATCATTACCTGGCCACCCAGCGTTGGGGCAACAGCGGACCATTAGCCCAACGTTGGGTGGCCAGCAATGCCGTATTGGCCGTGTGTGGTCCGTATAATTGCCAGCACATGCCCGTATACGGTTATCCGTCGGGCCTTTGCAGTTTGGCCGGCAGTGGCCGCTTTAACCGACGTGGAGCCAATTATAGCTTTGATTTTATTTCTACAGATTAAAATGAAATATTTACCCATTTTTTAATTGCAAAGAATTTATATATTGTAAAGTTAATACTGAAATATATTGGAAATGCATTAAATTGAATCTGCTTTGGTTATTTAGAGATGCCGCTTTCTTCCCATAATCATCCCATTTTATTTCTTAAGAAATAATTGTACATAAATTAAAACAATTTTAAAAATTTTAATTTTCAACTTTTATTATATGAGCTTATGAATATTACAGTTTATTTTTGTTAAAATAAATTTTAATATGTATATATATTAATAGTATAGCATTAAATATGTTTTTATTTCTTAAGAAATAATTATATATAAATTAAAACAATTTCAAAAATTTGGATTTTCAGCTTTTACTGTAATGAGCTAGTAAATATTAGTTTATTTTTGTTTAAATACATATTTATATTAGATTTGATTCTTTTCTAAAATATTTTTTCTAATAGAATTTATTTATATGTTGATTATAATCATGTTTTACCAATTGGTTAAGATTACTTTTGAATTAGCAGTTATTATTTATTTTTATTCAATAAATATTTTAATATATCTATAAGAAATTTTCAGTTCATTGTTAACAGTTCTGTTGTTAAATTCAGTGCATGAACATATACATAAAATACTAACTTAATTATTTTAAGATATTTGCTTTATTGTGTTTTTGTATAGCATGCAACACACATAAACTGAACTTCTTATATTAGATAATTTATATTATATCAATGATATTTTTATTAATGATGGCTCAACACAAGACAGATCCAGTATAAAAAAATTTTTTATTTACACTCATAAATCCATTCACATTATTTTTTTACAGTTTTTTTAATTTAAAAGTTTTCTTCTTTTGTTCCTTCCTCCTTTCCGATCTGGAGCATTTCGAAGCCAATTTCTTACATACTCTTCTATTTTGTGTTGCGGAATGCTAGAATATTCTCTTTGCTGTCGAACACTTTCTGAAAATAAAAATGAAATTAAATTAATATAAGTAACATCAATTCAGATTACTTTTTGTAACCTGTAATAAAATAAATTCAGAATTATTTAAAAAAATAATTATAGAAAAGAAAAATCTTTAACAAAAATAATTATTGTAGTAAATTACTTTTTTTCTGTTTGCTTTATATTTATATATATTGATAAAATTTTTAAAAACAATACAATTTTCACTAAGAAATAAATCAAGAATTTCTTGTTTAAATAAATGCTGGAAGTTATCCTTTTATATTGAATTGGTGCATACGTTTTCAATTTAAATTTCAGTGATCAATATATTTTTTGTATTTTCTCTAAGCAATGAAAGAAATATTTTAATATTTGAGCTCCTCATTATTCGCTTATATTTTGGCACTATTTTCTTCTATTATATCTAAGTATTGTATAAATAGTTCATTTACCAATAGCAAAAAATTTATGAATATCGGACTAGTTGTTATTACAATTCCATTCTTTTTAATAGTTTTACAAGAACTATGAATTCTAGGAAAAATATCAATCTACATAGTCAGTTTTAAAGAACTGAATTTTTGATATTAAAAAAGGTCTTAACATTTAACAAAGTAAAGTATTTTAAGAAAAATTAAATGTAATAAATTACCTCTTTATTGAAAACTCATAAATCAGAAGAAAAAAGATAACATTTCTAATATTTGTTTTTGCATATTAAAACACAACTTCAGAAATGAATTTCCAGTTCTTACTGCAATAAGCTCATAATGAAGTCATCCAAGTGTTACAGTTCATTTTTATTTCAAAATTGAATTAAAAATATATTCTATTTATTTGTGTATATTATATATAAATGCATGTAATTTGTCATCTTTTACAAATTTGTTGTTCAGCAGATTATTTTTTTCACTAGTTATTTTTATTTGTTTTTTTAGATAATAATGTTTCTATAAGAAATTTTCGATTCTTTGCTAAATTTTTAGTAGGAAAGTATACATAAAAAACCAAGTAAATGATTATTTCAAAGTACCATACTTTCGAAGAATAACCTAAAAAAATATTTTCCCATTTAAAAAACATTTATATTTTAGTTTACAACCAACACACAAGCCAATCATTGCAATAGTTAAAGTAACACAGTCATCAAATCAACAGTTAAGGGGTTTGATTCTCATCTTAATTGTGAAATTAGTGATGAAGTACACACTTTTTACTGTAGATATTAGCCCTTGCATGCAAAATATACCAAAAAGTGACAATCTATCAACCAGTTAAAATAAATCAAAGAGAATATTGCAATAAAATTGCCAAATAAAGTTGCAACAGTAGGTAATTTAATTTAAAAATTGAAATTCTTTTGCAAGCATAAAAAGACAGATAAGTTTTATAATCCCTTT
Organism: Latrodectus hesperus; assembly: GCA_037975125.1. Taxonomy (NCBI): domain Eukaryota; kingdom Metazoa; phylum Arthropoda; class Arachnida; order Araneae; family Theridiidae; genus Latrodectus; species Latrodectus hesperus. Next base: position 69,134,344 of record CM075857.1, on the reverse strand, counting down.
AACTATTATTGAAATCGGGTGAAAATTTTCTGCAAGTATTTTTTTGTCAATAGTAATATTTTTAGAATTAAAAAGCAACACAAATTTTTAAATATATTTAAATAATTCAAATGGAAACAGAAGTAAGTTATTATTAAAGACCATTTTGTTTAGAAAAAAATTAAAATCACTATCTTATATATGTTAATTAAGATTTATATATACCCTAACGGATGTACATTAATTTTAAGGAAGCAATTATCTTGGACATAAAAGGATTAATTTGATAGGAAGAAATACCAGTAAAATATATAGTAAATGAGAATGGTCAATTTCCATTCAATAATTTTGCATTAACAGGAATTTTGGTTGCAATTGGCAATCAAAACTGCCCAGACTTGAGACCTTAGAAATTATAATTTATTAAAGTATTTTCTATTATTTTGAGGAAAATTCAATGTAATAAATAAAATAAAAAAATACATGAATTATTTAAAATATAAATTCTATTTAATTACCAGAAATCAGTTGTAAAATTTTCTGGAATTCTTGAATAGAAGTTTTTTGTGGACTTCCCTTCCCATTCAATTTTTGTGCAAGATTATTGATAAGAAGTTTTGATAATATTCTTCTTGTGCACTCATTTTTATCCTTACCGCCCAAAGTTGACAAGACTTTAACCTAAAGAAAAATATTTTATTCTCTTTTAAATCAATGACATTTATTATCCCTTACAAAAACAGAAACATCAGAAAATCTATGGATAGTATTCACATTTCAATAGGTATAAGTTTAATCCACCAAAATATTTCGTTTTTAGCTACTAAATTTAATTATTTTAATTGATTAAGTTTTTGGAAAATTTAAATATAGATATATTTAAATACACAAATTATTTAATTTAAAATATAAATTTGAGTTTAAAATATTTTTGGCTTCAATGCACATTTATAAATTACAGTTTACCTTAAAACATAGCAAATTGTTAATTCTCATCTAAAGTAATACTCATTTAATGCACTTTGTGATAAAATATTTTTTCATTTTTATAAGTTAAATTTATTTATTATGTTTACTAACATACAATTTAAAATGTTTTCTTAAGATGATAAATGGCATTTATATACGCATGATAAATGCTTAAAATAATTTTGAGTCAGGAATTAATTTTAATTTGTAAAAAATATTAAATTGTAAATTCAAAATTTTTAATTATTTATTAATTTTCTTAGAACTACCCAAGTAATCTCTTTGATAATAACCTATTAAAATATTATGTACATACATATATTATACACAAAAAACAAGCTTTTCTAAAAGTAATATTTTTACCATTTTACTAAATTCTTCAATGTCTTTGAGCCTTTCTACCATAACTTTCAATTCATCAAAACTACAAGTAGTCAATACATTCCCCTCTTCCACGATAGTTGTGCTCGGAAGTAGGGACTGCAAAAGCACAGTATTCTTCTGAACATCTTTCTTCAGTTCCAAGATTACACCGTACAAGGATTTCAACATTGCTAGAAGGATATATATATATATATATATATATATATATATATATATATATATATATATATATATATATATATATATATATATATATATATATATATATATTAACATTATCATTTCATAACATCATCATACGAAAAAGGTTTGATTGAAAATCGTGATAAATAATTTAACTATATCAAAGCAATTTCAATTGAATAACATTGGATTAATCTAAGTGCATTAATTTAATTTTAAATCCAATATAAAATAATTTCACGATTATAATAGAAGGAGAAAAACAATTTATGGTGTATAATTCATATTTTATAGTTTGAAAAATCATATACTCTGAAAAAATTAAATAAAAAACAGTTAATGAAACATCCCAGTTAAAGAACTTATTTTTAGCCTAAAAAATGAGTAAAATGTGTAAAACAATTAAAAAGGTTGCAAATAGTATATATACAATTAAAATATAAAATAGTGATAGAAATAAATTTTTTGAGAACAAGACCTTTTAATAATGAAATATCACTAAGTATGAAACTTAACACGCTTTCTCTTCACTGTAATTATATTTATTTATATATCAGACACAAACCTTCATTACTTCTACATTTATCACAAATCTCCTTTGAATCTGAATTTCTGAATCGATACTTTTGCTGCACAAACCTTCTTCAATTGTATCTGCTGAGAGTGGTTCAATGTCACTGTCATAGCGACAGTATATTAACTTTTTATTTGTCTTTTCATAATTGGCTGGAAATAAATATTAAAATTATTATAATTTATCAAAAGTATGAAAGTGAAAAATTAAATATTAATAATATGTAATTAATAGAACACTTTTATATCAATTACATTAAAAATGTGATAATAGATCAGATTGCCTGAATAAGAATATGCCTGAGCATTTGTTTCTTTTACTTATATATACATACTTGCTATATAAATCACGAAAACATACATCAACTTGGGAATTTAAATGAATTATTGAATTCGTCATTTATAAGAAAATTTTTAACTGTACAATTTCTGATTGGAATAAAAATGCCTCTTACTATTTAATTTTTGGTACATACAGAGCCTGGCTAAGGCAGGGGCCTATGGAGCAGTTGCCCCAGCCTCCTACATCAGAGGGCCCCAAAATCAAATAGAAGTTTACTTTACGTTGTCAACAAGTTGATGAGCATGCTTTAACATAGAATTTTACTAAACGAAGCGTGAAAAAACTCAAAAATTAAAAGGAATCAGTTATTATCACCTTTCATCTAAGTTTTCCTGTTAAGTTACAAAAATTTCACAGAATTCTATTTTAATAAATTTGAATAAATTTAAAATTAAAAATTATTTCTCATATTTTAAAATATTGATACTAAAAATGATAGTAAAATGAATAATAGTAATAAAGTAAAACTTAATGATTGGTAAATAATTTTCACTTGAAACTTTTCCCAAGTTTCCAACGGCTTTTCATCTTTTCTACTCAAATTCCTGATTTTATTAACATTCTTATGTGGTGGCCATGAACACAGAATTATTTCTTCGTCATAGAAAAGCCAAGTTGTTGGCACAACAAAAAGAACATTTTTCTCATCTATAAATTCGACGAGGGCAAATTTTTTGCTGTTGTTGAACATTCTTATTTATATTTTCTATTTGATATATATTTCTATTTTCTGTGTTTTAAGCACTGTTATATCATATTATATATAGCAGTTTTTAACGTCACACTATTATATAATATATATCAAACAGAAAAACAGTAAAAACCTGTATTTTCTGAAAAGTAGGTTTTTTTGCTGTCAAAAACATAGAGTTGTGAGTTAAATTTGTTTGTAACACAGTAAAATTTGTTTTTATAAGAAAGTGGGTTTTGCCTATAAAATTAAAAAAAAAATTTCTGTGAAGTTAACAGATAATTTTTGTATTGAATTATACTTGTAATGTTTCCGATGTTTCTATGATTGATCCACACAATTTCATAAACACCATCTCAATCGACACATTTAATATTTGGCAGCACGAGGCCCATTTACGTCCTGGTGGCCATCTTCAGATCTTCCTTCTTACTATCGCAAAGTAGTGAGTTCGAATCCAGGTATAACAAAAGATCCATCGTATTTACCACAGGCGATAAGGGCGCATTAAACAAGTCATGATTACAATATCAACCGAAGCAAAGAGTTAGGATATCGCATGTATTGGAGAATAATGCTTATAAGTTATGATGATTACTACTCGGATGATGTTTATTTGACTGGTAGTGGCCAATTATGGGCTTAGGAGTAGATATCTATGAAAGAATGAGGTGCAACAACAAAACACATTTTCAGAGAATTATACAGAGCCTGAAATTCAAATAGATAATTCGAAAAAAAAAAAGAAATATACACAAAATAATTTTTAATATATACAATATATATATATTAAAAATTGAATGACTGATAAATGAAGAATATATTCATTCTGAAGTAACAAAACAAACTAATGAACTTTATATTCCCAGATGTCAATAATAAATTTTTAAAATGCAAATTTCTGATAAAAAGATGTATATTATTTTATTTATTCATTATTATTATTATTATTTTGAATCCTTATTTTTCACAACCTTTCATTTGAAAATTTTTTGTAAAATCAAAGTTTACATTTAATACTCAAATGTAAATTTGTTAACTAACAGTCAAAAAATACTAAGAAAACATAACAAATATAAAGGAATAATCTTTATAATAGCACTATTTCATTTAAATTTCTAAGTGTAAGAAAAACTTACATAATATTGTGTCACGAACATTTCAAATTTCACAAAACAAGCACCTATAATTAATAATTTGGGATAATTATTAATAAAAAATAACTGTCTTGGTTTTGATGGTCGAAAACTGTTGGACCATCAATGGCCAGAATCTGCTAGCCCACCGCTTATCATCCAGCTACAACCCGGTTAATTTTGGTCAGCACTCACCCGTGGCCGTAATGGCCGGAGCTGGGCCATCAAACAACCATGAGAGGCTTGCCGTGGCCAACAGAAAACCGGCTTGGCCAGCAGCGGCCCGGATTTTTGCCGGCAGTATGTGTTTGCTGGGTAAATTTTTAAATTTTATTTTTATTGCAAATGAAGTATTTCGATAAAGAAATGAAGGAAAACACAATTGTAAATATAAAAACTTCTTTTTCTTTTTGGATATTTTTTCTTTTTATTTATTGTAATTTGCTTTTTTAATAATTTTTTGAAATGTGATTATTTGTTTAAGGTAAAAGTGTTTTGGAGGACCAGAAAAATGAAAAAGAATTGAGATACAGAATTGAGGCATATACATTTAAATATATATTTACAAATACTTTTAAAAATTTCTGTGTAAAAGTTTTCAAAAGTAATATGTGTGTGTGGTAGGTATAAGAAAAACTCATGTAAATTCAATGTTCTGCAGTAAACAAAATTTAAAACAAACTATATGATGCAAAACTATATTAAATAAAAACATTCAATTTTCATTTTTAAAATTTTAATTTTATATAATTGTTTTTGGATAAACATTTAACAGTGCATTATTCTTTAAAAATATATAAGAAAAAACATTAAAACTTATACTATAAACTTATATGTTAAATCTTTATTCACATTTTTTGACGATATTTGTATGAAAACTTTTATTTCAATGGTTCAAAACGCAACGCATTTTTAAAAATGGAACAAGAATATGAGCCATCTTTGTTTTTGCTCTTCTATTTCTTTGCACTTATTACTTTAAACCATTTTCATTGAAGTCATTGGAAAAAAAATAAAAAATAAACTTGGTTTTTAAGTACACACTTAAGGCCTAATGTAATTAAGATTCGCTTAAAAAACATTAAAGCTGCGAACATTATTAATATTACTAAACCTTCTTCATACATAGTAAACTATAATATACAAAGTCTTCATAAAAAGGAAGTTATTTTTCAATAAAAAAGCGAACTTTCGATTAGGTTTTTTACTCATGCAATTCTGAAAATTTTGCATCAGTCTAAAACGATACAAGTCACAATCATGCAGACAAATCATTTCATCTGTGTCCTCTAGAAATATTATGTAAGTTATAGAAATAATAGCTTAAATGATATAATTTTTGAAAAAACCACAAGTAAAACACAATTGCCAAACTAGAAATTGTGGAAATCTCCAAACCTTAACTAGCTCTCTGAAGAGGCGCCACAAGCGCACCTGCTGTGCGTCTGCGCTAAAATTCTAATCACTTGTATTTTTCACCTCCGAAAATGCAAGTTGTAAATTTCATGTTATTTACATGCTTCCTTCGGAGGTTTGGATTTACGGTGGCCAGCAACTTATTTTTTAATGAAAAAATCGTTTTTTTTTAATTCATTGTTTTGAAATAGCTTGAAGTATGATGTAAAATTTCGCAATATTTTGAAGTTTGCACATAAAAACAAATTTGAGTTTAGAAAATAAAATAGCATTTCATTGAATAAGCAGATAATGTTTATAAGAACCTTTTTAAAGTTACTAAACACTTATATTGAAAATTTCTAATGAAATACATTTATAAAATAAGATATATATCTGAAATAAAATACAATATTTAAAAATTAACATAAAAATGTAAAATAGTAAACGATTGTATTTTATAGTATCTTATGTTTCTGAACAAATTCATAATATCATGTGATTAAAAAATTTTTATTGGATGTAAATAAAAGTACTACAGTTTAATAGGATATTCCAAGCATTGTTTTAAAGAAATGATCTAATATCACTTTATTATAAGCAATCTTTCTTCAAGAACTAATTACCATTTAATTATTTTAAAATAATTAAGACATGAAATTTTTGCATTAATCAAAATAATATATTTTTCTTAACTGATAATTTGTAACTGGAGAGGATCATAATTAAAATCAAGACGAACGTAATAAAAACAAGATTAGTTTAAAATGTAGATTTTTTCATTTAATTCCAATTTATATTGTTTTATAGTTGTGAAAAACAACTCAATATAAAAAATACTGTAATAACAAACATGTGTGTTACTGTCGATACAGTAAATTCTACAAGCAATATGTGTTTTTAAATTTATGAATCAGTATTGACATTTGAAGGAATTAAATTAGCTTACGCAAATCAAGATATGATAAAATTAAGTGGAAAGTGGGAAATTTGGCCGATGTATTACAAAAATGAAAAATAACGATGTAAATAATCTATTATCATACTTTTAATTTTATTTAATACTAATTTCCAGTTAGTAGTTAAAAATATATTCCAGCAAAACAAAATTTAATTACAACAATCGTATAGTTTCTTTTTTAAGCAGTTGCTTAAAATGGCTTTTTAAAATTTGATAAAAAAATAATTTCATTTTCAGTTTTTATTAAAATTATATTTTGTAAATATTTTGCCAGATTCAGTAAATTAAAATAAATACTTCGAAATAATTTTTACTTGTTGTTCAAAAATAATTTCTTTTTTGAAAATATATATATCGAGCGTACTTTTAAAAATTCAGTAATTTTGTCTAAAAATAAGAAATATGTATTATAAATAAATAGGATTTATAATCTTGGACAAAATATTTTAACTAGAATTCATAAAATATAAAAAAAATTATTTATGAATGATCAGAAGCATGAATACAATCGTAACAAGTTTATGAGAAGTGTAAGATGATTAACTATGCATAGAATGTTATACATTAATAAGAATTATATTATTTATTCTAATAAGAAAATCATATTGTGTAATTTTTCCCAAAAACAATGTTGTGTTTAAATTATTTCATTTTTATAATGGTTGATATTAATTGAGACAGTAAATTACTTATTTTCATATCAAGTTACGAAGAAAATGAAGAGTGATGTTAAAAGATAAAGTTTTATAACTTTTTTCTAAGGTTTCCCATAACTATTAATTTAAATCTATAGATCCCGTGAATGTATGTTTGGTTATATTTAATAAAATTTTTCAAAGTTTTTTTTAAAAGAAATATTTTTGGATTTTATTTATTTTTGAAAGGAAGTGTATGTTTACTTATTAAACATTCAGATAAATAAACAATAAATAATTTGCTATTATTAACGAATTATTTAAATATTGTTTGACTCTTAATAATTGCTTGAATTTTTAATGAAATGAGAGGTTTTGTTTAGTAAGACATTTTATTGAATATAATACTTTAATCCTACTTTCGATATGAAACCTTTACAAGTAATAAGTAAATCTATATCACATTTAAAAATAACGAAAGAAATAAAATAATTTATAAAATGGATGCAATTAAACTTTTAGGTAAACATACAATTTAGAAAAATGAATTAAAAATAATTTTTGGTATATTTCCTTACACAATAATTTTTTATACAAAAAAAAAAAATGTCAATTCCAGAAAGGTGCGCATTACTATTTTAATTTGATAAATATATATTCAATTTATAATTTAGGGATTATTTTGGGATTTAATAAAATATTTTAAATACTTATTTAAATAAATACTTTATCAACTGCGTTATAAATATTTTAATCGGGTAAGGAAAATATCTTGAGAATATGAGTAATACATCTACAGACAACTAAATACGACATGAAATACAGTTTGATTTCATTTCAAATTTTAATATAATATTCATGTTTTTAAGAAAAGTTTTATAAACATTATTACGAATTTATTTATTACTTTTTTTATATACTTTAGCCATTAAAATTCATATGGTATTTAATAAAATATTGCAAATAATCAATATATACTATCACTGCTATCAGTGTCAGCTAAATTAAATGTAATAATCCAAATAACAAATAATATTTGTAAACTAAAATTTTGAATTTATAATAAAAGTAAATTTACATCGTATTTTATTCTTATTTACAATACTTAATGAACTATTTGATAAGGAGAAGGTAGCTACTAAAGTTGACTTAAAGAGTAACTGAAGACATCAATCACACATAACGCACAATAATCCTCTGACATTTGAGAAAAAACAAAAAAAGGGAAAAACGTGATCTTTTCAGTCTGAAGTTAAAGAGTTTATATTCAAAAAGGAGGAAAGTGAATATATTCTAGGACTTCAGATCAGAAGCACAGATACTAAAACTTACTAAAATAATTCAAACATAATGATACATTCTGTATTTAAAATTCATATAAATATATTATCTATAATCAAATATATGAACCTATGCATAATTCTTAACCAACGAGGTATTTTTAGTTTACTACTCAATAATTTTAAAAGGGGGGTTTATCTCGCTGAATCATATATCCATTTTATCTCAATTTTCTATCTCACGTGAGGAATCATTAATGTAACTTGTAAGAAACATAATATTAAATTCTATTTTGGAATTTTATGTATATTTATTAACATTTTGCACTAATTTTCAATTTCGATTCAAAACGTCAATGTGCAGATATCTCAGTTTTCCTAAATATCTTGAAAAAAATTGTTTTCGAAACTCTTTAATATAAAATCCTAATCTTTATACCTTAATTTTTTCTATTTTAATTTTGCATGGAAGCAAAAGAGCATAGTTATTTTAAATTTGAAAATAAGAGCATTCCCTCAAAGCTTGAAGGCGAATAATAGACAGATTTCCTAATGACGTAATGTGCGTATAAATTCAATAGATAATGAAAACAATTGCAGTAGATGACGTCATGAAATTCTTCAACCTATTATGTATCAATCAAGAGCTTGACAACTCTGCATTTTTTTTTATTCTTTACTGAAAAAAATTTACTAATTTGCTTTTCAAAAATTTGTAAGAAGTTGCTCAGTGACATTTTGTCAATAAACTTTATTTTGTTTGCAAATTGTATAAATATTTATAGTTATAGTACAATAAATTTCAATATAAATATATATATATATATATATATATATATATATATATATATATATATAAATATATTATACATATACGTCGATAGAAAATATGTATTCCATGGTTGCGCAACAATTGTTCCTGATATCATCCCCAGCTGCCTCACAAGATCAACTTATGTAACGTATGGAAGTTGCATGGTCTGTTGTACCCCAAGTACACATCTCTTTGAATCAATGTCGAGGCGTGTGGCAGCGGTAATCTCCAACAATGGAAATTTGCAAAACAAAATTTTGTAAATTAATCTAATTATATCATCTTAAATAGGAAATACCTATCTTATTATTTGAAGTCCAAATTTTTTTTTATTGTTTGAAAAACTTAATATTCATTTTGAGTTCTTTTAGATTGTAGAGAAAAATGTACTTTAATCAACGTATTCCAACAATGATTTAAGAAGCTTTTCACAGAGACAAAGAATTGAATTCTTTTACTGACTAGAATATCAAATTTCTTTGCTCCAATCAATCAATTTTAAATTTAAAGTTTTAAATAAATCTTTATCGTGAAATGCTCACCACCCAAGTATTTTTATTTAAATACTTAGAAATCATTCTATTCATAGTTTTGATTAAATTAAGACAAAATAGTTAATTTTAATTTGCTAAATTTTTCTCAATTATATATTGCAGTTATAGTTCCATTTTTTGTAAATTTAAAAGCATACAAAAGCTTACAGTAACTGACTGAATTGAACTGAATTTAGCAAAACTTCCGAAGATATTCTGAACTTCTACAACGTACAATGTTAAAGACAGAAATGAAAGATGACTGAATTTATTAAAATTGTGATTAAACTTAAAACTATTTTTTGAATACAGTAGTTATCAAAATTATGGTATTTCTGGAAGTCAATTTTAAAAATTTGATCAATTAATTAATCAATGTAATTTTAATGCTGTTGAATGTCATGAAAGGTAATCACCTTCAGTGTCTTTAGCTCTTAACAGTCACTGGAAGATAAATCTAAGATGTTAATTAATTAATCAGAATACGTTTAGTGTTGTAGAATATTATGAAAAGCAATAAGATTTAATGAATTCCATCGATCAAATATTTTATAATCACTAGAATTTAAATTTGAAAAATAAAGAAGCTAAAGAAGAGGTAAGAAAGAAACATACAGGTATAGGACATAATAATATGAAGACGTGTGAAAGAATCAATTCATCCTTCGACTTTCCTATAAACGGCGGGCACTTGCCACAAGAGTGTTTAGTGATGATAAAAGGAAAGGTATCGGTCTAACTTCTGGCAGTGTGAGAGTTGCCTGAGAAAAATCTGTTCCTAGCAAAGCGCGGTTATGTTAGACCTCTCTGACCTAAAAAAAGGCATGATAATCGGAGCTCACCTCGTTGTAGCGTCCATGTCCAGAACAGCAAACCTTGTGGATGTTTCAAGAACCACTGTATCAAGAACCTGTCGGCAAACACAAAATTGGGTAATGTGTCTCCTGAGAAGCACAACAGTGGCAGGAAGTTGAAGCTGTTGGTTCCATGATAGACGAGTGCTGAAGAGGATAGTCGCTCAAAAACGCAAGACTATTCAGCCAGTGATAACATCCGAAATAAATATCCACCTTCAGAACCTCGTATCCATTGAAATTATTCAATGGGAGTTGCACGCTGCTAACATTTATGGCAGAGTTAGCTATTCCGAAACTATTAGTATCTTTGCAGAATGCTTTGAAGAGACTACAGTTTTGATAAGAACACCTAAAATTGACACAACTGCAATGGGAACAAGTAATCTTGTCTGATTAATCCTCTTTTACACTATTCTAGACCACCGGACATGTGTTCGTGTGGCGAACGCATTCAGAAGCATTTCATGTTGACTGCCATGAAACATGAAAGTAGTTTCGTGATGGTGTGGGACACTATATCTGTCCATGGATTTGGGTCTCTCGTTGTCCTGAGAGGGGTGGTCAAAAGTGACCATTACTGAAATATTCTCAAATATCATTTTCAACTTATGCTTCATACTCTCTTTCATGGAGAACGTTCTTTGTTGCAAAATAATAACTCCCGTATTCACGTGTCTCAATGTGTTCAAACATGGTTACATGAGCATAACGATGAAATAGAACCGCTAACGTGGTGTCCTCAGTCACCTAATTACAATATCATTGAGACTTTTTGTGGTATTTTAGAGAAAAAACTCCATGCTTGGTGTCCTCCTCCACGCACACTTTCTGAACTCGAGACGGGTTTGCAAGACGAATGGCTGCAAATTCCGATGAACTTGGTTCATGATCTTTGCTTGTCAATCCCACATCGAATGCAAGTTATTATTCAGGTCAAAGGTGGCCCAACTCCTAATTAATAACATATTTTCACTTTTTTACAGTGGTCCCTATTATTTTGTCCTATACCTGTATCTTTAAATAATCTGAATAAAGTATAATAGTTATTTTTAAAATGTCATTTTATGATTCACTCGCATAATTGATAACTTTTCAAGCTATAAACAGATCCCTGTATTAAAAACTTTATCATCTATTTTTAAACCATGTTTACTAATGAAAAAACTAATACGTAAAAAACTAATAATAATCTTATCTCCAATATTTGCATTTTTCTAATAAAAAGACATATAAATAATGCTGATTGTGAAACATTTGTTTTGTAATGATTTTCCACAATAAACCTATCTAAATTTACACTCTATTTCAAAATTGAAAGTATCAATATGTTAATTGTAATGACTAATAAAAATGTAATAATATAATAAATTAACTATAGCAACTAGTTGTCCCAAATTACAAATCGATATATTTTTTAATCCATTAAGTTCCCTCCTCTTACTATATTACAATAATCAGTGTAAGTATTCTAAAAATTCATTTAAAATTTTTTGTACATAAATTTTTAATATATAATACAGATTGCTTCAAACCAAAAGCAAAAAAAATATTTACTATCAATTTAAAAAATTTATGTACACAATATACTTTTTAATACGGAATAAATTATTTATCCTACGTGTGAAATATTTTGAAAGTAATTTTGTAAAATTACAATTTAAATAATTCTGTTCTTAATTTAAGTAGTTGGGATAATAAAACTAATTACATCTTCTATTCATTTTCCTGGTGTGATTAGTACTTTATTTCCAAAAATTTGATCCTAATTTTCTTTTAAATATCTTTTATCATGATTGAATATTTATTAGAATATGAATATAATTAAATTACAATTACAATAGCTTTTATTTTCAAACATACTGTAAAATATCTTGATTCATTTAATATATTGCTTTTATTTTAGGATAACTTTAAAATAAGTTCAGTATCTATGAATACACACACACATATATAAAATAATAAAAATAAATTATTTCATTTCAAAATTTCTAAGCGATTTTAGATTCTTATTATCAAAATTAATTCATTTTAAAACTTTATATACATATTTTAAATATAGTAAATCTATTGACTATAATATCTAATTATTTTTCCTTCATTTTCTGGAAAAGTGTTGTCTTATATTTTAGGCAACAGTTTGCAAACAGAAATGCACTCAATATAAAGATAAGATCGTTCACACTGGCTTCGGTATTCCCAAAGAGCTCGTTAAACAGTTTCACGTGACTTACTATCTGAGTTTGCGATTCTAATCTAGGGTTGTTCAAATTACTAGTTTCTCATTTCCACTGAATCTAATAGAGTGGATGTAACAGTTTGAACAGAATACTTTCCGCGAATAGCACCAGAATTCACAAGGGTTACTTGATCTTTAATAGGCTAAGTTAAAATAAAGAAGCATGACTTCTAAAAGCTCAGATTAGATCAAATGAGTACACTTACAATTGAAACTATTTTTACAAGTTGGGAAAATTAAGATGCATTCTTTTATAAAATTTATTTAAAAAATCAAATTTATAAATGTTCGATACATTTTATATTAACATTTGAAAATAAAGTACTAAATTTTATAATATTTATTTTTGGTCATCTGTTAGTCATTTATATGCTCAAAATCTTATATTGAATTTCACATAAAATTCGTCTTCATTAATTCTGCATATAATTTTATTTTAACCGATTTTATATAATGTTTCAGAAAACAAATTACTCGCTAAATATTAATTCAGATAAATGTATTAAAACATAAATTTTAATAATTTCAGTTTAATGTTTAGTTATTGCGTGTTAACGTTATAAATGTTTTCCTGATAAAATTTTACATTACATCATTTAAATTATAATTTATAATATTTCAAAGAAATAACTAATTATATATCATGTGCATCATATAAAATTTCAAGTTGATGGTAAATAAAAAAAATTTTTTTTTATTTATACTTTACTATTATTAAATTAATAATTTTTGTGATAAATATAAAAAATAATTTCAGCAATGAAAATGTATTTAAATTTAAATGTATATTACAAAGAATATGGCTCGCTAATAATCTGATGCATTTAAACCTTTATGCAAACATGGTAATTTATGTCTTTACAAAAATAAATACATTAATAAGATTTCCTGAAAAATATTTGTAGAAATTTAAATCTTGAATAGATATTTATAATTTTACAATAACAGTTGTTAAAATAAATGATGTAAATCTTTATAATTAAAATTTTATATCAATTAAATGTATTTAATTCATTATGCATGTGAAGTTAGTAATGATTATTTTAGAGGATGGTATTGATAACTATCATCCCGATATTGCTTCATCTGTTTACTTCATTTGAATTTAATTATTTATTTTTCCAAACAATATCTGTAATTCAATTATGTAATTTATTGTTACGCTAATAAATGATATTGAGTAATTTTATGAGAAGAAAACCTTACAATTTAAAAATTTGTAACACTATGACAAACAGCAAAAACATATAAAGCATATATATATAGATAGGTTTCAGTTACAACTTATAAATTATGTCCATTTTATAACAAGTTTTGTATCAAAACTTATATTATGTTGTTGTCCTTTCAGAACATTTAATATATATTAGAAGGGAAACATTTTATAAAAATTCTAAAGATAAATATTTTAAGCTGTCTAAATAAGTACTTTATTATTCAAAACAAAGAAAAAAATTTTTTCCTTTCAGTCTTAAAATATACGGTACTTTCTCTAAAAAATCTAAAATTATATAATCAATAATCTATGTTGAAACATAAAGAATGCTTCACAAGCAAGTCTCTGCTGTTTATTTATTTGGTTGTTGCACAAAGTAAGAAACAATTTTTTTACATGCAAAAATAGACAAGGTATCATTTGCTATTTTAAATTAAGTGCTCTCTACAGATGTTGCTTCTTACAGACTTTGCATTTTTTCTTACGTAAGAAAAATTGCATTTCTGATATATTTATTCAACTGCAAGAATAGGAAGACACTCTTAATACTTACTTAACTAGTTAGATTCATTTTCACAAAAATTAATAGCATGAGAATTACCTTTTTGCTGTACCAGATGCAGAAAAATCAACAGTGCTAAAATTTAAAATTAGTGGTAACTAATAATAATATTATAAACAAGTCCAACTCACGATAGCGAAAGAAATTTCGAAATATATAAATTAAATTTGGAGAAATTTTTATCAATTATTTATTTTTAAACAATTTTAGCAAAAATAAATAAATAAATAAAAAGATTTATAAGATATGTGTGAAAAAATTTCATAACAAATATTGAATCAATTTAGTTCATTCTTCAAAGAATAGTAAAAACTTTTGTTTCTGATTAAAAAGCTATTTAGAAACATAGTTCTTTTAGAATTAATTGCTTTGTGTCGTAGTGATTGTTATTATGAGATTGAAATTGAACATTTAATTACTAAATTCAATGTGACAATATTTAAAATTCTGAAATAAATAATTCAATTAGACGTGTTAGTTATTATCAATGAACAATTATTGTTAGAATACTGAAATTTCAAAAATTTTTATGCTTCAGTATATGAAATTTTGAACAGATAAGTATGAACAAATCTGCATAGTAAACACACATTGAAATTAATATTAACTTGTGAACACTTTTATCATAAATAAATGTTAGATACACTCATTTAGGTACATATATATATCAAAGTTTATCATATTATGAATCTCCATGAATATCATTATAAGCTAGTTTGGCATACAGTTTTAAAATTTTTCTTTAACAAAATTTATTTACACATTTATTTAGGGAATCTGCATCCCTCAATAAATGTCACACTTCCTAAATCTGTAGCATTCTATACTGTCTTTCTGATACCACAAAACTATAATTTTCTATGCTTCGATACTAAAAGTAGTATTTTTAATATCGAAATTTTGAAATTTTGTAATATATTTTATAAACCAATTTTATAATTTTTAAAAATTTATAATAAAATTTTTAGGGTCAGTTTTTAGTACAAGTAAAATTTATAGTAAGCATTGTACTTTCCTTGACTAACATATACAAGGCGTCTTTTAATAATTTTTGAACAAACAAGAGTCGATACATCAACTTTTTAATTTCATAAGTAAAATTTAAATGGGGGCGTCCAATACTGTCCCCATTTTATCTCCAATTCGCCACCATATTTTAAGCAATATTGATTTATTTGTGGTTGGTCAATCGTATTTTTAGCATACCCTTTTTCCTTTAAATAAACACAAAAGCAAGCTTGAACAAAACAAAATCGCGAATTTTTGTCAAGAGGCATGCTAAAATATATTTTTCCCTTAAATGGAACTGGTAATTAGGTTGACGTAAAATGGACTGAGTCAAATGGGAATGGAGAGCAAATGGATTTTTTAACTTTTTCATAGCATCATCAAGACAATTACCCCTGTCGCTATTTCATTTACTTTTATAAACATCAAAATATTTCCTTTTTTTAAAACACTTCTTAAATTATTTGACTTCAATGCAGTTTTGTTTAATACTTTACAATGAAATGCATGTAGAATAAATAACCGATCATTAATACATACTTTCCTTTTCATCATTTTTTGCAAACATTTTAGACATTTTCCCAATTTATTATAAGTTAGAATATTGCATTCAATTTTATAATGTGCAATAAATTTTAATTTTACTCAATCAAATATTAATAAGGAAATATTTTTATTAAGATTTTATTAGTTGAGCATATATTGTATCAAAAGAATCCCACACTTTCTTAAATATTTAGATATTATAATGTTATCTTCATTCATTTTAAAATGTTCTCTTAACTCATAGATTCTTATAATAAAATATTAATGCAATTTTTATGCTACTAAATATATTCAAAACTAACAGTGATGTATTTTCAGGTTTTATCATTTTAAAGAGTTATTTTCAGAAAAGTATTTCAACACGAAATTAATGTACTCATAATTTTTCAATGCCTTACTTCACAAAAATATAGAAATATATTTTGAGATTAAATCATATTATATTGCATTTTAACCATAAATCCACATATTTATTTAATATTTCTTCGATGATTTTAGTTGCAATGTTACCTATTTTCAGATTTACTTACTGAAACCAAATGCCTTCCTTTATAATCCAGTATTGACAAGAAAGCAACTATTAGGATGAATTTAGACTGTCTTTTCATGTCAGTGGCCCACATAGAGTCCCTCGAATTGTCCCCAGTTGCACATTACACGGGAACTCCTCCATAGAAAAAAGATTGTTCAAACTATCACATTCACATTTATTAACATCATTCCACCATTTTACAGCTTCCAGGAAGTTTCTTTCAGACCATTTCTAAGTTTATTTTAAAAATCCAAAGCAGTTCAACTTTTATTTTACAATATAAGGAAAGTGGATTTTGTAGAGTATAATAATGTATTTATTAAATTCAATTGATTAAAACATTTTATTTCGTTTAAATTATAGTACTTTTATCATTTTATTATTGTAATTTATTAAATTAAATATTTTGTACTTTTATCATTTATAGAAATTTAAATAAATATAATTCATATATTGCTTTAAAAAAACAGATAGTTTTCTAGGCAATGAAGAATATACAGCTCATTTAAGTTTAATCAACACAGATTTCTATTCTTATTTGCTAGATTTTTTGATACGTGTGACTGAATATTTAAAATTTTAAGTCAAAAAAAGCTATATTACTTATAACTAATAAAAAGAACTAAAATTATAGGGAAAAATAAAATAAAACGGATAATAATTTTAATTAATAAATGCTAAAAAGTTAAAGTAATAAAATTAATGTTAAATAAATTGCTTAAATAAAATTATTAAAAAATATAGAATTTTGCTTTAATTATATAGTGTAAAACTTTGTTAATTTTATAAAAAATTATAGAAAAGGTACATTAAATTGCATAATTTAAGTTTTATTATGTTAAAAAAAATAAAATATCTTAAGAGTTCATGATAAACATTTCATTTTTAAATTATCTATTCACAATACCAACTAAATGTTTCATATAACACCATGTATATCAATATATTTCATTATTAAAATAAGTTTAAAATATTCATAAAACAACATTTCAGCATGACAGCAAGTTAGCTTGTATATATTTTTAAAACTTCATATTAAAAGTATATATTACAAATCAGATAATGTTGCATGCAATTGAAAAGAATTTAACCTAAATGGCAAATCATTCTTCATTTTACACTGAAATAGGTAAAGCAATAAATGTTTATGTTTTTTTTCCTATGCTTATTTTCTCATATAAAAGCCTTACGCAGAGCATTTATACCACTTTCTTTAAAACGCGCAGTTAATAAAGCTCTCAGAAGAAGAAATTTCTGAAAGTAACTAGTGTTTTTGTTTCTTTAAACTTGCAAACTTCACTTGGAAAGTCTAATCTTATGAACATGAAGAATTATATAAATGCATGTATTCAGACAAATATACCCAGCAAATATGTTCAAAATTCTTACATTAGTTACTTCTTATCTTTATACTTCCTTACATTCCGTGAAATAAATTTACAAGGAAAGAAACAAAACGCTCTTCCTTTTTAGTGAATACAATTATATTTTTAGTTACCATATTTTTTTATCTTTAGTCTATTTAGAATTGGGAGAACTTAGGAAAAATAATAATTGAAGTTTCTAAATTGATTTCGAATTTTAGATAAATGTTTTGTATCACACAATGATTTGGAATTTTAATGTCTTTGATATATTTAATGTGTGGTGTGTGGTTATATATATATATATATATATATATATATATATATATATATATATATATATATATATATATATATATATATATATATATATATATATATATATATATGTATCATATATATATATATATACATTTGCTTTCTAAGCTCTGATATCTATAAAGAAATTTTTGCAATATTATACAGTAACTGACTGTTAACTTGAAAATACTACAAATTGTAAACAAAATATTCATTTTGTTTGCTTGACTTTTTACAAAAAAGTTTAGAAAAAAGAAATATTTATTGATATAGATTAGAATTTTTTATCATTTACAACTCCACTTTATGCATAGCTAATGATTCGGCTTGCTATTTTACTAATTTTCTTTACATCTAAATGTTAATGAAATTTTATGTTGCTCTAGAAATATTTATTGCAGAAGATTTTAATGATTGTAATTATTTTTTAATTTGTTTTATCCCAAGTATATATAGATGGACAATGAAATCGCAAATTTTATCATAAAATGTACGCAATAGATGATATTTTTTTACATTGTTTCCATCCTTAAAATTGTTACAAAATAAACTGAATAAGATATTTTTTCTATTTATATAATATAAAAAATATAAAATTTGATATTTTTGAAACGTTTTACATTATTACTTATATTTCGACGCTTTTACATGCGTTTCTAATATAATATTGCTTATAAATACTTAAAAATGCTTATATTATCACAACATCTAATAAGTTAACTTTAGTTGTTTCATTATTCTCCATAAATATTACAAATGAAACAAATACAAAAAATTTTTATAGAAACAAGAAAAACATTTTAAAGAATTTTTAATATCATAAATATCTTTTCAGAAATTCATTTGCTTTTAATTATATGTAATTAAATGAATAGACAGTGACCTATTTCCGAATAATAATTATATATTTTATTATTTTTTTCGTAAACATTGGAAATTAGGTATAAGTATTTATGAAAAGATTGTTTGAAACCAATAAACATTAAAATTTATTTATTACAATTTTAAATTTAAAGTTTGAATATTTTTGAGATAATTTTATTGGGGAAAAAACGTTAAAAACGTTTCCTATTTACTAAAAGTAAATAAACTTTTATCTGATGAAATCTTGTGTAACAAATAGTTTTTGACTTTTATGATACAAACAAAAAATATTTTGATAATCAAATAAAATATAACAAAATTGTTTTCAACTATATTTTCTATTATACTAAGCATTTTCAGTAAACTATACGAAAACAATTAAGTTTGAAAAGCAAATATAAAAATATTAAACATTATTAGGGTTATATTTAGAAAATGTAATTATATTATTTACTAAAACAATTTTTAAATAACATAACAATCCCTATTTTTATTGTTATGCATGACCTAATTTTTTAAAATCAAATCAGTAATATTGATTCTCAATTAGACTTTAAACATCATAAAAAGATTTAAAAAAAATGATTTATGGATAAATTCATTTTAGAGACGTTGTATAATAGATTGGAAAAATTACAAGAAATTTAATGAAAAATTATTTTCATTTATGTTTTTCTAAAACAGAATTTTGTTAAATAAGTTGTATAAAACACTTAATAAATACTTAAAATGCTGAAATAACTTATATTTTCATGTTCACAATTTTCCCCAGACAAATAACCTCAATACAGAAATATTTGTTTCACTTTTACGGAATGTTTCTAAAATATATCATCGAAGAGAAAACAACATTCCTTTTCTGAAGCATCTAACAAATGTTCTATGTTTAAAGCATCATCTTTGTCACTGTTTCCTGCTTTCATGTTTAACGGAATTTCTGAAAAACAAAGATGTATTAAGAGAGGAACTGTTCCAAGAAAATTGTATATACGTTATTCAAGAAGAAATAATGAAATACAGACATAATTAATAATTATATGAAAAGAAAGGAGAGATTTGACTTAAACTATGTAAAGAGCAGTTTCTCGCCATGGATGAGGGTAATATTAATGTATAAAACTCTCAAATATGCAATGGAAGAGCTGACGCACTGTACCAACATAAAGACCTCAATTTCCTTCACGAAACATACCTTCAAAGACAACGAAAGAAAAATGTGATATCCAGAATGAAAAATAAGAACTATTTATTTAGTCAATGAAATTTGCATATCATTACGTTAAAAGTGAAATTTCTCTAAATTATTTTGAATGATTTAATTTATCGCAAATATCATTGATTAATTATCAGAATACCTGAACAGACGTTTATTCAGTCATCTGCGTAATTTCTGATATACTTTTATTATTATCTAAACCTAAATATCAAATGTTCAGGAATATATCATGTACAATTTAGGATTATGATGACGAGAAATTCAGAAATAGTGTGTTTTATTTCTTTCTATCACAATGAACAAAAATTCCTTATGTCTTTCTAACTAACAATAAATACTTTTTTGTCAGCAAGAGAATGCTACTAAACTTGCAAAACTTTTAATGCCAAAAACAACTTAATTCCTAGAAATTTAATAATATTTTTAGACCATAACCCAATTTCCCTTGAAAAAAATCCTTGATTCAAAATATTGTAAACTTATTGCATTTTCTAACCAAAAGAGGCTATAGCAAATTTGGTAACTCATTTCAATCTATGAAATCGTATTATTTTTGCATGTTTTTCATTCTGCAATTTTATTTGGCATTTTTTCATAATCTTTCTCATTGTACTTCCCAATAATTACAATAACGATGGAAATTCTAAAATGTAATTCAACTTTATTTGAAATTAATAACCCTTACTTAATACATTTATTCACAAATATAAATAATTACATTAAATTTAAAATAATTTCAAGTATATTTGAATCAATTATTACCCAAAAAATGCTTAACTAAAGCTAGAATTTTCAAAATGTTAAAAATTTTGATTGATATAATTTTTAAACTCTCAAAATTATTTTCAATAAAACTAACTTAAGTGATTTAACTCAAAAAAGATATGTGTTGAATATTAAGCTTTAAAAAGAAAATTTTCAGGTATGAACTAAGCAATGCTTGTCAAATGTTCAATAACAGACTGCATAAGATATTTGTATCATTTATGTGTGTGTGTGATGACACATTTTTATAACTTATATACCTTTAAAAAGTTTAAATGAGGACAAAAATCTTTAGAAGTACTAGGATTACAAATTATGAATAAATCGTTATTAGTGAAAGACATCCAAAATACGATACTCAAACGTTGTCCTTTAAGAATGGTATAATATTTCACAACTTCTTAAAAAACTTAATGACCTCATAATCTTGTTAGAACCATTCATCTTTAGGGAAAAAATTGATAATGAGGTTGCCTCATTTCCTTACATAATAGCAAAAATGACTTTTAAAATAGATGGAACAATAAATATCAAATTGGAAAATAAAATTTTTGTGAGCTTTACAATTAACTTAAGAAATAGTAAAATTTAAAAATTGTTTTATCAGAAAATGGATACAAGAGTAGAATGTATATTTCTTAATTATCAAGAATAATTACTTTATGTAAAGTTTAAAACTCAGTAAACCTAAACTATGTATGCTCGACTGAAACTATTTATGAAGAATTTATTTTTTTACATTTATTTTTTTATTTATTATTTTTTATTTTATTTTTAACTTATTATTATACTATTAATATAGAAATTATGAAAAATCTCTTATTAATAAGTAAGAGCTTTTTGATTATCGACAGATGATAATTATTTTATTTGATTGGAGTACATGACATTCTTAATCGTTAGACTATATTCTTTGAACCTTGTAACTGATTTTTAGATTTTCATTTTTGAATTACAAAATATAATATTAATATTCAACTACGATAACAAATGTAAATTACATAAGTAAAACTAAATAAATACATGGTTTCACCTTTTCAAAAAATACAAATTTTCAATATATGTTGTTGCTAAAAAAAAGGCCTCGATTGTAATGTATCACAAGTTACCAGTTTCAAATTCATTTTTCTGAATGCTTTCCTTCAAGAATACAAATACAAAAATAAATTTGTATAGTATTTTGATTGAACAGAATTTACACAAATTAATGGAAAATAATATAAGCAATTAATTTTTATAGCTAATTCTCATTAATTTATAATAAAAGTTCTTGCTTCAATGATAATGTAAACATATTTACATTGATGAAAGTAAATATGTAAACATACTATTGAATTATACGTATAAATTTTTTTTTTCAAATATGATGTTATAGATTACCACTTTAAAAGACTAGTCAAGTTTTTTGCCAAATTTCATAATATTTTCAAATATTAATGAATAACATCAAACAAATTAAGTTTACAGTATTATACTTAAATCTGGGACATTAAGCTTTTTGATTCATTTCTCTAAACACCAATCATACAGTTCAATTTATTTCAATTTAGCCGGATTTTTTACTAATTATTTGTCTTTTTAATATAATGATAATTGCATTTTTCATGAGAGTGAACAATTAATAATTTAAGCATTAAATTGTTTTATCTCCTAAAATCAATAATTATTCTAAAATAACAATAAATTAATGAATAAAATAAGATTTTTTCATCTCAAATACAAATTTTTTCGTAATGAAATGTTAAGGGCATTTAAATTTTTAATATATACAGAAGATTACATTCAAACATTCAAGTAATTGATAGTTAAGAAATTAAAACTTATTTATTTAATTTTTTGAATTAATATTTTTAATTTAGACAGCTTTTAAAATATGGTATATATATGTAAATGGAAAATTTAATTTTATGTATATATTATAACTTAAAATGTATATTTTAAAAATTATGTGAAAGAGTTTTATGGTAGAAAACTATTATTTATATCAGTTATAACAAAGAGATTTCATTCTTAGAAAAAGTTTCATATCGTATTTATGAATAATCGTCAAAATAATAATTTTAGCAAAAGGATGTGTTAAATGTTAATATTAATTTTAAACTGATATGAAAGTAATAAATTTACATACAAAACTGAACTATTTTCTAGTTTTAATGGAAATGGAGAAAAACAATTAAATATGGTTTGATGAGGATTTTAAAGTATTATTAAAGCTTATTCTTTAATTTATTGTATCCTATTCTGTATGCAAATTGTTATATTTCTATGTAATAATTATATACATTTAAGAAAATGCATAGAATAAAGAATTTTAAATAATAAAAATTGTATGCATATTTGTCATTATTAAAGTAAAAGACCACCAATATTATAAACAACCTAAACAATAGCTAAATAATTTTTAATTTATCTAATTTGTAATTTCAAAGCAAATAAAAAATTACGATAGCAAAAATTACAAATCAAAAATTACGATAGCAATAACTTATAATACGAATGATTTCTTTATAAGGTATTCAAGTTGCTTTATGATCTAATCTAATATTCCTCATCCATGAGTCTACTGTATAAATTAATTTATATTATTCTACTGGGGGTAATGTATTTTAATAGAATTACTTAAAATATATTATCAGAAATTGAAATAAAGTAACACATTTAAAAATTTATTTTAATAAGCTTTCACTAACATTTTTTATTTTTTAATAAGTAAAACAATGGGAAGATGTTGTGAATTAGGTTAGGAATTGTAATATTTGCTTTTTCAGATAAAATCAAATATCACTAAAAATTTAATTTTTAAAATTATGAATTTTTGTATATTCCTCCTAATTTTTCAAAAAATGTATCTAAGCTTTCTCTACATAAATTTCCTTAATTTGAAGCTGAGAACTACATTCAAATGTTTAAATCATTTATATAATTTAATAAAAAATTAAAAAGAAATATTCCCCTTTTGGAATGATTTAAGATGCAAAAGGCAAAATCATATCATGATAATGTACTAAGCTCTTATGTTCTATTTCAAAACTATAAACTCATATTTATTACATTATTCTTCAATAAATTTTCATTCCACGTGTTTTAATCTTTCTTATTGAATCTTTAAATCTTATCTATCTATCTATCTATATATATATATATATATATATATATATATATATATATATATATATATATATATATATATATATATATATATATATATATATATATATATATATATATATATATATATATATATATATATATATATATATATAATATATATATACATATATATATATATATATATATATATATATATATATATATATATATATATATATATATATATATATATATATATATATATATATATATATATATATATATATATATATATACATTTTAAGCAATAAATAAATAAATTTATTTGGAAATATTTAAATGAACTATCAATTTCTTCACAAGTAAATCTGGAAACATTCAATGTAATTATTAAAATAGATTTGACAGCGTGATTTTAAAATCATATGTAGCAAATGTTCACAAATATTAGTTATTTGTCGAAAATTATAAATTGCTAACATTCCTAATAGCGCTTCTTTTCTACCTTACTATAAAGTAGTAAACCATTTCCTTTTGGATGTTATGAAAAAATGTAAAAAATTAAAAATTATATGTCTACTATAAATTGTTCACTGGTGTATATGTTATTTTTGTATAGTCAGTAAGGCAAAATATACATTATTCTTTATTGATAATATTACTTTTTTTCCTTAAAGAAAATAATATGTTTGATGACACCAGTTCAATTTTTCATTTCAAATCAGAAATTCCAAGTTGTATATTTCATTATTCTCCTTAATTTATGATAATAAGAATAGAATTTGAAATGCAAAAAAGTATTTAATTAAATTTTGAAAGATTTCACTAAAAGCTTAGTGAAATTCTTTCATTAAAAAGTAAAATTTTATCTCATTAAAATTTGGAATTATGCTACTTGTAATCTGCTTAAAAAGTTTTCTGATACGAACAGCACTGTAATCACTGCCATCTTTAATCATATATTCTGTTTCCTCTTTTAATATTAGAAATGTTTATTTTTCAATTTTCGTTTAAAATAGTATTTAACCAAGTTTAAAAAAATTATTCATAGTGACCATTTGTATGAATGTATAAAAAACCTTTGCAAATACATTCTAAAAGTCACAAGATATAGAAACTGTCATTTGAAATAAAATGAAAACCATTTATTTGAATTTGCGGCAACCTAATTATAGTTCATAAATCTCTCAAGATTACAATAAGATAACACATTGTTTGTACTTGGTTATTTTGCAATCAAACAAATTACGATATCAGGATGTAAATGTTAAGAAATCTGCTCAAAATTCAGACTGAAAAGAAATTATTCAAATATTATTCAATTTTTTTAAAACTCAGAAGTTCTGATGGAATAAAATTAAATTATACTCAGATGGTTTGCGTAATACTTAGATATAAACCGCAGTTAGAATTAGTGTTACATATATTCCTCTGTTAAGAAAATGCTAATGAAATCTTTTTCGACATTTTAAATCTTGAAACATAATTAAACTTTATTACTTTAAATTGAATCATTATTGAATACTTTTTGCAAGCAAAAATTTGTTCTAAAAATTACTATAGAAAGAATGGTCAAAAAAATTTAAAAAAATTTTTTATATGAATACTATATCGGATCTATTTATTAAAAATAAACATTGAATTTTCTTGCTTTGGTTATTCAAAAACTAACAATTTACTTAAACGAAATTATTTACATTTAAATCATGAAGTCACACAAAAAATTTTACGAAACAGAATAAATCACGAATACGGAGTATGTTCTGTTCATTTTAAGAAAACTGTGCCCCTATCCACTTCTTATAGAATATTGATAAGATACTTTGAAAGAAAGAAGTGTTTCAAAATGTTAAGAAGTTTTTTTTATATGGTAGGCGAATTCAAGGATTCACAGTTTTTAAAACATT
The DNA here is from genome assembly GCA_037975125.1 of Latrodectus hesperus. Lineage (NCBI taxonomy): Eukaryota > Metazoa > Arthropoda > Arachnida > Araneae > Theridiidae > Latrodectus > Latrodectus hesperus. The sequence continues at coordinate 69,108,005 of CM075857.1, read as the reverse complement.
ATTGTAATTTTTTTCCTTAAAATCTATAATTTCTTTAAATTTTCCAACAATTAAATTTTTGTTTTTGATTATCTTCAAAAAATTTATTTTACACTAAAATGTGAATTATAACAAATGAGATCCTAATTATTTATTTGATAATCCTGTCATTTTTTTAATATAAATCAAAGAAAGATTAAATTCCAAATTAAATTTTGTAACAGTGACTCTCAGCTTTTCCTAAATAGGAATAAAAACTTTAAACGGTAACAATACTATTTAATTTTTTTTTAATTCGAAAGGAAAAAATTTATTTGTGAATGTGGTTCCGAATCATTTCCTGATTAATTTTTAAAGCAAGCTGAGAAAACTAATCTTAATGAAGAATTAATAAAGCTCAATAATGGCTTTTTAACCCAATTGATATTTATTTTAAATTTCTAGTAAAATTGCAAATAAATTATTCAACCCTTATATTTACAAAAGTTTCCAAGATTTTATGTTTTTACGTACAAGAAATGAATATTTTTAAATCAAATTATGAATGATGCTATATTTAGAAACATAAAATACATAAAAGAATGCAAAAACACAATTTATATTAGTCATTTTACATATTTGAAAATTGTAAGGGAAAATACAAGCGTTATTGCTCAACAACGGGAATAAATCATGGCATCCCATTAAATATATATTCCCAATAGTTAAATATTATCAGTGGATGATTTTTTGCTGACTTATCTAAGGAAATATTTTTAAAGTGAAAACATTAACCAACTGTTCTCATTGAATATTTGCTATTTTTTACTTTTTTAGAAAATCGAATAATTATTAATTTTAGTAATAACTAGAATAGTATTTCCCTTATTTATTTTCAAAAATATGTGTAACAATAAATTTTCAAATTTTTAATCCTAAAAATACAATGCGATGTTCAGAAGAAAGGTCATTTTTAAAATTTAGTTTAACTTTATTCAGTGTGATACAATCAAAACTTTTAAATAATAATAAAACCCACTTATTTTCTTACAAATATTTGATTTAGGAGCCTTAATCTTAAGTGCATAAATAAACAGTATATATATTAATACAAGTATATATATATATATATATATATATATATATATATATATATATATATATATATATATATATATATATATATATATATATATATATATATATATATATATATATATATATATATATATATATACAAGCTGACCCAGCCACGCGTTGCAGTGGCTGAGTTTTTATAATACATTGAATCATATTTTTTACTAATTCTTGGGTATAATCAAATTAATATTTTCTAAAAAAATTTATAGGTTCATTCATATGAGGTTAAAAGTTAAACGTTTCGCAAAAATTTAAAAGTAATAGGTAAAGTATCGAAATTTTGAAATTAAGTACAAACCAACATATACTTTCTGAATTTACAGTTTATTCATCTTATATTAAATTATAGTTTGTAATCAGTGACTTACTCTTATAAAATATACTATATAAGTTAAAAACATCTAAAAATAAATTGTTATAAATGAGGTAGATAACATTGACATCGAACTATTATTTTTTCAATTTTAAATTATTAAAATTAAAATTATCTAAGTACTGCTTTGTGTACAACATTCCTGGTTAACCTGTCTTTCGCTAACACGAAGAGATTTGATGGTTTTCCTACACGTGAGCAGGCAACATATAGCTGTCCATGTGAGAAACATGTGTTTTCCAAATCCAAACCACAAATAGACATTGTTTGGCCTTGAGATTTACTTATGGTCATCGCAAAAACTAAACAAATCGGAAATTGGAGCCTTTTAAACAGTATTGGAGATTCTGACGCTATAAGTGGAATACGTGGAAACAGGACGATATCTCTTTTAAATTTTTCCGTCAAAATTGTTGCTTAGAGAATATTTTCGATCATTTCTTTTATGACTAAGCGTGTAACATTACATAATTGAGGTGGGTTTAAATTACGTAGAAGAATAATTGGTGAACCAATTTTCAATTGAAGATTATGTGGTGGCATTCCTGGCATATCCAGAGAATTCAAATATTCAGTTGGAAAGTTTACTACTTCGTTTTCATCAATAACTGTGTCGATTGATTTAAGAGACATTAAATCACCGGACAACATCTGCTGTATATTGAAGTTAATTTCGTTCGCATCAAAGTTTCTTGCTGCCAAAATAGCACGATTACAGAGACAATTATCAAATTATAAAAGAAAAATAAAAAAATAAAAGTCTATAAAGAAATACTTACATGTTTTCGAGGTGGTATGAAAATTAGTAGAGAAAATCAGTATTAAATAAAATTTTATTTTACTATTTATAATATTAAAAATATTCAAATTGAACACTACACAATAATAACACAATACAAAGTATAATTATAAAAATGATTCACGAAAAATTGTTACAGTATGATTATACATCATGAAAATATATGTAAATTCTATATTCAACCACGCGCTTGCGCTCGCACGCTAATTTACTCTGGGAGATACTATAATCTAGAAAAAGAAACACGTCGCCATCTGCCGAATACCTGTGCAACTTAGATGCTAAACCGCCATCTGTTAGGAACTTACAGAACTAACCAATAAATAAACACTAATGTCGTATAATAAATATTGAGATCAATAATTAAGAGATAAAAACTATTCTATCTTTTAAGTTGGACCATATTATAAATGATTACAAAATTTTATCAAAATCCGTTCAGTAGTTTCGGAGTTTATCGGGAACTTACATCGTGACACGAAATTTATATATATATATATATATATATATATATATATATATATATATATATATATATATATATATATATATATATATATATATATATATATATATATATATATATGTATATATATATATATGTATGTATATATATATGTATATATATATATATATATATATATATATATATATATATATATATATATATATATATATATATATATATATATATATATATATATATATATATATATATATATATATATATATATATATATATATATATATATATATATATATATATCTGTGTTAATTAAAACCGTAACTCTATCTGACAAAACAGAATTTTCGAAATGAGTTTTACTTAATAAAATCTATTTTGAAAAATAAAATTTAGAGAATTTAAATTTTACGTACTTGCAATTCCTAGTTTAAAGGCAGCAAAAAAAAAGCACGTTATCTTTGCACATCCTTTCCTTTCTTTCGGAATCTGCAAAATATATAAGAATTTCAAAGTCAAAAACTCCCTCCAAGTATTTCGTTCCATTTACATTTAACTAGAAAATTTCCACTTTTCAAGAAATGGTTTAAAAGAAGAGGTTCAAGAAGATTTATATGGATGGTTTAAAGATATAAGCTATTTTACAAAAATGTAGGGATAGATTTTAAATAAAAAGCATCATTTTTCCATTCTCGACCATTTCGTTACACTTTGCTTCTTTGTATTTATTCAACTAGAACAATCTATGTCATCCAGTGACTTTGAAATGGTGGAAGTTATAGAACTCAATTTTATCCTTGAAATATTTTTTTGAAATACGGACTTACCTTCAGAACAAAATTAAGTATTTTATCCTTAACTTTGAGAAGGAATTTTCTTTGAATTTGAATTTAAATCAAAATTAATTTATTTCCCTAATGAAAATCAGTAATAAATTACAATTTAATTATTCAAAAAATACATAATAAGAGGCAACATTAACAAATTTTTAAAATAATATTTAAAAAAACCACTTTTATTTCGACAATTTCTTTTTAACACACATTCATGTTGAAAATGAAATGTTATTCCTAAAAGTTTTATGAATTAAAGAAATAATTTTTAATAATATTTTTATGTAAAGTTTAAAAGATTGTTTTTGAAGTAATTATTTAAAATATGGTGCAACACTAAAAATTACTATAGTTATTATAACTACAGTGCTAATGTATAAAAAATAGCAAATAATATTTTTTATATAGCTGATGGACATTAATCTGTTATATTAGTCGAGATGTTTTACCTTATTAACAATAATGATTCACCTTAATGTACAAAAATTCAAAATTTGCAAAAATTTTGAATCTTGGTATATTCTTTATTTTAATATCTTTATTTTATAATCTTCAATATTTTATTATAATAACATCTTTATTTTAATAAATAATGATCTCGAATTGTATTAACGTTTTGGCACTTGCATGTTTCACAAAGTTCACAAAGTTTAATAATGCTTTAGTTGATCTAGAGCATATATTGAATAAATTCAATAAATTTGACCACATATAACATTTTCGTTCATAAAACTTCTTTTCATTTTTGTTCTTTCATACAATTTTTAATTGCTCGCATAAAAATAAACGAAATTAAACAACAATTGTAATTTCTCAAAGTCATTAATAAAAGCAAATAAATTTTTCTTCTTTAAATGATTTAAATTAATATATTTTATTTTTAATAATGCATATTATTATTAAAAATCATATCATGATGAATTAATATAACTGGATGAAAAGATTATAACAACTTTTCAAAACATCTGGAATTACAAAATCTACAATATTCGAGATATAACAATTTAATGCTCAATTTAGCATGAATGAAGGTATTATAAGAAAGAATTAATTGGGTGTGAAAATTAAATACATCAGAAAACTATGTTGGACTCTAACTCAAAGCAGTTTAAATAAAATTTAAAAACTTTATTCATAAGAATTTCATTCTTTCATTCAAAAAATCATAAGAAATTCATTCAAAAAAATTCAGATCATTATTTGAAACAAGAAAAAAGCATATGTACTACGAACATGGAAACATGCCATATCACAGCAAGTTTCAATTGCATGCATAACTATCTTGTGTCCTAAAGAAAACTGTCATAAAATTTAGGGAATATCGCTTTTTATTGTAACTGTACAAAATTTGCTAAGGGTTACACCTCCCAATTGCCATGTATACATACAGAGAAATTAATTAGGAAGGAGAGCATAGACCTTAAATGAGGGAAGATACAAAGTCTGGATACTAATGGTATATTAAACACATTTGTTGGGGATTATGAATATTGTCCATTGATGGGTCAATTTCTAATGTCTGTTATCTTTATTCAGCCTAATCTTTTCTTTCAGAAATGGATAGAGAATTTTATCAAAAACATATATTTTGAAACTGGAAGACTGTTTCCAGATATAAGCTTGTTTGATAAAGAAATAATGAAATAATACAAGTAAAAATAATTAAAATATTTTAGGCATTTATTTCACAAATTCAATATTTTGATAAAATTAAGAGAATCTAATGCACTGAATTTTATTAATATCCTCGCTTCTCTGAATTTATAGGATTATTACTAAATTAACGTAAGAAAAATAAAACAAATTAATTTTACAACTTATATTTTGAATAGAAAATTAATAAAAGCTTTCAATGTGTCAATCGAATGTTATGTTTAGTTAAAAAAAGTTAGCAAATAAAAAAATTTAGTAAAGTAAAATTTAAATATTTACTAGCTTTATTATATGATAAAAACTTTAAGAGCATTTTCGCTTGGGTTTTCGTAACAAAAAAAGTATTTTTGCAATCTGCTTATTAACAATTGAAATCAAAAGAAATGTAAGTGAGTAAAAGTAAAAAGTAGAATAATGTAAATTATCCGGTAATATTGTTATACACAATTTTTATTGATGTATAATGTACTGTAAGGAATAAAGGAAGGAAATTAAAAGGAAAAATACTTCATTTAAATATTTATACTAATAATAAGTAAAATTAGAATAAATTATTTTTAAATTTTGATAAAAACTTTAATCTGCAAATTTGATGAAATATATATTTATGATTAATTTTTCTTCTTTAACATTGTTACTATGAATTCTTTCTGCAAAAAAATAATTCCTATTACTTAAGGGCTGTAAAAATATTATTTGCTTATTACAATTTTTTTCTTTTACAATAGATCAAAATATTAAATTTTCTGAAAATAAACTAAAAATCAAAATAGGATTGAATAACTAATACATTGAGAAACAATTCATAAGTTGTTTTCTGTTTCTAGTTATGAGGCGCTACAAATGATTATTTAAAACTATTCACATGATTTAATTTTGCTATCAATTAATTATTCTTTTTATTTTCATTAATAAATTCTTAACATCGATAAGAAAAAATTCGTGAATTCAATAACAGCTCATCAATAATTTTTCGAAATGGTATTCAGTTATTTAATCCATACACTTTTCATACATTTCTATCTCTTTTGGGGTTACTATCTCGAATATTTTACAAAAAAAGTATGAATACGTATGTGCTTATTATATTATTTTATTAATTAAATGAGTTTATCCTAATTACTGTTGCAATTTTTCCTGCATTAAGTTATTTAAATTCAAATTCAGTTTATATACATAATATCAAAAATAAACTTCTCTCTAATGATTTTTTACAGATATTGTTTTTAATAATTTTTTAAAGTAACTCTAATTATGTAGATTATTTATAAATATAATTACATTTCCATTTCAACAATGAGTAAATGATGCGTAATAGTTGATTCCTAAATGAATAAAATTCAAAATTAAATCTTATCCATTAAAACAAATTTTCTACATTAGTTCAATAGGATTGGGAAAAGTTTATAGATATTATTCCCTACGTATATATTAAAACTTCTATAATTTGTTTAAATAATAGAATATGGAAAATGATATTAATAAGCTTCCATTTCTAAGATAAGAGGAATGTATGCAGTTTTTAAGTTATTAAACGAAAAATAATATATCCGGTTGTGATATTTTAAATAATAATACGATTCATATGTTAAAAGCATATAATAAATGGTCTAAAAATTTATTAATTTAGTATCATTACAAGATGACATCGCATAAAAATCTGTCTCGTTAATAATTGCTTATTTAAAGAGCTGTTCTTTAAATATTTCATTTGTCAAAATCTATCCATATGTGAATTCAACATTTGTTTCATTTCAAAGCAAAAACGATGTAGTTTAGTTTCATCCATCAAAATTTATGATCGACTGTATTTTGGGCAAAAATGTTTGTAATTTTATGTTTTAACAAAACCTCATTTGCATATAAGTTTGCATGGTACTTGTGTATATTTTGCCTGACAATTTATTTCGTATACAGCCTATTGTATACTTCTTAACAATTAGAATAGTTCTTATAAAAAATCTCAATTCTGTTTGAAAGTATCAATATGAACTTGCTCAATTCTTAATTACAATTGCTGATGTGAGAAAATAATAAATCATTATACTACTGTTCTCGAAACTTAGAACTTAAAATGAAAATGCAAGATTATTTTGAATTAATTTAATAATTTAATAAGTGCTGATAAAACGTATTTCTTCTTAATACAAGAAAAGTAATGTTCAAGTCTTTAAATGAAACATTGAGCATAACATTTTGATACTTTACATGTATAGTTTCAGTCAAATGTAGAAAGTATGAAATAAGTAGTACTAAGACAATTTAATTGAAATATAAATATATTGGTATAAAATGCACTGTAAATGTAAAATATTAATTATTTAGTTATGTTAATAAATCTTTTACAATAGTCTCAAATTGATATAACTCTATAACCTGTAAAGCAAAATTTAAAAAATTTCATGTGTTTCTGGCAAAAGTAAGAAAGCATTTCAATGGAAAACTTTGCAAATTTTCATGATAATCAGAAACACACTCTGCGAAAGTTCAGTTAGAAAGCATATAACATTTACCATATTAAATGAAGAACTTGCAATAATTTCTATATTCCGAATTATAAAAGTGTGTGTATGTATAGTATACTGCACTAATTAATATATTTACTAGTTTGTATTCCGAAAAGCAATCAATTTTATTAAAATTCCTACGATGCATTTCGACTGGGAATAAATGATACAAAAAATCAAATTCATGCTATAATAAACTTCTATTTTCTGAAATGAGCAGGAATAAAATATTCTATTAATCATTTGTTCCACTGATAATTCCGAAAGCTTTGAATAATGAAGCATTAAGGGATAAAATTTCTGTATTAATATCAATAATACTTAAGGAATTATTCCTGGTGCTGATATAAGTTTATTGTTTACTATTGACATAAGTGATTTAAGCTTGAAACATACGGATTTTGCCTAAAGTTTCAGTTCCATATAAATTAATACATATAATCACTTGCATTTACACATATGCACAAATGTGTAATTAAATTAAATCTTTTATATTTGCAACTCAATCATTTACTGTTAATTTCTAGTAGTAAATTAATGGTTTGAATTTCGCAAATACTTTGTCGATGTTTAAATAAACATTATGATTTGTGAGTGTTATGGAAAATAAACACTTAAATTATTATTCTATTAACAGCTGTAGAATACAATAACTGAAATTTTTATGTGTTGAGAATATATATTAAAGAAATTCATTTAAACTGAATAATCTGTTTTAAAATTATTTCGACATCGGTTTTTCATCTTATAACATTTCGCTTTATTTTCTTTAATTGAAAATTATTTTAAAATTTAAAATAATATTCAGAACAATAAAATGGCTTAAGAAATTTATATCATTACTACATTTATTCTTTATTAATTTTATGAAACATTGTAATTAAATAACATGAAATGCTTAAAATATAATGCACAAAGCAGTTAAAAAATAATTATCAATACAATTTATATGCTACAAAATTTTCCGATCATTTTTTAATATTCTTATTATATGAATCATTTATTTTATTAATATATTAATCATTTATTTTATTCATAATATAAATTGTTATTTTATTTATATATTATTTTGATACACTTTAATTTAAAAAATTATGAGTTCTACATAATCATTTGATATTATGATCATTGTTTCGAAATTAATGTATTTTGTAATAAATTTTTAAAACAATATATTCTTTGTCATTTCAATTACAACACCTAGAAGACACCAAGGAATTAACATACAGGAAATTAACAAAGCAAAATGATGATCGGGTGATGTAAAAATGATTGAAATTCCAACGCATGAATATAAAATAGATGGTTAAATAGAAAATAACTTGTTTAAAAGAAGAAACTTTGCAAGCTTCTCACATACAAATTACATTTGAATGAAGTTGACTGATGATATGTAGCTGTGGAACTTTATATAAGGAGGAGAAATTCTTACGTTTCTTCGTTAAAATAGCACGTTTTAGACTTTTAAAGCTAATACATTATAACTCATAAGAATTGCCATTTGTTGTACAGCTACAATTACTTATTTAGTCGAGACCTTATGATTGTCATTGGAATATGAAATTGAAATTAAGATTTTTATCAGGAACCTCAAGTTAAATCACAAGGGATCGCTATTAGTATCATGTAAATACAGATATATTACTCACGTAAATTTAAGGAAGCGTAAAACTACGTCCAATCAAGCCAATTACTTATATTGATATTCTTGATGAAACTAAACAATTTAAATTTAAAGATAACAAAATAATATACTGGAATTTCCATAATTATTTAAATATTTATAAGAATATTATAGTTAATGAATTGAATCACATCTACAATATTTGCAATAAATGTAAATTCACTAAAAATCAAATAAAACGTTTAATTAATCATCTTAAAGACATCCTGTCCATTTTATTTTAAAATATAACTTGGAAGAATGAAGTAATATACTTAGTTTTCAAAACTACAAAAGGCCAGCCAACCATTGAAGTTCTTACAAGTATCCCCAAAACACTTCATTTTACTTTAAATCATTTTAAATTTCTATAACTCTTAATTTTAATTTTCTTCATGGTTTAATACTGAGAAATATATACTGAATAATAATACTGAGAATTTACTATATAATATAATACTGAGAACTGTTACTACTGAGAATACTTTTTTTTCTCAAAAAAAAGTAAAAATGATTTGAGAGTGAAATTCTGACTAAAATGTTTTCAAAATATATATATATATATATATATATATATATATATATATATATATATATATTATATTCAAATATAATACATCCTTTAATTTATGAGTGGATGTTATAATAAAAAGATCTTAAAATCAAAGGGTCTAATAATATAAATACAATCATTTGATAGAAAATCCGAAAAATAGGCCCATTATTATCAATAATCGAAAATAATAGCAGGTTTATTCATATTGCATTTAGCATCACAAGTGATAAGTCTGAATTTTACAGGACATTGATGAAATTTAGGAATTACTGTAAAACAAGAAAATTCGAATTAATAACTATTTATATTTAAAAGTTAGAAAGCATTGAAATCAAATGTCTCTCTATCATTTAAATCCAAATGAATATTTTTACAAAAAAATACATCTGGAAGCTCAATCAACAGTAGTAAAAATAATATTGTCTTTAAGTTTGCTAACTAAAGACAATATTATTTGTCTTTAGTTATAACTGCTGGTTTTAATGGCTATATATATATATATATATATATATATATATATATATATATATATATATATATATATATATATATATATATATATATATATATATATATATATATAATCTAAAAACTGAAAATGCTAAATTATTATCAAAAATAAAACTTTATTTTATTTTTGATAATAATTTAACAAATTTTTTATTTTATTATAGAATTTTGGCTTTCGTATTGAGAAAAATTCAACAAGTCTATTATAATAATTTAAAATTTTAAAATTAAAAATAAAGTAAATAATACTATTTAAAAAATCACTTTAAATATTTTATATTTATTTATTTGAAAAATTACTCTGTATTTAGTAAACTTGATCTTATTCTTTTAAGTGATTTCTCAAATATTGTCTAACTTTTTTTATTTATTTTTCTACGTGTTTTATCTATTATCATATTTTTACTTGCAGTTAAAGCTAGACTTTGGCAGCCAATCAATTGCTTTCTTTACTTTTTGCTCATTCTTATTGTCAATGAACTGTGACATTATGCTAAAACTGCATGGTAAACTATTCAGAAATATGCTATTAAATTTCTGACTCAATGGCTTGTCATATAAATGTCAGAAGTTCAGAATACAATTTGTTTATAATTTATGCTTTTGAATTCTGTGAAATTTTATTCAACTGTTATTCCAACTATAATTTTATTATTCAATAAATATATTTTTTCATGTTTTTCGATGTTTGAACATTGCAAAAAGGATACTCAAAATCCTTTCACATCAATCAAATAAATCGCAGTAAAATTTTTTTATTTGATTTAATGTATTCACATATATTATCATTTTCTGTGTATTATTTGATTTCATAAATAATATTATTTTATTAATAATATACAGTTATATACTAGATTGTTAGAACACTTCTAAATTGCTTTTTAATTTTTCAAATACAGATTCTATATATATAAATTTAGCCACATTCATAGAATTCAATATCAGGGATAAACCTTTTCGAAAACAATTGAATTGATGTGTATGTGATTAATTAATCTATTCACCAAGTATTTATTATAGCAATGCAATGCTATAGTAAATACTTGGGGAATAGAACAATGTCAGAAATAATAAAATTTAATGAATGAATATAATGAATTTATTAAAGCAATGTTAAAATTTGAAAGATTATGATTCTATAAAAAGAAAATGTAAATCAATGATTATTTAAATATTCTGCCATAATTGTACATTTATATAGGAAATGTTTTAAAAGTATCATGTATCTGAAAAAAACGGAAATACAGCAAAACTTTCTACAAATTTTATGGAATGAACAATTTTAAATTTAATTATTCGTTTCAGTAATCATTTTACTCACTGGCATCTTTTTTAGTTTTAATTATTCTTATTGGTATTTGTGATAGTCTAAAAATTCTTTTCTGACAAAAGAATTCTTTAAATAGATGTTGAATATTATTAAAAATATAATACACACAATATTGCTGTATAAATTCATATTGAATTGTTGAAATATGTCTAATGAAACATTTTAATATCGGTATAAAATGATATTTTTCAAATCTAAAAATGAAATTTCTCATAATAAAACTAATAAAAATATTATGTTCCTTGTTACTTTCTCTATATATAAAAGCTACATAGAACACTATCTACTCGAATTAAAAGTTAGAAGTAACACCAAAAATACTTAAATATTTAAATGCATTCATAAAATTTTGTAAATAAAGATAAATCAAAATCATAGTAAATTTTTTTTTAATTTTAGAGCAATAATTATATAATACCAAACAAACTCTAAAATTAAATTTATTGGAAGAATCTAAATCATTGCCGTCCAACTTAATTAAAGAGTTCGCCTGCAAAGGAAAATGCTTTATAATATACGAAACGATAGTTTAAGTTATTTAAATGTTTATTTTAATTTTAAATCACAATGTTTTGAGGATTTCAAACAACTTACTTCATAAAAAATTGTTTTTCTAAGATTACGAAATGGTCAAAAATCCAAGAACAATCATAATATTTTGCCTCCAGCTAAAAATTTATTTTCATGAAATTTATAATTTTTATTGCCTACCCTATAAACGCGTACCTATGACATGTGTGTACTGAGGAATTTGGACTCCACACCTAATATGGTTCAGTTGGAAAAGTGGAGCAGCGCACCCCGTAATGCCAGCCTAGCTAGCACACGACCACAACAACAATTTAAACCAATGCCGTATTAATGATAACTTACAGTTCATTGATGTAGTACTGATGACTTTTAAATTAAGTAACGGCCGTCAATAACATAAATGAAAAATCGTTTTATCACAGAAAGGCAGAAAAATCTATACCTGATATAGTCAAACTTAGTTTAAAAAAGAAAAAAGAAAAAAGAACAAAAAATCATAGTTATAAACTTTTGCATGTAAAAATGGGTTAAGATAAACATGTTTGTATTGAAGTGATATGACATGGAGAACTTCATAGATGCTGGCTTATGACATTATTAAATTATAATTCAAATAATTCAAAAGTCACTTTCAAAAGTCAAAATTCTGATTTAAGGCATGATTCAAAGTTAGCACTGCCTAAGGGCTTCATTTAAAAATAAAAAAAGAAAAACAGAAATATATCTGGCAGCAATTTTACCTAGTTCAGTTTAGAAATTTCCTATTCGATCAATAAATATGACACATTTTTCATTCCGTCAATTCTGTAAAGATACTTCCTTATAAAAGCAATTTGTAAAACAAATATATTTCAATGCTATAATCTTAAATTTGAGAAATCTCAGCTTTAAATAAATTTAAACAAAAAAATTCAAATAGTTCAATAATAATATAGATATTTGTATAAGAATTCTCGTATAGAAAAATATTGATAAATGTTTATTTTTATTTAGCAAACAAATATCTATGCAATATTTTATCATTCGGATTATTATATTAACTTGTATATAACATTAATTAAATATATAAACTAATTTGTTTCTCAAAAATAATGCATAATATTGTGCATCATTCTTTATTTCCTTCTTTTGTACACCTATCCTTTTAAATTGCTTCATTTATTGATGCCCAACTTTTCCAAGAGGCCGTAAATATTTTTTAAACTTTATTAGGAAAAAATACTTTAGGAAAGATCAAAATATTTTGTTCCTTCTCATTCAACACAAACATTCCATGATAAAAAAAAACATGCTCATGGAAAATGTATGACTTGTGTAAATCCATGAAATAAATAAACTTTGTACAGAAAACGTGATAGCATTTTCTAAATGCAATACTTAAATTTCCGCTTCGTGTAAGTCATTGATCTTTTTTTCTATAGAAAATAATTCTATGAAATTCAGAACACAAAAATAAAGCTCCATTAATATGACTTATCCGAAAATTGTTTTTTCCAATGAACATATTAATAATAATAACACAAAGTAAATTAATTCAAATAACATATTAACATTACTTAAAATTTAATTTTTTTGAAATATTTAATTTCTTTACCATAATACAAAAAATAATTTTATTTTATTCATTCCTATATTAATCATAAAAACAATTATATTCTCTGATTTGTGGTTTCAGAATTAAAGTAAAAAATTACATTGAGAATATAAAACATAAAATTATATCCGGCATTGAGGATTGTGAAATTTAATAACAGATAATTATTACAAATTCCTAACTATTAAATTATGAAAAATAATAAATAAATTTTTTACTGTCATCAATTCTAACACACCTAGACTTTAATTATGTTTAAGACATTGCGTATATAAAAAAAACATAATTTTCGAAAAAACGTCTATTTCATATCATTATGTATAACGTTTTTAAATTATAGTAATGATAATTTAGGCTATATTATTTCAAGATAAATATTGTTTTTAAATTTTCTTTTTTAGACTATACTCTAATGATGTTAAAAAATATTTCTATTTTACTGCTAGAAAATTTAACTTGACATTCAAAATTATTTTTGAAAAATCTAAATTATTTCAATCTCAAATTTTTTCATCAAAAAGTAAATAGGAAATGCGTATATTTTCTATTTAAAAGAAATTTTCTGATTTCATTTTCTAATCTAAATAAATTGGCTATTTTTGAAAAAAAGGTACATTTAAATAATAAATTTAAACATAATTAATTTTCTTCTTTTAACTATAAAGTTGTTAAATATTATTCATATTTATAGAAAAAACTCTTATATACATTTTTATCACTGACAAATCTCAAATTTATGATTAATAAGATTTAATTTTTAGTCACAGATTTAATTATTATTCTTGCTATATAATAGTTTGACAATTACTCATCATCATCGAAAATAACTATTATTGAAAATTTGATAAATGATTCTGAATTTAATAAACATATTAATGATTTAAGAGAATATAAAACATAATTATTTAAATTTTTGTGAGGTGGAACTAATAAATTAACTAGATACAATAAATACTTGATTTTTTGGAATATAATTTTTTAAAAAAACATATATTTGGATTTAATTTGATACATATTTTTACAAAATTATGAATTAATTTTTAGAATACTCATTTTACTTTGAACTTGATACGCAGTTTACGCCTCCAATAAAACATTACAGTTTCTATCTTATTCCTTACATCCTGATATCGCCAAAATATTTAAAATCATGATATTAAAGATTTGCAAACACATAAAAATGAGAAATTTATAATTCTATATATAAATACTTTTTAAAATTCCACACCTCTTTTCATTCAATTTTGTATGAGCTTTATCCTTAAATAAAAAAATATAAATTTTTGAATGGCGTTGTTTATTCTTTAGATACGCGATGTACAAAAGTTTTAAATTTAATGTAAATTATATTTTAAGAAAATATTTACCTCTTTAATCACATTTCGATATTTTTGTTGTAACTCATATAATTTCATATTTAAAAATATTACTGAGAGTTTATTATATATACATGCTCCTGAATTATTCAAAAGAGAAGAAAAAATCATCTACGCAACGTAATATTTTAAATCTAAGATTATTTATTTTATTTACAGACTTTCTATTAAATAACCCCTATTTTAAGTCATTCACGACCTAAAATTTAATTTTTTTCGCTAGGAGAAAAGCACAAGACTTCTATTATTTATTATATTCTCTAACAGCTTTAACTGAGCTTTTTTGCTTTCATTAAACTTTTATCGAAAAAATCGGAGTAGTTAACTAATGACTAAATACAATTAATTCAGTCTCTTCAAAATCATCGTATTATGCATTGGTTACTTTATTATTCAATAAAAGCTCTTTAAATAAGTTTTATGGTCAAAGTGTGTATGTTTATGCTATCATCACTGACTACTAATTTAGTTAGCTAGTTAACTTTGCGTGCTTTTGCTTCATTAGCATAAAACACGTTTGTATTTTTTTTCCTTGTATAGAAAAACTTTATATTAAATTTCCTTTCATATTAATTTCTTCTTTCTGAAGATAATGAATTCTAATTAAAAATAGTTTTATTCGTAAACTGTATCGGTAACAATTTTATAAGAACTATAAATTCTTTAAAATAAATATCTTACATCATATTATTTATTAATATTCCCATTGTTTAATGTGATTATATACAAAATGCTAATAAAATTTATATAATGCATACTCTCCCTCTCTCCTTTTTTTTCAATAATATAATGTTATTTGAAGATTTACAATTTTATTTAATGATTTTTCTCAACAATAGTACATCGAATTTAATATTTCAAATTCTATGTATATATTTTAAGTATTATGAGAACAAGAAATATGATAATCTATTTAGATATTTTGAAGAAATATTTTATTATAGCTATTAGCATCACATGAAATAAATAATTATTTCACACTCTTTTCTGGGTATATTAATTATTAACAATAATCATGAGAATTTATTTTAGGATGTCTTTGTAAGTAAACTAAAATTATACTGAAATTTTTCCTACCAAATCTATACAAATATTAAAACGCTATTCTCAATGAATACAATATCCGCGTCGTATAAAATATTAATAACTGTTCAGTATCTACAAAACTTAACTATAATATCTCTTATAAATATATGTAAATAGTCTTTAAAACTATTAATGTATGTAAATAGTCTTTATAATATGCAAATAGTTATTAGAGCTTTATCATTATCAGCCACTACTGAATTAAACACTTACTGAATTGTTTGTTTAATCAATCAATAAATATTCATATATTGTTTGATGAAGTTTAATGACTTCATCAAACAAAGATATTTTATTTGTAACTTCTTTCTTATAATTACAAAACTGTATATATAACTAACATGGATTAACTGACATGAATATATTTTGTGATTTTTAAGTTATACGATTTCATACTCTCTGGAAATTCAAACACAGGCATATGATTGTTGATAACAATTTAATTTTGCATTAAATGTTGCATTATATGTATAACATATATAAACCACTAGGGGAAAAGAATTTACATAAACATATAATTCTTCCTTTCCAAAGTTTAAATGTGTTGAGTTAATATCACTGAGAAAAGTGTGGTATGCAATAGATTTTAAATATACTTTTCCATTTACATTCGCAAATCACATTTATCTCAAATGAATGATTTACAGTTAGTGTCAACTTTGTTTTTTTCTGAATAAAAAAGAGCTAAAAATACATAATTACAGCACCATCATTATTGTCTAAAACAATCATTATCATTGATATTATTTAATTTCTTCATTAAATGAAAATAAAATTTGTAGTTAATTTATTTGAATGATTTTCCCCATAATATTCATTATATAGAAATGTTTTGAAAAAATTGCAAACTATATTCAAATAGGGAAAGAAATGTTATGCTCAGGAACTTGCGTTTGAAATTTTATTCAAAATCTTTGTAAAAATATAGAACTAACATTGTCCCATGCCTTGCAGCAGAATTATCAAATCAAATTGGAGCTACGATACGAGTTGCAACAGTAGGAAAGAAAATCGGGCTTCTTCTTCTTCTTAGAGTTGGGTTTGTATGTCATTGGGCACCTCTGCTTTTATCAGCATTTTGTACCATTAACTCCAAACCCAATGTTTCCTAGTTCCAGTTGCTCGGGTCACCCACTTTATTAATAAAGTCCGATAACCCTTTGATGGAGTCTAGGTGTAACTCTCTACTATGGATGATCCCTAAAGAAGTTAATCTAGGGAGGACAAAGGCCTCGCAATCGTAAATGATATACTTGGCCGTTTCCTCTTGCATATGATATTTCCTGCAGATAGGGTCTAGCTGAAACAGTCCCATTTTATGGAGGTGTTTTCTGAAATAATAGTGCCCAGTTATGATGCCTACGATTAAACGTATCTTCTGCCTAGAGCATCTTAGAATTTCAGAGGAAATCCTCGCTGATGATCCTACAGATCATACTTTTAGCGTGGGTTTGACCAGGAGATGTTGAGCCAAGCTTCATACATCTTCCGTCTTTCCCATCTGCGAACATTGGTTTTTGCGGTCTTCAAATTGATCCCACAAAAAGGTTCTGCGCAAATGGGAACAAAAGATGATCCTTGTTTAGCAAGTTAATAACCCCTTTCATTACCTTCGATACCTTTGTGCCCTGGCACCCATACAAGGATCACCTTGTTTCTAGTTGCCAGTTCTGTAAGAAGGTTTCTGCCTTTCAAAATCATTTTAGACTTGATTTCGAAAGAATTGAGCGCTTTTAAAGTTGCTTGACTGTCACTAAAAATGAGAATCCGCTTACCGTGGTAGCCCTTCCTCATATTTAATCGCAAACAGTGGAAAATAGCGAAAACTGCTGCCTGGAAGACCGTAGCTTATCGCCCAAGGCTTACAGATAAACTGGTTCTTGGTGACACGCCACATACTCCCAGTCCTGAGAGGCAGTTTTTCAGTAATCCATCTGTGTACCAGATTAGATCTCCTGTTTTAGTTTCAAACATGTTGTTGTCCAATTCTTCTCTAGTTGGAAAAACTATTTCAAATATCCTTTCAAACATGTATGACTTTTCCATGATGTCCGAGGGCATCAGGAAAGTAGGATCTTGAATTTTCCCGGCAATACCCCTGTGCCCTTTGGCAATAGGCTGGTTGTACCATTGGTTTTGTAACTTCAATATGTATGCAGTCATTCTGGCAGTGCTGCAGATGAAGATGTCTAAGGGAGTCAGATCCAACATAACTTCCAATGCTCTGGTTGGCGCGGTGGACATTGCTCCTGTAATGCAGAGGCAGGCCAGTCTTTGTAGACCTCCTAGTCTGTCAGTCACAGTCTTCTGTTTCATCTTACGCCACCAGATCACGCAGGCATATGTGAAAACGGGCCTGACAATAGCT
The DNA here is from genome assembly GCA_037975125.1 of Latrodectus hesperus. Lineage (NCBI taxonomy): Eukaryota > Metazoa > Arthropoda > Arachnida > Araneae > Theridiidae > Latrodectus > Latrodectus hesperus. Next base: position 69,089,265 of record CM075857.1, on the reverse strand, counting down.
GTGTACATTCAAAACATCAGTTTTACATGTAGACCCCAGTTTTTACCAAGCATTCGCATGCAAATCATAATGCTTTTCTTTGCTCGGTTAATTTTATCATCAATGTGCTTATTCCAGGTGAGTTTTTGATCTAAATAAATGCCCAAATACTTCACCTCTGAAGCCACATTGATTTCAACATCAAAAAGTGTTGGTATGAAAAAACCCTCCCATTTCCTTTTATGTGTAAAGGGAACAAGGTAGGCTTTCTGAGGATTAATCACTAGGTCCCATCCATGCACCATTTACCTACATAACTTAGAGCATCCTGCATGAGATGACAAATTATGTCGAAATATTTACCAAGGATAAGGATGACAATGTTATCAGCATATCCTTGCGTAAAGTGCACTTGGGAAAGTGGTTATCACATAAGTATATAATTGCAATTATCTGCTTAAATAGTCAAGTGTGAAGAAGCATATGCTTAAGTATGAATAGCCGTGTCGTTATTTTTTGTTTTGAAAGAGGAAAAAAATGTCACGAAGGAAAGGTGTTGATAGTTTTTAGCTGACTAGACCCATCCTATAACGCAAACCTTGTTTTTCACAGGAGGGGAATTTTCCAGAATGATAGTTATCTTATTCATGCAGCAGAACTTGATTAGATATGATTGGATGATAACAAGAATGACCTAGAATATTTTCATCGGCCCATATAGTCTCACCAACTCAAAATAATTTAACTATCAGGGCATGCGTTAGATCATTCAAACCAAAATTGATATTCTTCACTGGTATCTTCCCTGGAACATTCATATTTTTCTATAAATAATGATACAGTATTTTCCTAAATATTATTATCACAAATTTTGTATGATTGCATTCCCAAATGAATTTGAAGCTATATTACATACCAAATTTGAGTTTACTTCCTATTAGTACCAGATTCATTTAAAATCCAAAATATTTATATTAATCTGATAGTTACTTACATATGTGTGCGTGAGTGCATATTATTACATCATAAATAGTTTTATTTTAAAGCCCAATTGCTTTTTTATTCCATTTATAAACAAAAGATAAATTTAAAAGATTAGTAAACATAAGGATTTTTTCTTAAAATATTGCAAGAAATTTTCTTTCAAATGTATTAGCTACTAATTTGTAGTATGAATAATTTAAAAATCCACAGAGTTTAACTAATTTTAAAATTTCACAGAAAATAGGTGATAGATAACTATAGTTGAAAAAACAAAGAAAATTAGCTTTGATAGATTAAGAAATAATTTAAATCAATAGATATTATTTAATATTATTTTAAAATATACAAATTACTGTTTACAAAATTAATGATTGTATATGACACAAGTTGCGTTGAGTTTGCTTAACTCATATAAAATCGATTATATTATGAAGATAGTAATTGAATTCATAAAATATATTTAAATTAATTTTAAAAAGCAACAAATAAAAAGTACTTATAAAATTAACTTTAAAACCACAGAGTTTAATTCAATGAGTGGAAATTAATAATGGTATCACCCGCTTTTCATAATAAATGTTTACATAACTTTGTGTAAATAAATTAACAGAACTCTACAAAATAAGGTTCTTCTGTATCATTTCACATTTATCATAGCAAAGAAATTATACGTTTGTTAGGGCTCAGAAATTTCTAATAATGATTGAATCAGACTAAGTCGAAGAAAGAAAATGTTTCTTCAATCTTGAAATAAAATTTTCATAAAAAATATAAAGATAATGAAAATCACATTATCTATAAATCTTTATGTATAAAACGTTACTGATTCATAAAAAAGTTTAGATATACACATTCTGTCACCTCGATAGATTTATTACTTTTTAAAAAAATTGTTTTTCTATATTAATGTGTGCAGAAGATATAGAAAAGAGGTCATACAGAGTAATACATTTGATTAATTTTAAAATCATTTGACCTGAAAATTTTATCTGAGTTACTTGAAAACTTTTACTTAAAACCAATGTTATTATTAATAGTTTTGATATTTTTAACACAGAACGAGAAAAATAATGCTTATCATAGATAAATATAACTTGAAGAAAAATGTTTCTTTCTAAAATAAGAAATCTGGCACGTGCACTCCTTAGTACAATGCAATTGTTCGTGTTATATATGTTATACATGTAGTGCAATGCAATTGTACGTGTTACGTGAAATTAACTAAGCACGTGTACTCCTTAGTACAATGCTTAGTTAATTAGCAAAATAAAAAATTGGTCAGAGTGACAAAAGTTACTGACTCATATGGAGAATATAAATTGTTTAAATTTTGTGCTAGAAGTGCATTTTGTGAATAAGACATTTAAATCTATTGATAGCTACTTTTATCATTTTTATTCGAAAATTTTCAAAACAAAAGAAGAAAAACTTCTTGGAAAAATATTGATTTAATGTTTTTAAAAAACTTAAAAATTAGGAATTTTCTATTTTCTGATCAATACATGTGTATAGAATAATCATTTTGAGTATTAGAATGTCACGGTATGATGAGGGTAAAAAAGGAAAATTGTGAAGTTCTAAGACTACATGAGAAAGTGGCAATCACAGATAATGACCATTATCCACATATCGCAAAGGAAGAAACGCAAAAAATTTCCACGACATAAAAAATAGAAGTGCAATCCCCATTTTTCACTGTTCAACAGTGGATAGAATCCAACTTGGGACATTTCTCTATGAAAAGCTACTAAGACAAAGAACTCAAACACCCAAGATTTGAAAAGAATATTACTGAAAAAATAGGACTAATTACCTTTTGAAATTATGAAATATTTAATTTGCATATAAAAGCAAAAATACTTGTATCTGTGCAACAGGAAAACATTTAACATACGTGCTTTTTCTCTTTTTTGATTGACACTGTATTTTCTATTTCATACTTTTATTTTTAGAAAACGTTACGTATGGTACGTAAATATAGTAAAATTGAAAGTGTTTTTATTGTTATCTCAACCAATATTCAAGCCAAGTTTCATTGAAATATATTTTATAGTTTTTTAGATAATTAACTAATTCTGAAGATAGTTGTAGCTTTGACAACCAGTAAAATATATTTAATGCAAAACCATCATAGTTTAAATTCGAAAAAAAAATAATTTTCTAATTTAAGAGCACTATGCTGACAAAAATTATTTTTCCATTACGAGTACTTCCTTTAATTAATACAAACACAACTGCGTCAATACTGTTTTAAAGAGAAAGCTTAAACTTACTGCAAGTGAAAACATGAAATGTTTACTTTCCACTGTTTTCAAACTATTTACAAAATAAACACATTTATTACAATTATTTATTGCTACAGATTATTTTAACTTTTCCTTAATATGAAGGAGCAAAAATATAAAATTTTACATCACTATATAGCTCACAATCAAATAATTTTGAAAAAATTCAATACTTAATCTGAGTTGCTTGAAATATTTTTTTTTATTTGAAATACTTAAATGAAATATATGTATACATATTTCACTGGTAGCTTTTAAATTATAAAAGCTCAATTTTTAACACCATGCAAGCATAATTCTTCAATTTTTAACCCTGCATACAAATGATATTAATATAATCCAAATGCATACATGCAAACACATACAGATATATATGTGTACATGCATATGTGTTACCAAGAAAGCATGTGAAAGCTGATCAACCAAGAAAGCATAATTTAAAAAACAGAACGCCAAACATATGATCATGCTAAAGAGTACATTTCGCACATTTTCCCATAAAAATATTTTTCTTAAAGCTACCACAGATAAAAACACCAAACACACAATTGTCCCTTGGGAGCTGCTCTGTAATATCTTTATTCATTTTTTTGTAAAAGTTCGTATTTCTTGTACATGCTATTTTCCCTGAATATAAAGAGGAACATTTTCAAAAGGCAGAAAAGCAATAGCTGATCTGAATAAATTCAAGAGACGTCTTATGTACCAAATGGTTCTTGTATTACTATGTTATTCTTTCTAAAAGCTATCGCAAATCTCTGCCATTAGAATTATTATCAATTATTTTATTAATATACGCAAGGTAACACTTATTTCTCATTTTCAACAAAACCACTCACAGTTTGGAACTTTAGCATTTTATTTTAGAACCCAGAAAGTTACCTGAATTTTTTTTCTGTGTATTTTGTCTTTAAAAATGTATTATCTTTAAAACAGTTTGCATATGTTCGGTACCCAATAAATTTTCTTTTACTTTTTTTAATTTTAAGCATCAAAAGTTATAATTATAAAAGAAGAGCCTAAATTTGTAAAAGGAATGAACATTTTATAAAATGATTGATAAGGCTAATTTAGGTCTATCAAAACGTTTGTGCTAATCTTGAGAATCACGTAACATCATATAAAAAATATAATTCAGAATTGTGCATTATTATTGATAATATAAGTAGAATATTTTTGTACATTTGCGAAAAGCACAAATAAACACACAAAAGAATTCATTTGTATTTAAAACAGACCTTATTTTTGTTGATTGTGCGCAACGCAAAGTACTTCACCCTCTAGTTACAATGAACTTGACAAGAATGGTCTAGTGCTATGATATTTCAATCAATTTTAACAGAAAGTTAGTAATACATTTAACGTAAAATTGAATTTTTATTTAACTAACTTGAAATGTAAAGAAAAATTTCTTTTGACTAATTTTATTTCACAAAAATTTATATATTACAAAATATGCGTTAAAATACTTCTTGCAACCATCAAATGATACAGGAAATCTTTAGTGAAAGAACTCTCTTGCAATTAAGTTTAAATAATTAGTATTTAGAGCATTATCCTAAAAACATGTGAAATCAAATACAATATATAAAAATATAATAACAAAATGTTTTAAAATAGTTTGAATGACCAAAAAATAATATTTGCACATTAGAAATAACAGTGAGAATATTTCGTTTCAATTATTGATATATTATTTAAATAATAAATAATATATATTGACCAAACGTTTGATGTATTAAATTAATATTATGAATAATTTATAATAATAGAAAAATGATATTTTGCTTGATATTAAATTCTAGAAACTTTAAACAGAAACCATAAATTACCGTATGTAAATCTCTAAAAAACATTTGCAAATCTCAATAGTTCTATTGCAATAATTAATTGTTACTATAAATTATATAATTCATGAAAATTTCATATATAAATGAATTGTTTCGTCAATACTTAAATTAAAAATTTTTACATTTTCTGAAGAGATGATTTACAATTTCTATAATATTCTTCATATTCAAATTATAACGAATGGTAAAACAATTTCATGGGATTCTCTCATTTTAAAATATTACTTTTAAAACAACTTTAATTTTAAGTTTGCTTAATTCTAAATTAAAAATAGTTGAATTACTTCCTGACATGTTGAAAAGAGCCTTTGTCACTGATTAATTAACCGTGTAATTTAGTTTTGAATATCTGAAGAAGAGATCGTGGTTTATTCTTTTTTCATCCGAAATATCATCAAGAAATACTATAATTAATTAAAGTTCTCTGTCAGAACTTTCACTACTTCAGAGGATTTATGGACATAGTCACTCCTCACAGAATTTATAAATAGTATAGCTATAATTCTTTTGAAGGAAGTTGTAAGCAAAATTTTTAAAGGAAGAAATTTAAAACTTGCAAAATCTTTCACTCACATTTCTCTATACATCATATATAAATTTCTAGAGAAATCAATATATACTGAAACAAGAAAATAATTTTAATCAATTAAAAGAGAAAAAGATCTACTTGATATGGTGGAATATTTTTCAAGTATAAATTTTAGAAAAATATTAGTGATAATGAGGTATGTTATATGCATTAAATAATATGAATTTAGAATAACGAAATGTATTAAGCAAAAAATTTAATAAATGTGAACAGTTAGTGTTCACATTTATTTGTTGTTGATTACAACAGTTGGTGTTCACATTTATTTGTTGTTGATTACAACAGAGTTGGTGTTCACATTTATTTGCTGTTGATTACAACAGTTGGTGTTCATATTTATTTGTTGTTGATTACAACAGAGTTTGTGTTGACAGGTTCAACAACAAAGAAAATGAAAACGTAACCTAATTGTTGTGAAGTAGTTTGAGAAATAATTAATAACTTTTCATGTTACTTATATATATTTGAAATATCCAAAACTAAGGAAAGTAAAATTCATTTTACAAAAAATATTGGGAAGAAATTTCTTAAGAGTAGAAAAAATCAAGTTTAGTGAATATATAAATATATTCAAATATTCAAAGGAGTTATCATTAAACAATTATACATACGTATATATATATATATATATATATATATATATATATATATATATATATATATATATATATATATATATATATATATATATGTATGTATGTATGTATATATATATATACAGATAGATAGATAGATAAAATTAAAATTCTAATCATGCTGTTAGCTTTATTATTGTCAATTATTTAATTGTTTAAACTTGTTCTCTTTTTGTTAACTTGTTCATAAAGAAATGTTCATAAAGATCTTGATTAATCTTACTCCGAATAAATTTTCGGATATTTCTAGATCTAAAACAGTAAGGTTTATTCAATACTCACTTTTTCTCACATCGTTTTATTTTTCTTCATATTTTTAAATACTTATCGAATTGTTGATTGTGTTGTTGTTGTTGCATGTCCCCAAAAGCCAGCAGCGCTAGATCAGATCCATGACGTTGTACACTCGACAATAATCCAAAACCAGAAGAGGGTCGTCAAACAAGTCCTGCCTGGAGAGCCCTAGGCACTCAACGATATGTTCAGGCGAAGCCTGCTCGGTAGAGCAGTTAGTACAGGTTTCAAAGGTTCGGGAACCCCCAGAAAATTTTAGGGTCTTAAGATGTGCACTTCGAAATCGGGCGAAAATAGTTTGTTCCTGACGACTTAAGTCGTTAGACTTAAGTCCTGACGACTATAGTCGTTTTCTGCAATACAATAACGCCTCAGGGACGGGAACTTTGGTACCAGTAATGTACCGGAGGGACAATCCAAGTCATCCTGTTCTAAATTTTAACTCTGGAGTGAAACTCCGTGAATGTGAGAGGATCTAAATTAAAGGAGGCCTCGCCAGCACCAGCTTTCCCCAGAGCATCCGCAATTTCATTTCCCTCAATATCGACGTGGGAAGGAATCCACTGCAGATGAATCTGATGAAATATGGAAAGCCGTTTTAACTTGTTAACTATTGTCACTCCAACATGAATGTTGCCGAGCTGGCAGCCGAATGGTTAGCGCTCTTGCCTTCGGTTCAACAGTTCGTGGGTTCGAATCTCACCTTGGGCATGGATGTTTCTAGTGCTTCGGAGTCCGCTTTAAACCGTAGGTCCCGGTCTAATTAGCCCTCGTGTGCAAAAAATGACCGTTGAGCGACAAACAAACCAACATGAATGTTGTTGATTGTACTGTGTATAGCTTACATATTTTATTGGAAGGTATCTTAAACTCATAACAGAAGTTAGTTTATATTATTATATTTAACTTCTCGATCACATTTTGATTTTATTTTTATATATAATATCTTCAAATAGAAAAATTAATGGAAGAGTTTTTAAAAGAAAATCAAATTCAAATTGAAAAATTAATTAAAAATTTAAGAAATTTTTGTAAAAAAATTTTATGTTTTTACGCAGTATATATTAAAATCCCTTTCAGTAGCTTTAGACAATTAAACTATCCCTGTTGTCAAACCTTTGGATGAAAGACAAATGAAAATCACTGAAGAAACATGTGATTTTCATTTGTCTTTGTTACAGTGACTCAAGCTTTCTGTAGGGTTAACTGGTAATTCTATCTGGCGAGTATTTTCACTTTCTTAAAAATTATTTACTAGAAAATTGTTTAGCTGTGTGTGGTCGGACATTTTCATCCAATAAGTGAAAATAGACTCAAATGCGTACCTGAAATAATCAGAACTCCAAATTCTCTTTTAACATAATGACTATTCATCCTTTTGCACCTCCAATGCCATAATGGTTAATCTCTTAGATTTCATTGAAGAGTAAATAACAAATTGCTGGTTTTTAATGGGAAGTTTGCTTGAAATCTGTGATCAGATTCAACTGGCTGTTTCATCAACGTAAAATAAAATTTCCTATTTGTTTATCTTTCATTTTCCATCATTTTCTGCAATACAATAAACAAACGATCCTGTTAGAAAAAGTGAACGAGGTACAAACAGCAAATATTTTTGAAATTAATACTTTCTATGAAATTCTCTGGAAATAGTAAGTCTTCTAGGGGTCGCTTAAGATTCAGATTCCTGCGGTACATAAAAGTCATAAGCTAATTGAGTAGGGTAGCTCTAGTAGTTTATCAATTTTGTAGACGAATTACAATGTTCTTTGTTCCTCATCAATATTTAATAATCATTCTTAGGCTTTATTTCTTTATATCCTGTAACTATTTTCATTAGTTGGACATTACAATGAACATTTTACAAATCTAAACTTCAAACTGGCCTACCTCTAGCCTGCCCTGATTTACCACCTCGTTTGCATATCTTAACATTGATGATCACTCATTTTTAATTCCTAAATATTAAAAATCATTAAAAACAAACACCAAGAAACTCGATAAAGCATACGAGAGAATAAAAATGAATTTTGCCTATTGAGTTTTTAAATCTGTTCTTTTAGAAACTCTATCTCTCACACGTAACTCTACACGATCCACAAGATTTGCGTCTTTGTTTTAAAACAGTAGTTTTTCATTCCGTTAAAAAATTTTGAGGAAATTCAACAAATTTTTGGTATTTTTTAAATTTGGAATACTAGTATGTATATTGTTACGTATATAAGGAAATTTTTTCTGATAACTATTATTTACATGACCTAAAAATTAATTTCTCGTAATTTTTATTTAAAAGAATTTTTCATTTTAACTATATTTAATATTATATATTAATTTTTCAATTTATCTTAAATTTCAATATTATTTTCACCTAACATTTACAGACATAAGCATCTATTTGACTTCGATAGTAACAAATTGTTTGTTTATTAAGCCTTCAAATAAAAACTTAAAATTTTTTTAATTTATAGGAATTCAAAAGATTAATTCACCTTCTAATAGATGGTTTTATTGAAATAGAAAAATAAAGAACATTATTTTTCTTTACATTCAGTATTTTTAAATATACATGTATAATTAAAAAGGAAAAAAATTATCAACTAGGTTCTTCTAAAAACTTAAGTTTCCAAAATAAATTTCCTTTTAATTAAAAAATATAATTGGCAATTTTTTTATCAATTTTAATTAGTAAAATCATAAATTCATTTATCTTTTACATAATTAAAAACCTGAATGCGTTAATTCGAGCAATTAATTATACTATTTTAATACAGCTATCCGAATAACTTGAATTTGACATTGAAGAATATTCCTAAATTTTTTTTCTCTGATAAGGAACGAGAGTAATTATTCATTCCTGATTAAAACTACTTGGTAATATGTAAAACAATATTCACTTTTTATGCTTTTAATTAACAAAAATTCATAAAATAAAACAAAAATATTCTTTTAAGTCACCGAATTTTAAAATATTTGTCATTTATGCGTTATTTTATAGGTTCAACACTTTGTACTATATTTCACATTATTATCAAATATTTTCAAATTTATTTTTTACTTTTGAAAATTTAAGTTATATATGAAAGTATATAACAAACATTTCCTAGAAGAAAAATTTAATCATAAATAAGAAGTTAATAAATATAAATATTTTATTATAAAAAGTAAAATGTAATGATGATTAGGAATAATTATTTTTGAGATAGAAGTTGATGATTTATTTTGAGACAGAGATTTTCGGACATATTGTGAAAACTGATATAATTGCGCTCCGATAACAAATAATCATTCAAATTATATCAACGAATCATTGAAAAAGCATGTCTTTGATCACCAACCTTGTCAATCAAAAAGCAATCAACATATCGTTAAAAGAATGAGGGATAAAATCTTCAATAAAAATACGTTATATAAGTAAACTGATTTGATTTACTTATCTCTCTCTCTCTCAGTTATATTATATTTTATTTTAATTTATCAATTCTATACATTAAACAAATATCATAAAATAATTGGAAATTTTTTCTATTAGATAGAGCTACCTTAGGGTCTGCGAATTATACAAAAGTAAAACAAAAAAAATTATTTCAAAAAATTGTTTACACATAAGTAAAAGGTTTATAATTTTTCGCGTAATCAAATTATAATGCATAAAAAAGGTATTGAGCATTATACACAGTCTAAATTTTATTAAAATCATTAACGCATCTAAAATGCCATTAAATAATCAAAATGAAAATGACGATAATATTATGTATATAAGAATAAAAAATATCATTAAATAATCAAAACAAAAATGGTGATAATATTATTTGTGCATGAGTGAGGGATGAAATGTTGGAAAACTTTGTGGAAGATAAAACAACTTTAATTCAGAGTGCCATTGAAAAAAGTAAAGATAGCTTTGCTGTAAAAAATACAATATTTAATGAAAAGAACAACCCGTGTTTACAAACTCAAAATTTCCTTCACTTCTCTACATAATCATTTCTTACAATCTTTTGTATCTAAGTACAGGTTTCAAAATTTCTATGTTATACCCTTCAGCTACCAATTCATTACGAATAGTTGTGGCTACAATTTTTCCACCTCCCACATTTCCAAGACATATTATTATTATATTAATATTATTTATAAAAAACACTTTCATATTCAATAAAAGATTAAAATCAATTGAAGAGAGGTCCAAATAATAAAAAAAAATTCTTTTAAATTGATCCAACAAATCTTAAGTTGCCATAGTAATGTGAGAGCGATCTAAATTCCTAAGAAATTTCAATTCGTACAGAAATCCTCCGTTACCTCTTGTTTTAGGTACTTCGTTCTAATTTTTTATTCAAATAATGGACTCCCTTTCTTGAGTCTTTCTAGAGATATGTCTCTATCATTATGTTTGATGGAATGAAAAACAGTAACCATTTAACTTATGAACAGATGGCAGAAAAAGATATTATGGAAATTTTAATATTCTTGATCACACAAAAAATGCAATACTACTTCAAAATGAAGAAAATGATTATGTAAACAAATAAAACAAGCTTGTACACTAAAAAACCAGAATATTGTGACCTGTTTTACTGTTTCCTTTGAGCCAACCGAGATTTCATAGAATACAAATGATCCAGTGAAAACAAATATTATTTATTCCGCTTCTTTTGGTGTGGAAAAATATTAGAAAAATCTAGTCAATTACATTTACTTTATTTAATGATAATCACTTTACATTTAAAAATCTATGTTGTTGTTGTTACTAATGACAGTTGGACAAGCCAAGCTCGCTATGCCTTTAAGTCAGTAGGGTGCGTCTTTCGTTTAATCAGAGCACCACGAATGTGAAAATACGACGTTGCTTTTCTGATATCTCTATGTAAAATTATAATACAGTTGACCTCTCATTTTCCTTTTTTTGATTTACATTTGTAAATGAATCCTTTAATTCCACTGTAAATAAAAGTAAATTTCAATATAGGTTACTTCCATTTTAATAGCTCAAAATATTGTCAATGAAAGCAGCTTGAAATAGCTCAAAAGCTCAATTTGAAAATAATCTATGCAAAAGTATTCTACACACAACAAATGTATTATACACACAACTTTGTTCAAACAAGTCTGTCAGGGTTTATAAGAGAACGTAATTTTATTCTTGATTAGTTTTTTCATTCCATAGAAGTCATCTGATAAAATAAATTCATGATGGTATGATGTTCAATACGGAATTTCACTTCTGCCTCGAAAAAAGTTGCTTATCATTATTCAAATTCCTCTTCAAAAATTCCTACTTAATTAGCTTTGCTGGTGTACCAAAACATATGACCTATATGCATATGATTTCAAAGTAACAAATGAATCTTTACCGTGAGACAGAGTTCCAGAATTTTTCTAAAGGTTCCATAAAATATTAACAATAACTATAGAAGACATACATCATTATACATTAAAAAATTGAGGCTTTAAAGCTCGTGTTGAATGTCATGTATAAAAGATTTGCAGATCATTGAACAATTATTATATTGCTGTCACAAATGAATTCCTGATTTTCAACGCATAAAAATACTATACAAAAATATAATGATAGTATGACTTCTAATAATCAGCCATAGGATTTAACTTATTCTTCAAGCAAGGTTGCTTATAGTAGTTTTAAATTCACATAACGTACATAACTATCTACATTACATAAATTAATCTAAGTTGTTTTGCTTCATGTTCATAAGTCATTTTGTTTATTAGAATATTGATACAATGTAGTTGTTTATGAGAACTCACACGAGAGATATTTTGTAAAGGAAACATTTGTCACCTATTCCTTTTCGTATTCAGTTCTATCACGTGAGTTTAGATTATATGTTACTTTAATAATTAGTTGTTTTATTTATTTAATGTACATTGCTAACCACTCAGATTGCAACATCAAGAAAGACAAAATATATCACAGCAAAATTTATTTTGTCGATAACATGTTGACCAAATATCAAATGATTAAATTTATAGACTTCTGCGAAGTATGGTTCCTGCCAAAATCAGTAGCCAGAGCAGCCACCATTGCTGGAGATCAACGCTGCCACACGCTTCAGCATTGATTCAAAGAGATTTTGGATGTGCTCTTGGGGTACCAAGACCAAGCTTCGACGCGTTGCCAAAGTTGATATGGTATAGTAGCTGAAGATATTATCTGGGTCAATCATTGAGTAACCATGGACCACGTGACTTCTATCGGTGAAAGATCTGTAATACGACTCCGCCAGGGAAGCGATTTAATTTGGCGATTGACGAAAAACCCTTGAACAATACGTGCCACATGTGATCGCGCATTCTCCTGTTGAAATATGGCTATGGGCAAGCACTGAAGGTAAGGAAGGACAACTGGCTCCAGCACCTCGGAGATGTAGAAGTGGCTGCTTAAAGTACCTGCAATACATACTAAAAGAGTGAGAGAGTGACATCCAATACCACCCCATACCATAGTACCCGGTGTAGGACTAGTGTGGCGGTGCATAACGTGGCTGTTCAGCATCATTTCTTGTCTCCAGACTCCAATGCGACCATCGTAGTGTTGAAGATAGAAGCATGACTCGTCAGTAAAGACAATTTTATACCGTTCTGCCGTCCTCATCTTTCTTTCCTCTCACCAATGACGGCGAAGACGTCTGCGGTTCTGCTTCAAGGGTAGACGAAGCAATAGACATCTTGCGGACAGACCACTCTGCTGTAAACAAAGTCGAATCATATATGGGGACTCTGGATGATGCGTTACAGACTGAATATGCAGTGCTATGGTTCATGATGTGGCTGAGCGATCCTTCACTGCCATGTGCACATATTGCCTGTCATTCAGTGAAGTAGTGTTTGAGGTAGATGAGATCGAACACATCGGTCCGTCATACCTTCCTGCATCCAACGATCACATATTTGCATTATAATTGTTTGGTTTCGTCCAACACGACTACCGACTTCCCTGGAAGATAATCCTCAATCTCTGTAGGCACTATCCTTCCTCTGCAGAACTCTGATATTTGATCAAAAAATGATCGCTTTTTTTCTACGAGGGATATTTGATCGATTTTTTTAAACCACAAGAAAAACACAATTGCCGAACCTGAAATCGTCGAAACCACTAAGCATTAAATAGCACTTTGAAGAGGCGTCATAAGCACATGTAATCTGAATCTTCTATGAAATTCTAATCATTTGCATATCTCACTTGCGCTAATCCATGTTGCAAATTTCATGTTATTTGCATGCTTTCTTAAAGGTGTTACATTTACGGTGGCCAGTAGTGTATAATAATTAGGAGCTAATTCCCAGACACGATCTCAAAGAAGCCCTGAAAAGCAATGTTATTAATTTTTAAGGTATTTTTCATTGGCTTTTTATGATATTTACAAAGCCATTATTACAAATTATTATTTTACTTCCTATATGCTTTATACACTTAAAGGCTTTATTATTAATAATGTTTACCAAAAATATTTAAAATATTTTTCTGGTATTGACCTAATTGCTTAATATTTATTATAAGATTAAGAATTAAGAATAGATATTAAGAATAGATATATCCGTTTCCTATATCATTAACTCAAATATAAAATTAAATTATGAATGTTTTCTAAAAAGTTTCCATTTTGATTGAATTTTTATAAATATGCTTTATTTTTAATCTTTGAGCACTCTGATTCTCACTAACTATTTATAACCCCCAAGAGATAATTTTTTACTATAGAAACTAACATTCCTTTCAATATTCTACTGACGCGCAATAATCTTTTCTAAATGTATCCGATACACTAGCATCCGGTACAAGGATATCCGTTTTACTCTGTTGAAGAAATAGTGACTTCCGTGTCACTGAAGAATTTATTGATGGTATTAGTTGTATGACGTCAAACTATAATTTTCCTCGAACATTGCATGACATTCTCTTTTATTCTCTTAGCTTTAATCAGTTCACTTGTATTTCGTTTCCTAACTATTCTGTGTATTACAATTTTGGTAATAATCAAATAAATCGTTCGATTTACTTGATTACATAGGAACAGATTTATAATGAATCTCAATAGATTTAACTTCAGAAATATTAGTCTTAAAACAAGTTCTTTTCAATGATATTGAAACGATGCTTAAGTTTTTACAAATAAGGATCTGAACATGAATTTTTACTTTTTCTTCTTTTCCATTGATGTCTAGAATGTATAATTTTTCAAATCATTTACACTTTCAGATTAAAATGGCCTTTCTATTTAATATTGAAACTCCTAAAATAAAGGAGAATTTAATACTTTGAGTTTAATATTCTATTTAAAATTAGAACTTTTAAAATAAAGGAGACTAATTCTTTGAAACGAAAAATGTATAAGAAATTATAAGTTTCTAAAATGCTACATTTATTTATTGTAAAACTTTCAATTGGAAAATAATTAGAAATACACTAAAAGTAAATGTTATTTATTTATTTCAGAAAAAAAGATAAAATATAAAAAAATTTACAAATTAATTATATTTATTAATATAAATAAAATCAGAATATTTGTTTCACAGTTTTTGCCTTGTTGTTACACAAACATACTTCCTTGTACCTCATCTAGAGTTGAACTCCACCTATTAGGTTGAAGCATCATGAGCAAATTTTGGAATTTGCAGGGACCAAACAAAAGACTTCCAAAACATGACCTGTCACCTCCATAGCTAAAATTTTACTTGGAGTACTTTACAATCGCAACCCATTTAACATACCCCAGCAGTCTTCAGTGAGAACGATGGATCTTCGTAAGGGTTAAGGTGCTAGATGCCAGACAGTAACGGATGATTGTGCCAAAACCTAACTGTCACAAGTAGTTACTGGTTGTTATCCAACGTCGTGCAGCATTTTTCTTAAACTCATGGATAATTCCACCATCTAAAATCACTTTGCTGTAACAGAATTAGTTCCTATCAGTTTTTAATTGTCTTATCTGCATCAAACTTTAAATTAAAGGAGGAGCTGTAGCTAATCTTTGTGGTTGCTAAAAAATTGCCAACACACACTCCACAATAAATCCTACTCGATAAAATGGCCATTGCATACATGTGAGGAGTATTCAAGGCCAGTGGTCTTCAACTGTATTCGATTTATACAGACATGTGCCTTTTGTGATGGTATAAAGATGTGATAAAATCTCTAATATAACTTCAAGTCGCTTTAGCATTCACAGTACTTACAGTTAAAAAACAGCGCCACAATATATTGAGTCTATCTATCAACTAGTCTCCACAGTACGCTAACTTAAGTCGTTTATAATATGATAAGCTTCTGGGTTACTCTGCCTATCTAGGAGCTGCTTCTATTCCTTTAATATTCCTTCTTGATCAACAAGTCAACAAATCTTTTTCCAACTAAATATATCTGAGACAATCGCCAGATCCGGACATCTCAATATGTCTCAAATTTGGAGCAAAAATTATTGAAGACTGTTAGGATATATCGGAAGAGGCTATTAAAATTATTTTGCACTCCACATCTAGAGGTATAAAAATATACACATTACTGCATGGAGCGATTTTACCAATTATTGTTTTGAATTTTCACTGTGCAAATTGTCTGATATTGATGGGTCTTAATGGCCACGGAATTTTAGTCATTTAATTATTTGTAAATATATATAACATAATTAAGACATTCCATATAACACAGAAAATTATAGGAAAATAAGGAATTAAATAGATATTTATTTAATAGAAAAAATTATTTTTCATGTGTATATAAATATTTGTGTTATTTCCTTTTTTGGACAAAATATTTTATGTGATTTCTATAATCTATGGAAGAACACCCGTGAAAATGAAATAAAAAATTCCGGAAATTGAATTCGTTGGGTGTGTAAACAATTTCTTCTCAAATAGAATATAATAATTTCCAGATTTAGCTGCTCCCAGACATTTGTTAGAGTATTTTGAATAATCTAAAATGAAACAGCTTTTAAGACATACTGAGATTGAAATGCTAACAAAATTTATTTCATCCCTTACTGCCTTAACAATCGAAACTTAAAATTATGGAAAATTTCACTTTTTCTGTGTACTGAAAAAATTTATTTCTTTAAGACCACTTTTCACCTGCAAAATAAACATATACATCGTTATTGATGATAAAACGATGCATGAATCAAAAGCTGTTCCTAGTTTTCATTATATTAAAATAACCTTGAAATAATGATAATTTCAAATATTTCACAGTCATATAATGATTATGTATGCATGTAACTCCATAAATTTCAAGATGTTGAATAATTTTAATTTAGAATCAAGCAACTTTTTGATATTTTGAAAGACATTCCAAACATGAATAATTTTATAATTATATATATATATATATATATATATATATATATATATATATATATATATATATATATATATATATATATATATACTGACGAATGTGGTCTCGGTATATATATTCATATACATATGAATATATACCGACCCATACTGACGAATGTGCAAGCAGAAATGAAAAATGTATTATCCATTTTTCTTTGTTTAAAAATACCTATTATTGAACCTAGAATTTTTCACTTTAAAAAAGATTCTCCTGTTATTCTTGTACTGATTTTTTATTATACATTATAAATGATTCAGCTTATTAATAGTTTCGATTCTTACTACACCAGACGATGTTTCACCATAAAATTGCTGGCTAAGATCGAAGTGTACAGAAGTGATTAAAGGGCTACAAGTAAATAAACCTTTAGAGATTTAAATGATTATAAATAAAATTATTTACGTATAAATATTATATATATATATATATATATATATATATATATATATATATATATATATATATATATATATATATATATATATATATATCAAAAGGTATACATCAAATACATAGTTGAAAATATATAGATTAAAATATATTATTAAATCTATAGATTGCAATATTAGAATTTATCAAAACGGATTTGGAGTTTTTTAAATGTATTGGTAATGAATATTTTTTGTTCCAACCTAATTTGAGCATGAGTATATAGCATATATGTGCTACATTAAATTATTACATATATATATATATATATATATATATATATTACTTTACTAAGCAAACTCTGCAATAAGACACAAGTTGGAGAATTCAAACATTTATTGAGAGTAAATTTTAATAATCAATAAATCCTTTTAATTTATCTAATGAGAAAATCTCAATAGTTATTTAATAATCAAATTATTATTAATATATGCTCTTTAAATAAACAGTTGTTTTGCGAGTATAAAAATTTTATTCGAAAATCATACTCGTTAACTTTCTTACTCCAATTTGAGATCATTGTATCGAAAGAACTCTTTTTTTTTTAATTTGACAGCAAATGATTAAAGAAACCTTTGAATTCATCGACTTTCAGATAATATGTATACATGCATGCACTTATATGCAACAAAATTAGTTCGTAAAATTTACATTTCAATGAAAATTCAAATTTTTTACATACATCTCTGTACAATTCTCTAAAAATTACATAAGATTCTTTCAATTTACTTTTAAGCAGTTTAATAAAACATTCATCCTACATTATTTTTTTAATATAAAACCTTCTGAAAACTATACACATATTTGAGAAGCTCTAAAAAATATATTTTAAACTACCAAATAACAGATGTATCAGAATGTCTACACATTTTCTTCTTCCTTAATTTTGTTGTATAGGAAATATTTTGATAAAAAAATTTTTTATTTTTTTATAATCGATGTATGATATAGTTCTAGTATTTATTTGGTAGTCAGCAACTCGTTTATCGAAAATCGGTATCCACTGCCACTTGAGATAGAGCATTTTCACCTTGGGTTTTTTTACATGGATTTCTAACTTTTTTCTTAACACTATGACGTCTTTACTTACTCAAATACATCTTCCCTAGGAACAGAAAAATAAGGCAGTTATTCGTTATTGCTTGTAAAAAACATAATAAGGAAAAACGTTATGCTATTTCAGTTTTTTTCCACGCGTATTCCATACTGTTTTTTCCAATAATTCTATTTTTTCCCCATAAAGTGGATGCCAAGGGAATTGCACCTAGTCAAAGGATTATAGTACATTCGATACCGAAAAAACCTTACCCTTATCAGCATCTTGTGTGCTTCAAAAATATGTATACATATACTCATTTTTAAACAAGATAGAATATTTTTTTGTAAGAGAGAGAGAGAGAGAGTCCATATTGGTTCCAAATATGAAACAAGATACATTTTTACTGGGAAAATCTATTGTTTTCAAAAATAAATAAGCTTAAAAATCTTCTCCAATTTAAATAATTATTTTTAATAAAATATCTTTTAATTTCAATCAATATTTGAATAAATTGCATTAAAATGCTTATAAAAAATTGTTTATAAACAATATAAGTAAAAAGTAAAAGTGAAGTTTTATATTTTATTATATTTATCATATACCTGGTTTTTAGCAGATTTGTTTCATAATTCAGCTATTTTAACAAAATCTACACTGACTTACTTTTATAATATTTTATTGACAAAAATATGGAAACTGCACCTTTAACGAAAGCTATTAGTGCTATTTTAACAGATTAATTTTATTTATTCATCATATACTTCAGTGTTGTATTTAATAACTTAAACTCACAGTAAACACTTATAAATTGATTAAATATTTGTAAAGTTATGTATGTGTGTGTTTACCATTTTAGAATAAAACACAGTTTAATGAAAGTATTGTGATTTCTATAAAAGTAATATTTATAAATTAAAGAAAACCAAATATTCTTTCGCTCTCAGTAGCGGGGCACCTAGAATTTTATAATTAATATTAAAATATTTAAAAAGGGTATAACAGATTTATTTTATTTACTGTAAAGTAGGTATAATATAAAAATAAACAATATAAAAAGCTAAAAAAAATTGTCATTGACTAAAATAACAGAAATTTTTATTGAGACTAAAATATGGTAATTTAAAATGAAATTTTCATATTATCAAGGAAAATTTTTATTTAAATTACTATTAACTTTTCTTCTGAAACAAAACATTTCTTACTTAATTTTAAATTAATTTTCCATTTCGAAACTTGTATTTTTTGTAAAAATAAAAAATAAATAAATAAAAAGTAAAAATAAATAAATAAAAAATTTGAAAACCCAAATTTTTCGAAATCATACGGAAAATAGCAGCATATATATATTTAAAATGAATAAAGTTGCATTTTCGTTTAAATGATGTACATGCATAAATAATTTAAATGCATTTGGACACATTTATGTATGTGAATTCATATAAACTATCAATTCAATTTTCAGTTCTTATTTAATCTTTGAGGATTTTTTAACATGAGCCAAATTAAATATAAATTGGATATACTTCAAAATTAACATTACAATAATAAAGATTTTTCATATCCTTATCTTCAAAAACAAGCGCATGCAGAATTTCTTCTTAGATTACATATACTTAGACAACCCTGCAATGATAAAAGGCGGGGATTTAGTTCTCCCGATTTTCAATTTTTAGGAATCGTAACAGACTTGCAGAAAATCTCATTTGACAACTGATGAAAAATTTAGCTGCTTATTTTACAAAACATCTTATGTTTATCTGTGAATACCACTTTAATGAAAGATTTTTTCCCGCGTATACTAATGAATAAAGATCAATCTACTCTTTGTTTACGGAAAGTTTCCACATTTCAATTCGCAACTTACAATTAAAAATAATTTTATATTTTTGGCTAAGAAAATTAATTTTCTTTTGTAAAGAAATTATTCTTATGCATGAAAATTTGTAGAGTAATCTTCTAGATTTCAAATATTTAAAATATGATAAATTATACACAAAAAATAACATGAATATGTTAAAAAAATAAGTATATATATGTAAGTTGTAGAGGACGCTGTGTGGCGTGATTGATTTCGACCACGTTCTCCTTATTAAGAAATAGTGAGTTCAAATTCCGACTTAACCGAAGCTCCATGAGCTAGATTATTATAAATTTCACGTTACTTCACAATTTTCTTTAAATGAGATGATACCTATGAGAGTGGCAAGTCAGTTATTTCGGCTTCTTCTATTTGGTTCCAGTTTCATGGGTGGGTACAAGGAAGTATACTGGTGCACACTTATGAGATCATTGTTGCAATATGTTTCCCTGCGCCTAACCCTGAATATGGCTCTAACAGTTAGGTGGAAGGAGTCGAAGAGTCGATGCATTTTAGAAAAAAGCAAGGACCAAACAAAAAACTCCCCAACACTTGACCTACACTCCATGAAGTATTTTTTCACTTAGAAGAGATTTTGACTATTATTTAGTGAATTCACGGTCACGTTTTGAGCATGAGAAATAAAACCTAAATTTTAATATTGTTTTCGAATGAACTAAAACAGAAAACCGAAGTGGGAAGGGAATCGAGAACTGAAATTTAGTGAGTTAACTATTCAATTAGTAGACGGATAATAATTTTAGGGATATATGTACATAGATAATATTTCTTTTATAAACAATTTATTTCCTATATAATTTTATTCATTTAAAATTAGACCTTTCAAGACTGCTTCGCATTATGTAGTTTTACTTAATCAAAACTATGCATCTGATTATTTTCATATATATTGTAGTGATCCCTTTCTCACGTTCTAATTAGTAACGGAAATAAGTATATCTCCCTCTCTGCCACCTGGAAAAGTTGAAAGAAATTCCCATGCTCGAGACACACTAGTCTGGCAGGAAATGCACTTCCTAATCCCCTTTTCCTCTTGGGGAGGAAAGTGCGTGGAAGATAACGCTTTATTCCAGTTGATCACTTGACTAGAAATGTTCGAAGGACCTACCCAGCCACTTGGTACGTGACCGACTATGTGATGTATTATATATATACATTCTCTTTAATACATATATTCTCTTTAAACTGAAGTCTTAATTCTATGTTTCGCACTGAACATGGACATTAATCTCTAAAATATTAAATAATAATTCTCCAATGCATATTCTTCCTCATAAGTTGTTGCAAACAAAAACTTAGCAAGAAGTTGAAGATTTTTATAGATATAAATTGAATTTACTAACTTTAGTTTTTTTTTTCTCTCATGTCCTTCTCATCATAATGGCCTCCTAGTTTTTTAACAGAAGCTTCATTAATCCAATGTGACTGTTCTCCCTTAAGATCTCAAAAACTAGATTTCGTAAAAATTCGTTAATTTCTGATTTTTTTTCTAGAAATAAAATATAGCATTCAAGAACATACTCAAATATTACTTCGATGTTAATAAAAAACAATTTCAAGCAAAAGGAAATTATTTCAGGTTTGATTTTTCCCATAATGTTCATTATATAGAAACGTTTTGAAAAAATTGCAAACTATATTCAAATAGGGAAAGAAATGTTATGCTCAGAAACTTGCGTTTGAAATTTTATTCAAAATCTTTGTAAAAATATAGGAGTAACATTGTCCCATGCCTTGCAGCAGAATTATCAAATCAAATTGGAGCTACGATACGAGTTGCAACAGTAGGAAAGAAAATCGGGCTTCTTATTCTTCTTAGAGTTCGGTTTGTATGTCATTGGGCACCTCTGCTTTTATCAGCATTTTGTACTATTAACTCCAAACCCAATGTTTTCTAGTTCCAGTTGCTCGGGTCTTTATTTTTTTTTCTTTGAAGTCTTCCTGATTGAAAACCTCTTATACTAGTAAGTCCGATTTAAAGAAGTTGCCCTCCTTAGATTAACTTCTTTAAATCGGGCTTACTAGTATAAGAGGTTTTCAATCAGGAAGACTTCAAAGAAAAAAGAAAGCTTCAAATGAATTCGCATATATCAACAATTCATGAAAGAAAATTAAAAACGTTTATTTTCTAATATTACTTTCTTCTTAAAAAAGCTTCTATTTATTAAATTTTACAAAAAAGAAACATATAAATTGATTTCTAAAAGATGTTTATTATTTCAATATTTGGTACTCATGCTGCTTTGTATGCCAATCAAAAATAGGAAAACAATGAAATCTGTAAGTGTGGTTTGCATCATAAAACATTTAACTGCATCAATGGTCACAAACTACATGACAACTATTGAGGTAATTTCTGAACATCTAATGAACAGTCGATAGTACATACTTATTGCTTAATAAAGAATATTTTAATTCTCGTTTATTAAACTTTTCGGTAAAACAGACTATATTTCAACAATATTATACATCATGCCCCAAATTAAGATTTTCAATAAAGTAAATACCTAACAACCTGATTGATACTTTAAGTTCGTAGCGTATATCCAGATGTAAGAAAAATATTTAGAAAATACTTAATTAGATTTTGACGAAAAAATTATAACATATATGGAAAATACGAGTTGAAAAAATTTTAAGAAAAAATTCTATAGCAAACATTTCCAAAATGTGTTTTATAAAACTTTGAATCAATGAAGAAGGAAATTTCGTAAAAATTAATAATTCCTGTAGCGAAAAAACATTGCTACATTACAAAATAGCGAAAATAGTTGTTTCATGAAGTATTTCACACTTAACACTGATATAATTTCACTGAATTATTTTTCCATGTATAATACAATACATTTTATCTCATTCCTTTTAATACAGTTATCTTAAGATAACTTCTTTTAACCATAAAGTCTTTCGTTACTGTTGAGATCTTGGTTAAATTAATGTATTCCGTTTGTGTAAAAGTTTTTAAAATCATTAAATTTACCTGCTTTTCTAAATAATTAGTTTTCAAAATTTCAAATTTTTAGCGATATTGTTTCCAAAATTTCCTGAAATGGAAGCAATATCCCTACAGAATTATAAGAAAGTTTGGAATATTTTCCAACTTGTTTCTCTGACGGATGCAAGTTTTCTTTCTCTCCGGCTTGCCAATTTTCCTTGTGCCCCGCTCACAACATCTCTTGTCCCATTTCAAGCTTTCTTGAAACCCGATAAAACTTCTCTAACCCTCATTTTTTTCCTTTGATGAACATTTTGTACCTAAAACATAGATTATTACAAGTATCTGTAACTATGATTCCAGAAGTCGCTTCAAATCGCTTTGAGCCAAATGCCCTTAATAATAGCCGAATTGATTTGGACATGACACCCATACCAAGTAACGATTCTATGGTTTCAATTCGTTGGAATCCAAAATACTATCGAAGTTTATTCTGTTAATCAAACGATTTCTTATATAAGAACCAAAGCATTGGTTGTAGAAGCCGTTTTCCATTCATTCAATATATTAACACGTTGACATTGGAGCAGAAGAAAAAGCAAAATGAAAAAGACAAAACAATCCATTCACTTTACGCTTAATTAGGATGACTTAAATTTTTCATTCAAATTTTTATTTACAATTTATCTCATCTGCAACAAATACTTTATCGGAAAAATTTTCTTATGTGCACACAACTGATATGTTTTAATTTTACTATTTAATATACGTTAATTTTATTGTCTAATATATGTCAAAGAGATTTTGTTATTTAAAAATAACAGAATAAACTATATTATTCAGAAATAACGGAAAAATAAATTATTTTTTAAACTTTTGAAGTTTTAATTAAAATTTTATATTTCTAGTAATGTTTACCCGCCGTTGGAAGAAAATATTTATAGTAATTATTTACAGAATCTAAGAGTATTGAATTTTTTTAATAAATATTAATTATTGCTAAAAGGAACATGGTAATTTTGAATTTTTTTAATTAATTACAATTGGCTTAATTTATATGTGCTTAGCTATGATTTTTTTCAAAAGAATGCAATAATGAAATAATAAGTTTAAACCTTTTGGTAAAAAAATTATATCCCACATCAATTTAGGACAATTGCAACTGTAAGAAATTTAAGATATAAACGATTGAATGTTTTATATTATTTTAAAAATGTGTAGTTCTATTTGAAAATTTTAATCTTTTAAAAAGTGTTAATTAATTTTGTAATTAATATAATGTCGAATTTTATAATTTTTAAACGAGTTATTAATTTTCATTTTTCAAGAAAAATGCATTATCGTATTTTCGCATGGGAAATATTTTTCATTTGAAATCATGTATTTTCTAATAAAAATAATGAGCGTGTTTATTTTATAAATTGTAAAATAAGATTTGAAAATGAATTAATTTTATTTTTTTAAATGTGCTCTTCTCACTTTCATCTAAGCAAAATACGGCAGTAAAATAAGCAATTCACACAACTTATTCTAAAAAATAACAAATAAAATTTTTATATACAAATTAAACGAGAACTTTTATTAAAAAGGGAATAAAATTTATTCCTTAAATATATTCGCTTGAAAATTATCAAGTTAGAGCATTAAAAAAAATCTTTCAATATTTCCTGAAGTATGCTTTCGCGTAGTTTCTAAAATATGTAATAGAAGTCAGCAAAAATTAATAAAAAATATTCTTTCTAAAAAAATCCATATTTAGCAAATGCAAATATTTGCGATAAAGCTGATAAACTTTAATATGCAGACTATTAAATATAAATTTGCACAGTAAGTGATTTATTCCGCTAATGTGCAAAACCCAGAGTTTATCATTTTATCTAGACAATATTTACATTAATGTCTTCTATATCATTAAAGTTCAAAAAGTCATATTCGAAAAGTTGATTATTTAATTTTGTTAAATTAATTAAATGCATATCGAAAAACAAATATGCTAATTTCACTGATTGTAATATTTTAAACCGATTAATACTTTGATATTTTATCAGTTGATTGATTCTATTAACTAATTTGTAGATTATTTGATTGTGTTAAATTGATTGTTTTGGTTCCGAAAATGAATATTATTCTATTTTATTCTATAACAATGATATACATATAACTTATCATGTTAATTAGAGAATATGAAAATATCATTGTTAGTTCACCAATGGTCTAACTTTAACGAATATCTAATAGATTTTGCGCAGAATAACTAGGTAATTTGAGAAATTACTTAAGTCAATTTAATAGACTCGCCTAATTAATTTGTGTATTGCATTCATAATCTGAGGAATAACTGATTTCCACATTTTACAGGTAATATAAACAAAAGGTCCCTTCTTTTCTAAACATAATTAGATCGATTATGAATTGAATAATTAGTACTTAAAATTTAAAAAGTATCTGGATATCTTATAATAATTTCCTTTCTGATTTTATTTAGAATTTTAAATGAGAATTACAAATTTAAATTGCTTCGTAAATGTCTTTCAAAGTAATTTCCGTTCTTCTTTTGAATTATTATTCGTATTCAAATTCATTTTTTTACTTAAGTATTTTTCTATACTAAAATTCATTTTGCATACTTTTACTGCTTTTACTTTTAAGCAATTTATTATATAAATTATTTAATCTTTACTTCACTATGACATATGGTTGCAACTGACTTCAATGTCTCAATTTCTACGAGACATATTTTATACGATAAGTACTATAAAATAAGAATGTTAAATATTTGTTGCATACGCACATATTTTATTTTATACTAAGTTTGTTCTTAAAGAATTGTCAAATTTCATACACTACCCAACAGTGAAAACGCAACATTAAGAAGGAGTTGCCAGAAAGTGACAAAACTACGCAAGCAGAGAAAGAGACAGCAGCGAACGATAAATGATCTATATTTCGAAATGATATGCATAATACAGCGTAAGAACAGTGTCAGGTCAATAGGTTGTAGGACCACCGTGGATGGCGATACACAAAGTAACACGTCTATGCACAGAAAAAATTAAAGTACGGATGGTGTCATGAGGAATGACTCTCCATTCCCTCTCAACCATTTGCCAAAGTTCGTCTTCTGAAAGAGGCAGTAACAGGATTTGCAAATGGCGTCCAGTCATATTCCAAACGCGTTCAATTGGTGAGTGATCTGGAGAGCACAGTGGCCAGGGAAGCAGCTGCACACCTTTACAGGGCATGTTGGCTGATGGGAGAAATGTGCAATTGGGCGTTACCCTGCTGATAAAGGCAGATGGGGAGTTTCACTGGCTCCAGCACATATTTCCACGTTACGTTTGGCTGTTATGGTGCCATGAATACAAACTAAAGGTAACCCGGAATTGTACGCAATTGCGCTCAAACCATGGTACATTCCACAATTTCTGCAGGATTGACCTGTCTCCATGTCTATGCCACATTCGTACGCAGCGATTATCACTGAAGAAACAAAAGCGTGACTCATATGAGAAGACCATTCTGTGCCACTCCGTCGTTCATATCATTAAAATCCGGCACCATTCTAGACTTTGTTGTCTATGATGTGGGGTTAATGGCAGTCTTCCTTATGAACGCCATGAGCACAGGCCACAAAAAAAAAATCGACGTCAATTGGTTCTGCTCGACATGGGAGAGTCCAGGGTGTCTTGCACAAGCTGCCGAATCTCGGTAGACATGTTTTGCGGGGCCACCACCGTCTCGCGTTGTACAAGTAGATCCACGCGTGCGGATGTCACTCTGGCTGCACCGCCTCCCTGCAAGCGTTCCACAGTTCTTTGTTCCAATCATCTTCGCCACAGCCGGTGGACGTGTCTACATTGAAATTTGTATAATTTTCTGGCCATTCCTTCTCGGCGTTGCATTTTCAATGTCGGGCAGTGTATGTATAAGTAGTAGTAATGAAAATATTTATCTTTCATTTAGTCAATTAAATAAGCATCAAATATAAATATTAATATTCCTTTTTGGGATAATTTTTATATAAAGAATCATAAATCTATACTAGAGTAACAAACCATCTTAAGAAATTATATACCTTCTTACTCCAAATTTAAAAAAAATGTTTTCAATAGACTGGAAATTCCAGTTATTATAAAGTCTTGAGCAAAAATAAAGGAATTCAATCTCATGTTTTATTATATAAGCATATCTTAAATCAGATTGTAATATCACTCTAGAATAAACACACACAAGAACGACTCTTTCAAATGATTTATGTTATTTCTTTGAATCATTTGCTATGTTGTAGGTGTTATCTAAATTTAAAATTATTAATTATTTCAGGTTCTTCGTTGATCAAACCTTTGAAAACACTATTGTAGTGTGAAGAATAGGAGGTGAAGTCATGGTCACCATGATGCTGTTGAATGCCCCATGATACTACAGACGATGACGAATTTCCAATGTGAACACTTGTTTTGTAAATTATTCCATTTCTTAACTTAAGACTTGTGACCTGGCTATATGATCCATTAAGATCTTGTGGATAACATGTCATTTTGGCAGTAAGTCAGGGTAGATTGGGAGAGTTAGAAGAATCTTGGTAAGCATTTACTTTTTTTACTTGAAACAACACTTTTCACCAGACAACTACATTCAAATAGAAATTTTGCTTGAGAAAACTCCTTGAAAATTTCTTCGTTTTAACACAGTTTTACAAAACTGTGTTGTAAAACAATCATTTGTACATCACATTGTCTTCTGCTTATATGGATGTAAATTTCAAGTTATCTACATATCAATCATAGGCGAGCAATTTTTATGCCTCGCAGTGTAATTACATTTAAGAAATATTTGGTTCATGAAAAAGTAAGGCATTAACTCAAACTAATGTAGTTTCTTTCTCCTTAAAAATAAATAAAAAAAGTTTAAGATAATTTATCTCTAACAAAATAATTCACAAACTATTTACAGAGAAGAGCTATACACACACACATACTCGTACATACAAAATATAGATATATATAAATTTTTCTTAAATATATTCTGATATAAATGTAATAATTTAAAATTAAAAAATAAATTTATTTACTTCACATGCATATATATTAATTTAGATTATTAAATATTCAAAAGATTTTCTAAATTTTGATGCTGCTTTCTGTAATTTTGATTTTTGTAAACTATTACTTTAACATGTCCATGGTTCTATATTATCTTTTTAGGTGAATGATAGATTTTCAAAGGTTATTAGTAAAAAAATTGATAAAACTAAATCAATTTGTATGCATTATATGTTAAATTTAAATTTGCATTCTATGGTAAATTGAATTGGAAATAAAATTTAACTTCAAAACTTAAACGAATTGCATATTACTATTAGTTAACATATTTTACGAAATAAATTTTATTCAATACGATTTTACTTCACAAAATTTTAATTTATTATCCTACACTTATTTTTTTGATAAAATAATTATGGTTGTATTAACTTGTATATTATATGAATAATTTGTAAGAAATGAAATTATCAACTGTCATAAGTTAATAAAAATTTATAATAAGAAATATATGTATATACAATTACTGAATATGCCAGTGATTTTATATAAATTTATTCACAAAATTAAATTCACAACAAATTCACTTTTTGAA
The DNA here is from genome assembly GCA_037975125.1 of Latrodectus hesperus. NCBI lineage: Eukaryota > Metazoa > Arthropoda > Arachnida > Araneae > Theridiidae > Latrodectus > Latrodectus hesperus. The sequence continues at coordinate 69,060,379 of CM075857.1, read as the reverse complement.
TTAAACACAATATAAAATTCAGTTAATTTATAATTGACAATTACCATGTTCCTGTTGAATACTTCACTTAAGGAAAAAAATACTAGAATAAAATATTTGAAAAAAAAAACCTTAAAAAATTTTTTACATTATAGTTAAAAATTTGGCACAATAACTATTGATTGAAATTTACATGGCCATCACTGTGATTAATATTTTGACAGTCTTACCATGTTTTTTAATTAGTATAATAATGGGTTTCATTACTACTAAATTCAGTTAATGTGTCGTTGTTACTAATGACACTTAGACAGGTCGCTATGCCATTGGCTATGCGAATTTAAGTCAGTAAGGTGCGTCTTTCGTTTAACTAGAGCACTACAAAGGTGAAAGTACAACTTTGAACTTCAAATACTTCGATAGACCAGAGGATTCATTCCTTCAATTTTAACATTGATCTGAAGAGGAAGAAAATTTTCTCCAGACCTTTGCCCTCATGGTAACTGCTCAACGACCGACCACAAGACTTTCGATTCCACAGAATTAACGAACACGCATATCGCATGTACTCGGTGGATCTTTGGCGGCATCGGGAATCAAACCCCGCCCATCCGGTTGGAAGGTCAATGCCCTAACCACTAGGCTATCACGGCCCATTTAGAAAATGCTCTAAGAATGACATCAAAGCTTTCAAATGCATCAAAAGCCAAACGTTTTCAAATACATTCAGTAAATGTTCTTTCTAAGAATGACATCAAAGCTTTCAAATGTACCAAAAAAAAACATTACATTAATGAAAACAACAAAAGTGCTTAACAAATAATTCCATTTTCTTAAATCAATGGTTGGAAAAATCTCAAAATTTTAAATTGAAATATTAATTATTTTTGCAAATTCAAGCTACATTGAGCTTGAATTCATAAATACAATTAATATTTCGATTTAAAATACTAATAAAAAATTTAGTTTTATTATAAAATTGTCTGCTACAGTTTCATAAACAAATTTCAGTTTCCACTTTAACTAGTTTAAGAATTGAAATTCTTGAAACAACATTCTTACATGCAAAGATCTTTGACAATCATACAATAATTCTTTTGTCTGAGATTAGGACAATTAAATATATAATTTACTTCCATAACAATTTAAAAGGAATTTTAAAAGATTTTCTTAAAAAATCCAAATTACATAAATTTTTATAAATTGAAAGAAATATTAGATATATCATACTATGTATAACAATATGTTCAATATAAATTAATATTTAAAAAATATCATTCATTATTCAACTATATAGGAATATAATTAACAATAAAGTTTTAATAATAAATAGCAAAGTGGATGTAAGCAAATAGAAAAACTCTAGAGAACTTTTTTTGGTCATTCATAGTTAATGATGCAAAATATTAATTGAATTTAGAAAAAATCATTAATAATGTTAAAACAACTAATGAAATAACTTCAAATTCTACTATAGTAACTTAAAAAAGTTACGAAAATGAGACTATAAGATGTCAATCGATCATAATACTTAATGCAGGATAAATTTACAGTAAACAATAATTTGAAAAATTGTCAAATAATATATGAGTATTAATTAAAATCTAAAAAAACTATCATGGTTGTAGTAGGTGCTGCTCCTTAACAGTGTTAACCACATATGAAGTCCTCAAATCACAATTACTGTAATAAAAAAAAATCCTGTATTAACTTTTTTTTATCTAAAAAGAATATTTTTTTTAGAATCCACAAATATTTTATATCAATTCTAATTAACTAGTAAACTATTATTTCTCCATAGGATTTTACAAATAAATTCAAAATCAATTTTAATAAGAATAGAAAATATTTATTTCCATAATACATGTGTCATACATAAAATTTGCATGTTAAAGAAATTAACAATAAAACAAGCTTAAGGAATCTTGCATCAATCTATAGCAGTTGTTTCTTTGTGTAATTAAGAATTCTCTAAAATAGAATTAAGTTTTAAAATAAATACATATTTTCTCTAGTTTTTTCATCTCTCATAAGCAAAAAATTTTTTAGATAATTTTTCATTCATTCATTGTCATGTGCCAGCTAGGCTGGCAACATGGGGTGCGCTGCTCCACTTTTCCAACTGAACCTTTAGATAATTATGTCTTGTTTTTATATATAAATCAAATAATGAATTCAGATATTTTCTGATTCTTCAAAGATGAAAGACATTTTAAAGATTAGAAGTCATTTAGAAAGCAATTTCAAGCAATTAAAGAAAAATGTTTAGATCATTTCATAAAATAATTTCTCTTATGAAGATTTTTTAGGAACTATTCGTAATGGGAATTCTTACAATTTAAAAAATCCAATTTGTAACATTAATCTAATTTTAATTTACATACCAATTAGAATAACATTGAATAAAAAGTTTCTTAACAGATAATTTCACCATCAGTAGCTTAAAAAAATTCCTGAAATAAAGAAAACATTTTTACAAAGCAACTTTAAGAAGAATAAACATGATTTAAAAAGAGGGAGAATTTTCAATAGTTTGTAATATGCATTAAATTGCAATAATGAAAAACTGAATAAATAGAAGTGTTAAATTGTATTCAATAAATAATAAATATTTTTGTGATGTTTAATGAATCAAAATTGATGAAATGAATACAATATCAGAAATCATTGTTCCATTGTGATACAAGGACTAAAAATGAATAAAATTTTTCTATAACAAAATATAACTGAGAATTTCCAAAGCAAATTACAATTTTATTCAAATTGTAATATTATAATTAGCAAAATGTTACAAATTAAATCTTAAAAAACCATATAAACGATATAAATTAAAGTAGTAACTATAAGCATCGGTTAAATATTAAAATAACTTATGTAACTCAAGGTTCATATAAATTTGCAAGAAACAAGTTTCAGGAATTTCAAGTTTCCCAAAAGTCATATTAAAATTTTCCAGGGGTGCAGTTAATCATATAAAGAACAAATTAGTCAGCTTATGATTTTTGGCTCAAATATATTTGTAATTATAATATTTTTCAATTATATATTCAAATAATAGCAATAAATGCTTGTGAACTTAATGCATATTTTTGATTTAAATAACATTTATAAATTTGAATTTATTTTTTAAATTATTTTTGAATTGAAATTTTTGAATTAAATTGAAATTATTTTTGATTTAAATTACCTTCTCTTGTGCTACTTCAAAAGATTTAAATGAATCTAAAGCAACAATACCATTAAAGTTATGAAAACATGGTAGACTAAGATAACAGCACAACAATAGAAGCAACTTTCCTAGAATGCACTAAATTTTTTACATAACTTAATTTTTAATATAATGGCTATTTTCAATTTATTTATTATAAACAAATATATGAAAATAATTCTGCTAAAATCATAAAACAAGCAAAATTGAGATAACAAAAATTAAAATTAAATACGAACAATTTTATATAAATTTTTAGTTGGAAAATTTTTTCTTATCAATACTACTAAATAAAATCAAAATATAGTACTATTTAAACTTTTCAACCACAGCAAATAAATGCTATCAGCTTAAGCAATGATTCATGATTATTGTATTTTCATAATAATTTTTGTTTCACTGAAGTTTCATGATGATATGTGTTTAACTTTGTAATTCATGATAATTTGTCAGTTCTTTCACTTTTTCAATTTTCTCTCATCACAGAAATTCCCAGTCTATTTATATATCATCTCACATATGTGCATAAACTTATATCAATTTTTTGTATCTAGTAAGAAACATGGGCATTCATTTCAGTCCACAAATTATACAATAAGAAAAATATATATATATATATATATATATATATATATATATATATATATATATATATATATATAACAAGAATATAATACTTACATTATGCCCTGTTAAAATGTTCCTTTATTTTAGTAGTAAACAATTATTTGTGGCTGATTTGATAAATATAAAATAAACTTGCAATCATAATATACATATATCGAATTTTATAATTAATTACTCTGATGTCAGAGCTTAAAAATTCCTATATTTCTGAACAAGTTGCTAAATTATTACTTCAATAAAATTGAACAAGTTGTTTAAAAATTATGCACTTTTCTGTAATTAATACTCATAAGAGATATAAATTTTATAAATGTTTAAAAAGTGCATATTGGTTTCAACAGATAGTATAAAATACATAGGTTGTATAACTGTTTTGGATGTTACATTATTGTAATACAACTTGTAATTTGGGAGTTTCATTTAAAAAACACATCAGCTATAATTTCTTTAATTAAACACTTACTTTGCAAAATAAAGTTTAACGTCTATTCAATTAAAATTGTTTCAATATCTTCATCAAAATTGAACTTGTTCAAAGATTGAAATGGCAGAGATGCAGATGTACTCTCATGATGGATTCAATTCTTATGACCACTAGCACATTTTGAAGATATTTATTTTAAATTGTTTTATAGTGTTCTTAATTATTTGTGCTTAATAATCACCATAAACATAAACTAAATCAATATTGGATGGAAATGAGTTTTAAAATCGAATTTTCCTCAATTATAGTTTAAGCTGTAATTATTAATATACAAACACAATATAAATAGCTTTCTCCATTTCCTCAAAGTTTTCTATACAGATTCAGGAAAAATATTATTATTGCTAACCAAACACGGCTAATATATAGAAAAAAAAAGCTTTAATATTTTTAGATTAATCTGTTAATATGATAAATCTGTATGATTTTACCACAGTTGTAAGGTCTACTGTTCAAACAGAAATTACACTACAAGGTCAAATCACTGTAGTTGATAACTATTGAAGCATCTGTTTCTAATCAATGTCTTATTTATGTCTAGTGCAGATATCAGTAGAAATTAATACCAAGAAAAATTTAAGCACTTGATAACTTAATGCAAATGAGTAGTAAAACAGAAGTTTGGTTTAGTTAGTTCAATAGTCTTTATTTGCACACAAAGGCTACTTGAGACTGAGACCAACAACTCAAAAGGGATTCTGGACCACTAGAAACACATAAACACTGGCTGAGAAGTGAATCCATTAATTGTTGCACTGTTGCTTTTTTGCATGAAAAATTGTATATAATTAAAATGTCTGATGATGATAGCAAAAATTAAAAAATTAACATTAATTTCTTTCAAAATCAATTATTTCATAATTATTTCTGAAATACATAAGTACATTCAATATTAAAATTCATGAAAAATATGTTAATTAAATGATATATTTTAAAAATGAACCTGAACATAATTGCACATACATTCAAAAAATAAAGACTTATTTCTAAACATAATCAAAATAAAAATTTCCATAATTTGCAAAAAAAAAAAAAAAAATACTCTAGAAATGTATTATTATTTTAAAAATAGATATTCTCAAGCTTGAAAATATAAAGATAAAAATGATTAGAAAAATAATAAAAACCAGTATAAAAGTAGATTGGGAATGAAATCACATGACAAAGACCCTGTAGGTAACAAAAATAAAAGCTAACACTTGAAAATTTTTTTATTTGTCCAAACAAATTTTACTAAACGAAGATTGCCCAAAATAGTTGATATTTTCATTCACAACAAAAAGCAATCTTCCAATAAATTTTTATTAATACAAGGACAAATTAGACCATGTTCTACAGTTTAAAAAGAATTCCAAACCACTACAAATATCCAAGCACACTAACTGTTGAACTGAAGGCAAGAGTGCTAACCATTCAAGTTGATAGTTTGACTATAGAACATTTAGTCTCGTAAATAAAAATCATGTTCTACACTTAGCTAGACTATTTACTTGAAAATTAGTAATCTCTGTTTCAAAGTCATAAATTATTAAAAAATTTTCAAAGAATTCAATTTTCAGATGTTGTGAGATTAAAATAGTTAATTTTTAATAAACACTTAAATGATTTTCTCAACCCATATAAATATTCTGGAAAATTCAAGTGCTATCAGATTCATTAGTGAAAATACTGTTACAAAAAATCAAATTTACATAATAAGAAGGTACTGAAGCCAAAAATTGTATACTTTATAAAATTAAAAAAATTCATCAGCATTTGTATAAAGCATTAAAAAACTTTACATTACACAACTTAAAAGTTTCATCTAGACAGAATTGGATTAAAAGATGAATAAACATAAAAAAAATAGTTATAATGGCTAAATCTGCAATATGCAACTAGCTAAAACTAGATTTTATAAAATTTAACTATAGAAAAGAATATTTCTGTTTAAAGGTCCTTAAATTAATTTCATGGATTATATGCACATTCTGAAAACAACAAAGAATTGCAATTTTACTATACACATAGAAAATTTCAACAAGTGAAAAACAAGTCCGAAGTTAATTACAAGCTAGTAAATAGGAAATTATTCAAGAGGTAATATTTCTGTAATACATAGTTAATTAATATATGAATATTAAAAATCCAAAAGAATGCAACAAAAGCTTTAAATTTTAAATTTTTAAAAGCATTCCAACTTTACTTAGCCTTAAATACTGCCTGGGAATAAAAATTTTTTGAAATACCCAAAAAGCTATAAAAAGCAAAAAGCTATACCAAAAAGCTATAAAAATATAATTCAAGAATTCAAAAACCCATAAGTATTTAATTAGAATTTTAAGCCTGGTGGCGTAGTGGTAGCGTTTCACGCTCCCATGACACAGGTCTGAGGTTCGATCCTCGGGCTGGGCAAGGTTGACTCAGCCTTTCATCCTTTCAGTAGGTCGATTAACTGAGTACCAAGCATGCTTGGGAACTAAGCACTTGGGGGTCTTACGTTAGGCTGACCACCTAACTGGGACATATGCTTCGCACCCCAGGGCCCTCGGACATGAAAACAGTTATGGGCACTGTAGGCCTTGGCCCACATGGGCTATTGTGCCATGGAGTTGAGTTTAATTTAATTAGAAATTTATGATAATTTCATTTTCATTGTAAAAATGAAATTAAATGGACGAATGAATGATTTTGGAAGTCATTGTTTGCAAATGAACGCGAATTAAATTGAGACATAGTATAAAATGGATTTAAAGCTATATGAACAACCAAGTCCACAATGTGGTTTTAAATCATAAATTTTTGAACAAAGTACAAAATATAATTAAATTTTTTTAAATCAGTTAGGCTTTATTCTAAAATTAAGTGTTAAGTAATTCTACTAAATAAAAGAGATACTGGATTAAAAATATAATACCTAACTCCTATAATAACTTTTTTTACATTATAGTCTATTAACAACCAGACAAAACTTCAGATTGCATTCATTAATTCATAAATATAAGCTGTCATTCAGAAGAAAGTTCTTGCCTAAAGTTAGTGATATTTGAATATTTATTAATAAACCCTTAATTAAAAAAATACTGAAGAATTTGTCATCTAAGAGATTTGATTAAATAGTTATTAAACTTGGAAATTTATAAGTAAATTTTTATTATTTGTAAAATTTGATGCAGAATCCTTCTATAATTTAGGAATGTCAGTGAAAAATATTCAATCTAAAACTTTAATCTTACACAAATCAAAGTATTAGAGTTCATAAAGTTACATTTGTGAGAAGGAGGGTTAAATCACAGATACAGGATTTCACTTATGACTTTTAATATTTGGTAGGGATCAAATATATCAAGATGTGTTGACATCAGTTAAGCAGTTAGTCAAAAACTATACATTCCTGAAAATTATGCATGAAACTATAATAGCTGAAGTTAGGTAATTCGAAGAATTACATAAACAAATATTAAATCAGGTAACACAAATTATTAAAACTCTGTTCTTTAAGAATTAAGTTATACCTAGAAAGGGGGTTAAAAAGATAATTAACTTATCAGCATATAGGATTCATATTAAAGAATAATTTACACAACTAAAAAAGAGTATGACAGTTAAAATTACATAGCATAGTATATTTCAAGTATTTAGTTAAACATAGTATATTTCAAGCATTCTTAAAAGTTAAGATCAGATACATAACAAAATCAATAGTTCAAATGACTATCTGAATTTATCTAATTACTCCTGAAATTGCTGAACTACAAATAAAATCTTTAAGGAAAAATATTTAAGACTTGATTAATTTAAGACTTACCATAAAGTCTTCAAATTATACAACAAAATTCATTACAAAATTAGACAAATTTTAAATTACTTTCAAATCACAAAAAGAAATGTTTCTTAAACTTAAACTTTAAGGACTTTCAAATTAATGAAAGGTAAAAACACTTGGCTGTTTTTTTTTCTTAAAGTTAAGAAAAAATTAAATCATTTCTCATATAATTATATTTAATAACTCAAAAGTGCTTAACTTATAATTTTTACAGTCAATACAGTTCAAATCTTATTAAATGTTTCTCTTGCATTCAGAATTTGTTTGTTTGTTTTGGTTTGTTTGTCGCTCAATGGTCATTTTTTGCACACGAGGGCTAATTAGACCGGGACCTACGGTTTAAAGTGGATTCCGAATCACTACAAACATTCATGCCCAAGGTGGGATTCGAACCCACGAACTGTTGAACCGAAGGCAAGAGAGCTAACCACTCGGCTCAGAATTTGTTTGAAAGATAATGACTGAGAAACAAAGGTGAATTCCGTATTAAAACTTTAGTCTTTTCAGGAACTGGTGAATACTTATATAATTAGTTCAATACTATATACAATACCATCAACCACTAACAAACAAGCTCTTAACTTTCAAGACATTTCATGCCAAATTATTATTAAGCCATTGATATAAATGTTTGATATTGAAATTCTAAGAAAAGGTTCTGTTAATTGCTAGTGTAAACAACTTCAATTACAGTGATCTTTATATGAATTTTATGATGATAGTTTTTCACTTAACATTAAGATTAGAGCTTTTGAGTAAAATTGATATCTCAATGGACAATTTTTAACATATACAAATATTATGTCAGAAAAACAAATCTAAGATTTTACTGACTACAACAAAAGCAAGTTAAAATTAGTCTAACAAATTATGGTCTTTTAAGCTAATTACAAAAGAAAATAGCTGAAGCTATAAGATATTGAAATCAGTTCTTACATTATACTACAAGTCCATAGACTGCCTTAGTTAAGCAAGCTTTAGTTTAAAAAAATAATAATAATGTATGCCTAGAAGCTATTCTCACCAACAAAAAATTCGGTTATGAGGTTATGCATATGAAATTGTCAATTAGATTTGAATTCCGTAAGGCAAATCTGGAATGTCTTTACAAATACTATGTACACAAGCTTCCCAAACCTAACTACTCATTCAGATTTCAAAATTGCACAATAGAAGGAATGATAATTTTTAACTATGTGGGAAACTATTATTATCAATGGTAAAATAATCATCATTTCATCACCACATAAAAAAATTATCAACCACAGTAACTTTTGTATGCAAATGAAAGGTGTCCATATGCATTAAAGTTTGGTTTACTTATTTTTAAATTTATATCTCTTTGTGTAAATGACTAACATGAAGCTATTCCTCAACCTATATGAAAATATATTTTCATTTTCGTAAATAATTTTGTTTAAGCACAAGAACATATATTGATAAACAAGTAGGCTGTTTCCTACTAAAGTCTCCATTAAAACAACACCTTATTTGTATTTAATGACTCAATGAAAACTTCTTTTTAAATCAGTGTACTTTATAACTCAAAATAAAATTTTCTTAAAAAAAATTAAGGAAATTCATTGAAAATGATATTGAAATTTTCTGTACATTGAAATTTTGTAAGATATATTATAGATTAAAATAATTTTCTCATTATAATGAATTTTAAGTACAATAAATTATTGTTTAGTTTAAAGGGGCATTGTGTGAAGGTGATTGATATTGCCCCCTGTTGCTATTTTACAAATTTAAGTTACAATCAAAAATACTAGTTCATTCCTGTAGAATTAAGTTAATTGAATTTAATGAATTCGGAGCCATATTAACCTCTTTAAATTTTTTTCATAAAAAAATTTGTAAAAAGTGATCAAGTATTTTCTTTGTCAAAAAATAAATAAATATGTATTGTGTAAGTTAATTTTTGCAACTTCAATGGTGCGAGGTAATGGGAGGATGGTGTAAACGATACTAAAATAATATGCATATTATACAAACAAAATGCAAATGATTTAATTAATGTTTGTTTTAAATTTCAAATTATTAAAAATCAAATTAAATCAACTAACAAATATAAGAATAATTAAAAATTCAGTTTGGAATGAATTGCTTTATAAGAAAGAATTTCTAACAAACTTAACTCTCTCTCTAATCATCAAAATTCCCCACTTGGTTTACACAAAGGAAATGCTGCATAGTGGTGCCATCTATATTAAATAAGTTTAATTATAAACTCGCCTACCTATTTTTACAATAACGTATTTCAAATAGGTATTAGAAATAAAATAATGCCAAATACAAGAATAACTGTAAAAACACCAACAAATGCAAATTTGCTAGTCATTTTCGCCCAAGTCAGACACAGGAAAATACAATAAAAGGTTAAAAGGCACAATAAAGATGTTAAAGTGAAATTTGCAAATTTGATGAGAAAGTTAATAAAATTTTCCATGCTATGTGGTACTTACAGCTAATAAGTTATCATCATAAATTAGTAAAAAAATTTAATTTCTAGACACCAAAATAAATTTTAGAAAGAATTTTATTCTAGAATATACTGAGATAAAAAGTAATAACATTATTCTACTTTATGCTACAGCAAAAAAAATAATTAATTAAAAAAAACAGTAAATGAATTTTGAAAATTTCCAAATCATTATGTTCAAATAAGAATGAAGGATAAAAAATGTCTGAATTATTCAGTTCCCATTGAAGATGTAATTTACAAGATTATATTAAGCAAATTTTTCAAAGGATTATTTGTAGAGCAGAGTAGAATAGAATGGAATTTTTTCAATTAGACAATTCTCAACAAATTATATTTCTTTCCAAAAATTTTACTTAATAGGAGAAATACAAGTAGAAATAAAACTTACTTTAAAAACAAAAACAACTTAAACTTTGAATCATCCCTGCTATTGAAACTTAACCATGAAGAGGTTTTCCATTTGCCATTTTATTGTCAATGAGTGAGTGTGGAAACCAACATGAAATGATTTGTTAAGCTCTGGCTTTGGCATTGGTAAATTGATTAACATATGAATGTAGACAAATAATTGATTTTAAATCAAATAGTCAATCAGAATATTTGTGAAATGGATGTCAATTATCTGAAACCATTTGATGACTAAACAACTTAGGTAACCATGCACATGGTTCAAATCAAGAAATACTGGGAAACCATAGTTTTAAAAGTATGTAGAAAAATGAATATTTTACAAACAAAATGTTAAACAACTTTTAATCTTCAAATTGAATGAGTTCATGTCCTCAATCGATTACTCAAAATCATCGTGATATGTTTTTGAAACCATCTGAACATAGTTCATGATTTGTGACAACATGTGCATGGCCTGAATTCATTGGAAATTCTTTGAAAACCATAGTTATGATGTTCACATATCAAGTTATATTTTTCAGTGATGTTAATATGAGAATTTCAAGTCAAACAAGCTGAACCATAATTGTAAACTGAAGTGATTCATAAGCCAAACTGAATGGTAGAGTCCACAGCCAATAAACCATGGTTAAGAGGCTTGTGTAAAAAGTAAAAATGTCTAAATCAATGTGAACAAGGTTGTTGTACCATGGTATCAATTGATGTTTTTTTAACTATATTACTTTGATAAAATATATTTCACCAACATTTCAATTTGAAATAAAATTAAATGTATCATTACACAAAATAGATGTCATACATCCAAAGACAATCAACCATGGTAAAATGGCTTGTGTCAATGTTGTGGCACCAGCATGCTTTTTTGTACCTAGCCCTGAACTAGGCTATATAAGATAGAAACAACTGGGTGGAGTTTTTGTGATTTTGAAGAAGGGACTAAGCAGAAGACCCCCAATGCTTGATTTGCCACTCCCAGAAGTATCACTTTACTTGGATGACACTGCAACCATGCCCAGTTTTAATGTGTCCCAGTGCCATAACGAACATGTCGGACCTTCGGTTAAGCCAGGATTTGAACTCACCACCTTCTGATAGTGAGAATGACTTCATATCCAACTAGTCCATTACGGCCAAACCTGTGTCAATGTCCTTGTGGATCTGAAACATGATTCACATTTGATGAACAGATGTTTTTCCTTATCAAGAGACAGGATTTTTTAAATTACAGCACGGAAAATACCATTTGATAGCAAAGTTATAACTCTTATTATTAAAGAGTAATGCTAAATTCATTATTGGAAATTATCTTTAAGCACATACTCGTGAAGTCATAATCAATGATTACAAAGACAATTTGAAAAGCTTTGTATTTCAAGAGAGCATGAAATGACTCTACAGAAACTAATGAGCCTAACAATTTGACAAGAAAACTGGACTAGGTCAAAAACTCAATTCAAGTCACATTTTCAAATACTTTGAAAGCAATATCTTTTCTTCATTTTAAAATCAAAATTCTAAACATTAGTTTAATAGAAAGTTTCCATAATTTTAAAAACAGAAAACAAAATTATTTGAAACAAAATAAAATGATGTAGACATTAGTCCATACTTAAATAAGACAACCACTTTGTGATAGATATTGAACATTTAATTTTATTTTAAATTAGGATTGTCTCCAAAAATATAAGTTGTAAAATTCTGATTTCACAGCAACACAAATGTGTAACTTGATTGCAATATGAAATACAAATTATTAATATAATACACATAAATATACAGGCAATAATTCATTTAATGTAAATAAGTTTTCGTGGCAAATGTAGACACAAAATTTATTACCGTATTTTCTTGTAAATAATTCGCAGCGGTATAATCCGCGGCAAATGTTTTGACGTATTGTTGAAAATATATACTGCTGATAATTTGGTGCAAAATAAAAAAACATACACAATACGATTAAAAAATAATAAACTGCACACAAAAAAAACATTTATAATGAAAAAGATCTGTTTGGATTCACCTCAAAGCAAAGTAAGATAAACTGAGATTAAAGCGTGGCATCGATCAAGATCAGAGAAGATTCTAATAAAATTTATTAATTTTAAGTTTTTAATAATTCTTAAAATGAGATTAGACATATTATAAAAATAAAATATATTTGTTTTGTTAATAATTAAATAATGGATTACATTTCATTGCACATTGGATACATTTTTCTTTTGTACCACGCATGCTTTGTTTTCTCACTTTACATTAACATATTTGTAACCATTTTTTTTATTTGCCTTCCCTATACTTGTAGTTTAAAATTTGCTCTGTAACTTAATGGTTTTATAAATGTGAATGTTTTCAGAATGAAGGCAGACTGTGAAACGATGTTAGAAAATTGCAACTGTAATAACGTTCAGAAGAACTGAATTCGTTCATGAACGTAATTGGACAATGCCGATTATCGTTAAACTAAATCAGCTGGTGCCATCTACTAAAAGATTTTTAATTATTGACAATGTATTTGGCGTTTTAATTTGTATAGTTAAATTTATATATTGTCAGTTATATAAACAATATTAACAACCATTGTATTAAAAATCATCTTAAATAGCTTATATGTATTCACATATAAATTAAAAAAATATATGAAATACTTCATATGATTTAAGAACTTACTTTTAAAATAATAGGTTAATTTAAACATTGTATTTTTTCTTACATGAGTATAAAAATTTTTCTTCTAAAATTATGATACATTTTTTTATCAAACTTTAATAAACATTATCAAACATTTGTAAACACTTGAAAAATAATTGCATAATTTATTTAAATACCACGCATAAATTTATCAAACATAAACGGCATTTCTTTCAAAACTTTATTGCAAGCAATACTGATGGAGAGAGTGTTTATCAGATTATCTGCGGTGGTATATAATACACAGAATGAAGTTCGAAACTTTTTTAACACATTCCGCGGATTATATACAGGAAAATACAGTAGTTGTTTTTGAAAGATTAATTTTTAAAATCATAAAAAACAATTATTAGATACAATAAACATATAGAAGATATCTTTGAATTTTTTATTTCTGTTTTTAAAAGAATACTGCAATTAATCTTATTACCCAGATTAGTGTTTACATTACAAGGCATTTGAACTTGTAGAAAAGTATTTTCTCTGATAAAGGAATAAGAAATTTCAATGGAAAGAGGTAAGTCTAATATAAATTAATGAAATACTATAACTCAAAATATATGCATGATTTCAGTTGTCTTTAAAAGAAATTTAGTCATGGAACATGGAACTGAAAATCACATTATTTTGCTAACATTACAAAACAAATATTTTTGGATAAACAATATTTCGAAATATAATCATGTGTTTAACACAACACAAACAATATTGTTCATGGGAGTAATTTAAAAATCGAACAAGATTTTAAATTATTAAAATAACTTTATAAAATTCAATTATAACCAAAAGCGCAGACATATAAGTAATATTTAAACAATATGTTAAAAGAATAGAAATAAACATTATGATAAAGTTAAAATCCATATTATAGTCACTTATATTGTTATAACATAAAAAATTTCCTTGTTTCTTACAAACCTACTTTTCAAAATATGGCCATGGTTTTCATTTTCAAATATTATATTTCTTAAAACACAATTTCAATTCATTCATTCTGAAAAAGTTTGCAAAAAATATAGAATGAGTTCCACATAAAATTTTAAAAAAATTATAAAGATGAAAAACAAAACTAATTTCTAAGTAGAACAGTACTTAATTCTTATTAACTGTAATTTCAAACACTTTTATGTTATCAGGTTAAATGTACAAGTGGAGTTATTAAATAAATTGCAATTCAGGAAGGATTTAAATTTGTACAGTTATGCATATTTTACTGTACACAATCATTAAATCCCATCTAAATGTTTTATTAAAATTAATGCACTTAAAATACTATAAATAATTATCATAATTACTTATTTACCATGTCCTTTAATAAATGAAATTTTTAAAGATTTAAATCATGCTTGCCAATTTAAACTAACCATAAAGTGGATGTTGTCTTGCCTTTTTCATGTTTTTTTTTTCTGTTCTATTATCAGCATGTTAATGCCTTGCATCAATGGAAAATGGCTTCTCAAACTGTTCCTTTGGTCTTTATATAAGAAATAGTTTTATTAACAAAATGAGCTTCAACAATATTCTCAGGCATTTAATGTTAAACTTTGCCTTGTTTGCTACTGCTCAAAGAACGTGATATGAAGGCAGGTAACATTTTTGATGACAAGTCAGATTTTCGACACCTTCTCAATATGTGATGTAGGTAAAATGTTATCTGATGTCATGGACATTTTAAGCCAATGAGAATTGTAATAAAGTGGCATAAACATGATCTCAAATGGAACAAAACAACCACTTTATGGTTAAAAAAAATTATTGTGAATCTAATGTTAACAGAAATTATAAAGTTACACTTTTTTATATTGCTGATATATATAATGAAGATTTATAAAATATCCACCAAAAATATTCATTCTTTTTTCATAAATATAAAACAAGAAAAGTCATAGAAAAAAATTTTCAGCTTTTCAGAATATTTTTTATCTGGATTCACACTTCCAAATATAAATTGTAGTGAAAAATATGATAGAGACAACAGCAACATTTAAAAAAATTAATTTTGATAGTAAAAATTTTTATTCTGATAAAAAGTACACCTATGTATATGTTCTATATTTAAAAATATTGCAAATAAATTAATTATGTCTGCTAGAACACCTTCAATATTTACTAAGGGAATTCATTGGTTTGACAAAGGTTAAACCTTATATTTTTTAATATTAACACAAATAAGCAAATAACTAATACTTGATGTTTTTATAATTACATGAGTGCCGACCAATGGCAGAGTAGTTAGCATTCCTGACTCTTGAGGTGTGGGTCCCAGGTTCGGGCATCGATGTTACTATCTCTCTGTGTTTCTCTGTCCTTTCTTGTGTGTTGATGTATTAATGTAGCCCGCCCTATAAACGGGCCTGTGGTGGTATGACACGGGTAATGCTACTCGCCTCCGTGACTTGGTTCACAGGTGCCCGCTGGGTAACGATAAATGAGTAGCAGTTTCCGGCCTTGTTGTGGTGAAGGGTTAGTCACCCAAGAGCCCGTCGTTATTAAAAAAAATAATAATAATTACATGAATGCAATAATAAAGTTGTGAAATATTTATAACCATACATTATTAAATTATCAATAAATATCTATGCCTTTCATACAGGATATATATATATATATATATATATATATATATATATATATATATATATTACTTTCCGATAAAACTACCAATGGTGAAAAACCATTTGTTCTTCTAAAATAATATTTATGCAATACAATTCATAGATTTATTCAATTATTTTTTACTTTTGAAAGCATTTTGACCTTGACTGAAGATGACATCTTTATACTGGTAATCAAAAGTAGTGACTTTTTCTCAAAATTTTTAAAAACAAAATCAATGGTTCAAAAATTGTTCATTTTAATAAAAATTTCATATTTATGTGGTACTAAAATTTGTTCACAGCTAGCATCAGCAATTTTTATTAGCAAGATAGTTTTTCTCATTTATTTTTTTATTTTGTAAGTAATCTGGTAATTGAATCAAATTTCAATCAGGTTATCTAATTTTTTCTCTGTCAATCAATTCTGGTGAAATACTAAAAATATGTTTTAAAATGTTATGATTTAAGATTTTCCATTTTTGGAAAAGCTAAAAAAAAATAATAATAATAATTCAAACATACATATAAAATCAGTCAATAAATTAGCAAAACACATACTTGATGTAAATAAATTATGCTGTTCAGATTTTCATTAGTTAAACTTGGTTTGATGGCATTAACTTAAAATTATATATCATAAAATATTTCATAGTATGCAAATTTTAAATGTTTCAAATAAAGATTTTTTATTTACATATTTCAGATGTTATCTCTCACTCCTTAAAGAAAAATTTTTAATAATTTATTCAAATACCCTAGTTACATAACAAAAATAATTCGGAATGCATTGTGAATTTATTAAAATTCTTACTTCTATCTTCAAAATTATAACAATTATATTTCTGGAAAGTATGACAAAATGGAATAACCTGAATAAGTATATAAAAACATGAAAGAAAATTAACAATAGGAAATAACATTTTGAAATATATTAATTAAAAATTAACATGAATATAGTCATCTGAACAGTTAGGTATTCAAAATGAATTACATAAAAAAATTGAAAGAATTATATCGATAAATATTTCAATAATAAGACAGTTTCACATAATTCACTAATCAAGATAAAAAAAAATACATCAAATTAACAAAATAAAACAAAAAAAAAAGGAAATAGTTTAAGCAATAATATACTTGAAGTATAAGACCTCCTTTAAAAAGCTTACTTACTTATACACAGAATGAGAAAGATTTAAATATTTTTAAGTGGATTAGAGACATGGAACTAAATACTGAAGAATTTCATATCAATAAACTTCTTTCAGATGAAATGTGCAAGCTTTATTTTATTTATTTTTTTTTAAGTTCTAAGGAATGAAGAATATGCTAAATTACTAAAATTTAACTTAGCAAAAAACATTAAAAATGTAATAGTAACTGAAAGATTATAAGATGTTTAAGCTAAAACTGGAAAATAAAAAAGAAATTTTTAAATTTATATATTCAAATTATATACTAGGAAAAAAACAAGTGGAACTAAAAATTAATATTTCAAACCACTATAGAGAACTTTTTTCCATTTGATCTCAAATTATAATTATGTTAAGAATATTAACAGATGAATAGAAATTATTATTAAAATACCAATGAAATATAAGCATGAGATACTTATCAGTAAAACTGCATTTTAGTGTGCTCTATTGTTTTTTTCTCAGGAATATATTCATATTGCAGCAAAAAAAAGTGTAAGTTAAGTATTAAAAGAGTGTAAAATATTTCTTAAATAATTTTAAATTAAATTAAGGAATTTTCTTAAATAATTACAGAGTATTAAATGACAGAGGAAAAAACTTCACTGTAAACTAATGTAAAGCCCATTTATTTTATTGTTATTTGTTACTGCTGTATTTTATGTGCAATCCTTATTTTAATAAAAGATAAACCTGAAAGAAAATTTTCATTTTAGGTTTCCTTTTTATTTAAAATAAGGAAGTATACTAGAAAGTTTTGATGCCATACACAGAGTCCAATGGAAAAGCATAAAATAAATTTTTCTTTGCATTAAGAAAACTGACGACTACTTTGAAAATATTTTCCCATAGACGAAATAATATTTAGCCACGATAATGTCAATAACATTCTTAAACAAATAAAAAGGCCTTACGATACACCAAATAAACATTAAAGAAATAAAGATGAGTACTTCACTGATACTCAAATATATACATTGCAAAAAACACTTTTCAAGCTCTATGATATTAACTGATTAGTTGGTAAGTGGCTCATTGGGACTTTTAGCAAAAGTGATGGATATCGTCTCCAATCATTATAGAAAAAATATTTTCTATTCATAATCTGTCAAGAATTAACACATATTCAATTGCAGGCAGACAGAGCCGAAACAGTTTTTGTTGATAAACAACAGTTCTGTTGAAGTGAAAGTAGAAGTTATCAAGATAGAAATTGCAGAATGTTGTTGTTGTTACTGATTCCAGATTGTCTAGCTTTGCTAAACAATCTCCATAAATTCAAATATATACAAAGAGTGTAAAAACAATAAAGGATCCTGAAGGGCCTAGTCTGTTTAAAAATCCAAGTAAACAAAAATTTGAGAAAGGGTCACTCTGACAACACTATATCAATGGCAGTCAAGGAAGATATTGTATCCCTGCTGAAAAGTGAATGTTCGGTCAAGACCACTCATAAAATGCGAGAAACCCATTTGATATTTTTAAGGCAAAAGTCGAAAAGCCTGAGCTTCTTTTAAACTACCACAGATAATTGGGAGAAATCCTTCCACAGGTTGGTTAAATTCAATCTTCCTAAGGGAAAAGATAAGTGAGTGCCCCAAAAAGGCTCATCCCCTCCTCAGAATCAGTCCTGACAAAGCAGTCGATCATTTATTTCCGTTAATCCCAACATGAGATAGGATCTTCCCAAGCAACTACGAAAATTCATACGACCTCCTAGAGATATCTCTCAAATATTTATCTGGATATCGTTTTGTATCTTAGATGTCCATACGGCATCCGAATATCTGCCAGTTACCCAAAGGGTAGCAGTAAATGGATATCCTGTGGATATTTGAATATTGTGACATCTGACGGATATCTCTTTGATATTTTGGATATGCCTTGGATGTTTCTTAAATATATAAAAAATATCTATGGGATGTTCTGAAATCTATATATCATATGAGATATCTATATAAAATACGATGTCTAAGAGATCCAGATAGAATCTTACGATTTGCTTTAGATATATCTTTATATTTTAGTTATTTTTTTAATAAATATAAATATACCAGAATTATTAAAAGCTGAAATGCATTTCTAATCATATTTTCATCACTAATATAAATATTTTCCTCATAATTATTAGAGTTATCAAATGAAACAAATATTACATATAGCAGTTGTTGCTAGTATTTTTTGTGTGTTCATTTTTTGTTTTATAGATTAAATTTTTCATAATTTCAAAATAAAAAAAAACTAGAAATAATGTTTTTGAAATATATATATATATATATATATATATATATATATATATATATATATATATATATATATATATATATATATATATATATTATTATTATTATTATTATTACAAAACATTATTTCTTTTAATATTAAAAAAGTAAACACAATGTGACTTAATTTAATTTATAAATTCATTCAATGTTACTTTTAATTTTTCAAATTATTAGAAATAAAATAAAGCACAACTTTTTAATTGAATTTTTAAAACTATGTACTATTTTGAAACACGGTACAATTAGTCATCGCCACTTATATTGGATCTATAGCCATGTTTCTGTCTCCTGTTATAATTTAAATCCAAGTCATAGTGGCCTTCCGTTAATCAAGAACATTTTTCCCACCACGTTGTACTTGTGAATTTCCTTAATAGAGAAACCAAGTAAAATTTATATTAATTTAAATCCATAATTTTTATCAATTGAGGATTATGTGAAACTACAAAATATAGAAATTTTATAATTATAACATTATTTTATAAAAAATCATCATAACTAATTCATCATACATAAGGAAAAATAAATAAAATTAATTAATTTTTTATTTCTTCACTTGTAAAATATGCATAAAAATTTAATCCAACATTATCATGCAAGATTCCAGAGAAAAATTATGTCTTAGATGTTATATACGTACCATACTTCTCTGAATTAAAATTTTTGTAAGCATGATTGTCCTTACAACCTGACTCAAATATGAAAAAATCTCTAGATAATTCTAGGTGTATTCTCAGCAATTCGAAATGATTATTTAGAGATATATATATTAATCTTGAGTAAGAGTACAAAAGATAAATACTTTTTCTACCTTTATGAATCGTTTCATCTATCACAAGTTGTTTTGTCTGTTGATACAAATAGGTGCTATGATGTTATACGTAATAATTTTCTGAGTATATAATCTGAACTTTTATAATTACTGAGCAAAGCAAAAAATATTACCAAGAATCAAAACCGAATATTTCTACCCATGTTAAATCTACAATTTTTTAACAGTATCAAATTGTTCCTTTTATTTAATTTAACTGCCAAAGTCTCAGATTTTTCAGGTTCTCCAATTATTTATATGTTACTCATAATATCATCAAATTGAAGAGAGATTATGAGAATAGCATTTTAATTTTTGCGAGGAGCATATAAAACATTAGATTTTTCGTTCCTAAGATTAATGACACTGCAATTGCATTTTTTATCGCAACTTTTCAAGAATTCAACAACTCATCAAGAATTTGTCATTCAGTTTTCTTCAAAATGGAAACTAATGATTTTATTTGGATTTCACTAATTAGAAGAAAATCAACCAGTTATATTCAGTTAAATTTGTCCAATATTAATTATTGGACTTTTATTTTATGAATAATATCAATATATTTGTTACGGACTACAATTAGCCAACTTATTGCTTAAAAAATAAGCGAATTGTGTTGCGAAGTAACAAAAACTGAAATTCTTATATTAAAATTTGCTGGTTTTTAGGATATATGCAAGTAAAAACTGAAACGAATATGGAATACCAATAAGTTTTAAAGTATGGAAGTCTCGAGTATATTCCACTATGTATAGTAGTCTCGCGTACGATCAATATACTGATTTGTTCATTCAACCATAGCTATTAATAAAAAGAAGTTAGTAGTTTGAAATTGAATCAGCTTTCCTTGTATCCTTAATCGCAAACTCACCCGATAAGTATGTTACTAAATTATGTTTAGTAATTTTCTTCCTGCTTAATAATAAACAATTGGTCCATCGGCATAAATCAACAATCTTACATTTCTTTTTTGATTGACTATAATGTTGATGAATAAAAATAATTAAAATTGAATCCAAACATAACTATTTAATTAGTAATAAATATTACTAACAATTAGTTTAAATGAGGCATATTATCCCATAAAAAAGGAAATTATAAATTATTACGTTTCGATGAATATTGACAAATGCAGCAGTGAGCGTTCCGCTGCTATTGCTCAGTTACACGGCTGAGGTCAGACCACCTGAGTAGCGTCTCTGCCTAATCACACAGGTCCGGTAAGAAAGTTTATTCCTACGCCGCATGTCTTGATCCATGGGCATTGTTTACCTTTTTGAGTGTTTGCTTACGTTTCTGGTGTTTCTTTACGTTTTGCAGCGGGACCGCTACAGTAGCCTCCCACCAGCGATAGCGAGATTTTCTCCAGTAGTTACAGGTACAGCCTGTTGAAATGAACACGGCGACCTGAGCATGTAACTGTGGTAGTTGGAATGACACTTGGAGATGTAAATGTTGTTTCCTCTTCTGTCACTTCCGTCTCTTGTTCGGTGTGGGACATAGGATAATCTTCATCTTTGGCATTGTAGGCGGGTTTAAAACGGTCTATATTTACCGTAATTTCCCATCCACGAATGAGCAGTTTGAAGACTTTATTTCCTCTTTCAATGACCGGGAATGGGCCCTCATAGGGCGGTTGTAGACTCTTTTTTAAAGTGTCTGTCCGCAGGAACATATGAGAGCAGTTTGAAAGATCTTTGTTGACAAATACTGTTCGATGCTCCTGTCGTCGTTGTTGGATGGTAACAATTTTATCATGGTGTCCTTCAGCTTTCCAACGAAGGTGGCTGGATCCATTGTTTCAGATGATGGACTTAGAAACTCTCTAGGTAGCCGGATTGTCGTTCCGTATAGCATCTCCACTGCAGTTGCTTGCAGGTCTTCCTTCCATGCAGCTCTGAACCCCAGCAGGATGGTAGGAAGAGTTGAGGTTTATTGAATGGTGCCGTGAGCTCTGATGGCTGCCTTTAGTTGTCTGTGGCATCTTTCTACTTGGCCATTGCTGGCTGGATGGCAAGGACTTGTGCGATGTCGAGCAGTACCCAAGAATTTGGTCAGAGTATCGAAAAGTGAAGCTTCAAATTGCGTGCCCTGGTCCGTTGTAATCCGTAGAGGTGGTCCAAATCTTGCAATTCATCCGGCGTAGAAGGTAGAAGCCACTGACTTCGCTGTGATGTCCAGCATAGGTTAGGCTTCTGGCCACTTTGAAAAACGGTCGACGCATGTGAGGCAGTATTGACAACCTTCAGATGGAGGTAATGGACCGACTATATTAATATGTACATGTTCGAATCTGGAGTTGGGTTGAATGAAAGTTTCAAGTCTGCTTTGGGAATGACGTACGACATTTGAACTTTGACAGGCCAAGCATTGCTGAGCCCATGCTCTTACATCCGCCTTCACTGCCAGCCAGACATATGTCTCCACAACTAGCCTGACAGTAGCTTTAATCCCCGGGTGTGAGATAGAATGCAGACTGTGGAATATCTTTTTTCTATCAACTTCAGGCTCGAATGATCGTATGTGGTTGGTGGATGTGTCACAAGACAGCTCAACTTCAGGATCACCTATTGCAAAAGATTGAAGCACTAGGGATGATTTATAAGGATGTAACAATAATTCCGTTAGTTCTTTATTACTTTTTTGGTTGTTAGCAATTTCTTGGAAGTCAATGTTTGATGGTGTTTCTATCGTTGCAATGTCTATCCGGGAGAGGGCGTCTGCTACAACATTGTCAATTCCCTTCACATGCTGAATATCGGTGGAAAACTGACTGATATAATTCAAGTGGCGTAGTTGCCTTGGCGAGCATTTGTCCTCCTGTCTGAAAGCAAATGTGAGGGGCTTGTGGTCCGTAAATATGGTAAATGGGCGACCCTCCACCATATATCAGAAGTATTTCACTGCCATGTATGCAGCTAAGAGCTCTCTATCGTTAGCAGTGTAATTACGTTGGGATGGTAAGAGCTCTTTAGAATAAAATCCAAGTGGTTGCCACTCCTTGTCAATCTGTTGATGCAAGACGGCCAACACAGCTGTATCTGAAGCGTCTACAACAATTGCCAATGGTGCATTTAACCGTCTCAGCGTCTCAGAATATTTTATGAATCTGCGAATAGTGTTCCCTCCTCAAAACCAGATGTTGTACTTTTTCGTTCATTACTTACTTCCCATGAACTGGTCAAAAATCGTCAGTTATTTCTTCGCTCTCTATGGGAAAATTTCTTACTCTCCGAAAACTGTCACAGGGGAGAATTTGAAAGGGGTATGTCACTTTACTACTCTATGTAGGGTTGCATATATTTAGCAGTTTACTAGAATGAATTGTAAATCCAAATAAAAGTGGATAAAAATAAAAAGCATACCTCACATTTTTGTATTATTTTTATAAAGTAAAATATTTATAGTATAATTTAAAATAAAGAAAATTTTCAGTGTTTTCATGTTAGCTTAGTGAATAATATGAAGTACAAAGGATAACAATAAGCCTTAAATCATAGTTATGGAGTTTTTATGCTCTGTTTTATTACTAAACGCAATTTTGCTTAAATTACTTTTTCTCAACTGGAATCAATCTTAGATAAAATCAATCTGATCAATCTTAGATAAAATGTCACGTGTCATATATTTTGGGAAAAAAGTGCAAGAAAATTAATTTTATTGGTTAATCTGTTTTATCTAATTTCAGTGCATTTACCAAGTAGTTTAAATTGTTATGGTCAATGCATTCCAACTTAAATAGAAGATTTGTTTATACTAGTTTATTACTTGAATAATTTTCCTATATTTTCCTAGCGTATGTGAACTGATATTTAGATATAATTAAAAATAAAAAGTAAAATAATCTTTATTACTTAATTTCGCAAAAGTGCAATAGAGAAATGATAAATTATAATGAGTTACTTTCTTTTTGTGAGTGTGTGGACTTGTGATTTAATTTCCATAAAATAATATCTAACATACTAAGACTTCCTTTTTTTTTCATTATAGAAAAGTATTTTTGTAAAAATGTTTTCATTCGTAACATTATAATACTACAAATATAAAACGTTTATAGAGTCTCGAATTCAAAGGGAATTTGTATAGGGGAATATATTCTTTTAATTAAAAATTTGAATCTTAGTAGAGAATTATAAATTTTCTTTGCGTATTTATTCTTTTTTTAATTGATAAGATACTTATTTTACTATTGTTCATAAAAATATTCCAATTATATTTTTATGAAAAATTTTCATTCCTTTAAATAAGAAATTATTTACGGTTTAAGTCTGAAATCCTTTTTTATGCTTATTTTCCTTTTAGAATTTCATCTATTAGATTTTAAATTTGCATTTTAGAAATTTTAAACACCCAGAATTGATTGGAAGGTGCTTATTTAAAGATTTACTTAGGATTTTCATTGATTTTAACTTCCACATTGTTCTCAAAAGAAAATTTGTTCAGTTGTGAAATTTTTTTTATTGAAAATAAAAAATTAGCAGTTTTGTACAGTACAAAATTGAAGCGGGGAAAATTTTAAATATTTTTTGAACGTATTTATTTTTAGTAATTATTCCCTGTAACATCAAATACCGAGGAAAATTTGCATTTCTTTTGACTGTCAGTGGGATACTACTGACGTTATCTTGAATTTGGGGTCCCTTGTAAATAATTTGCAGCATAAATATTTTTTTCCTCCCCAATCAATAGAGTGTCGTTCATAAATAATTCAAAAAATTTCAACAGATCCTCCGGATCGTGAGCTGGTACTTTCATTTCAGGAGAAACCGTGAATGAAAAACATTGTGGGGCTGGAGTTTCGTTATTCACGGAATACTATTGTCTGACATAATTAACATCATCATTGTCAAATTCTTCTAATTCAGAGAAAAATACGTCAAACGTAGTTAAAAAAGAAACTTCATCTTCATTGTCACTAGCCATTTTTTAAATGTTTCTTAAAATATAAATTTGACAAAAAAAGAGCAGATTTAAATATTTCACTTATCAATATCAAAATTTATTCTCTTTGAGATTTGAAAATCATTCCAGAGAAGAAAACACAATTCTAAATTAGAGTATAGAAATGAATCAATGTAAGAAACCAGTTTCTCATTCAACTAGAGCAATCGAACATCCCCTTTCATTCCTTCTGTAACTAACTGGAAACATCCCTACTCATACAGGAAGTCACACGTGTGATTAGTTATCTTCCTTGAAATGGATTCCTGACGTATATGGGAAACGGCTTGAAATAGTACCATTGAAAATTTATAAAAATTGTAGAGGCTCCATATATATAAAAAATTATTATTAAAATAGGGGCTCCATATATTTATAAACCTTAGATTTTCATGAATGGAGCACAGCTAAACTATTTAAAAATGCTAAATACCTGGGTTACATTTTAGACCTGGAAATCACAAACAATGAACATATTGATTTCCAGGTGGCATGGTGTAGAAACAAACTAAATATTTTTAAATTCCTATACAGTCGAGACTGAAAAGTGGATGCTACTACTCTTTGATTTACCTTTATTTTACTTTATTGAAAAATATTAAATATAGCCTGCCCATCTATGTCTGTGCATCCAGTATTGAAAGTGTTCAGTTAAGTGCTGCTATGATTATAACAAAATTTTGTCACAGTTGTCCAAATGACATAGCGCTCCACGAGACTAACTTGCCTCCTCTTTTATTGTGAGAAGAAGTTATCTCCACTAAAATATTACAATAAGTTCCTTAGTTACAATGATCAACATAGAACCTTGGCTTATCTTCATACTAGGATAAACAACCAACGCTTAAAAAAGATTAGCTTCTTTTCTTCTGCTAAAACACTGGGATTGCGCACTTTCATCTATAGAGTCTCATTCTTTATAACATCTACGAACTGAATTGAAACTTGATAGGATTTATTTTCATGAGACTCTTTTGAATATTGTAAAGACAAATTTGAGAATTCAGCTCTCATCAAGCAATAAGTTTTGTAAACTGTAAATGTAATCCCACAATCTTCTTAGAAGCAATGCACTAATGATAGCAAAGGTGAAAAGGGAATTTCTGGCCGTGGAACTCTTTTGAATATTGTAAAGACAAATTTGAGAATTCAGCTCTCATCAAGCAATAAGTTTTGAAAACTGTAAATGTAATCCCACAATCGTCTTAGAAGCAATGCACTAATGAGAGCAAAGGTGAACAGGGAATTTCTGGCCGTGGAGTGAACATTCCAACTTGTACTGGTGCTGTGGAATTTAAAATAAGAAATCCCTACTTCTGTTCAGTTTTTTGGATCTGAGCTTATTTAACCAGGGCTTACAATACGCGTATCAAATGACGACACTGCTACATGATGTCTGGTATTTTGCTGACAGTCGTGCTTCAAGACAACATCTATATAACAGACTCTGCTATGGGACAACGCAACAATGGACATTTAGATTTTCTCGACCGGCTTTCCTTTAGGCAATCTATCCACATATTAAATGGATTCCATCTTACGATGGGCTTGACGGAAATAAAAGGGTCGATTAACTGGTCAGGACTGCTGCCAAAAAAAGTGAAATTTTGTGTAGTTCTTACATATAGTGAGATCTCCTCTCTTACGAAGATGGAATTATACCGATTTAAAGATTCCTCCTGTGAGGCTATAAAAGAAGCCCGAGTCTTAATTTCTGACTTTCGCGTAGAAAGTGTTTAACGACTTTCTCGCGAATAGAATACTCACTTTTCTTGAAGCACAGATCTTCTCTGAGTGTCATTGATATGGGTCTGTCAGGTCGAAACTAAATAAAATATAGGCTAAGGGGCCTATGTTTCAATTTGCTTGGGTTTTAAAAAGATGAAGTCTTTCAGGATCCTCTATTGTTTTTAAATTTCTTGTACAGTTTTAGATTTATGGTGCTTGTTTAGCTTTGCTAGACAAAATGGGATCAGTAACAAAAACAAAAATTATCGAAATTTATCAAATTAATTATGAAATGCTAATACATAAATATAGTGGTAGCGCTTCACTATCCTTCACCACAGCTCCGCAGATATGTCCTTGGTCTGTGTAAAATCTACTCAGATTTTCATCCCTTCATTGGGTCGATAAAACTGAGTACAAAGCTTAACTGACTGGGGAACTAAACACTGAGTTTTCGTGTTAAGCTGACCACCTATACTTCGCTCCCCAGGGGTTTCGGTCACGAAAGCAGGGCACTGTAGGCTTTGGTGCCATGGGGCTGTCATATCACTGATTTTAGTTAATTTTTTATATAATATGCTAATTTTTGCACCGCAATTCTCGAATAATAGTTAAAATTTTTGAATAAAATTTGTGGTCATGTGAATTAAGAAAATTTCTTTAAGAAGTAATTGTACATCTTTTATTTTAAGAACCAAGAGAGAGAGAAAGAAGTGCAATATGTTTTAATTCATGATTTTATTAGAAGCACAAATTTCAGCTCCCTATCATACGCATAACAATAAATATCTTTTTGTGATAAGTTAATCATCAGTAAGTGATGCTTTTTAGATAAGATCTTTTAATTTTGTGATGGACTGAATCCTTCGTGAATCCTAAAATTGAAATCACGTAACACAAGTATTTACTTAAATAATTTTTCCTAAATATGTTAGTTTGCATAATGACAATTTCTGAACGGTTGAAAAGCACTACAAATAACCAATCACAAATTATTGTTTTTTTAAATAAATATTTATGTGTGTTGGTACTTGGATTGCAAACATTTTAAAATATTCATTCACAGACTTCGTGTCTACCATACATATTTTAAAATTGCATAAAAACAAACATTTTCTGAGAGTATCTATGATATGCACATAACACGTACAAATGAATTGAAATTGCTTATATAATTTTATGAATTAGAATATCATGGAAAAATAAAATATTTCATCTCATTTATGATTTTTATAATAATTTATCTTTATATTATTGATTTTTTTATTTTACAATTGCCACCTAGCGTCTCGAAATTATTTGAAGAAATGAAGATTTTAAATATTTTTAATACGTTTGAAAACATTATATATAAAATCAATTTTTAATTATAGTTTTAATTATTTTTACTTATGAATAAATTTTTCGTATTAAGAAAAAGTTTACTATAAATCTAAAACAGTGTGTTACTATCATAAATATTTTGTATTCAAATATATCAAAATATTTTACATAAAAGTAAAAATTAACATAATTAGGCATAAATATAGAAAAAGAAAATTAGAAAGAGTTATTTAAAAAAACCGTATAAGAAATAAGTTTTTTATTTTAAAGAGCTATGCAAAGAAGTCATATTTTGAAGTTTATAAAATAAATGTTTTCGAATATACTACAGAAAATGAAAAAATGTTGGTAAGTTTACTTAATCAAAATAGTTGTATCATGCAGCTAAACATAAAAATCATGAGATGCAAGTACTAAAATCTCTTGGTTGAATTAATAAATTTAATACATTTTCGATAAATTTATTTTTCAGATTTTACATAAATATTTCCAACTGGTTTGTATTTACACCTATGCAGTTACTATTCCTGGAAATGTATTTAGAAAAATTAATTAGTTAATAAAATCATTTCATTTAGTAATTGTCAATATTTTTATATTCTTTCTAGATTCTGAAATAACAAACTTTTTAGTTTTAACAAAAATCTTACAACTAATGAAAAGCTTAAATTTTGGTATCAAGTACACTACTCTGTATACACGAGTGAAAGCTATATACTGCTAATAAAGTATATTCTTTCTTTCAAAACTTCAAAGTTCAAGGGGCTAGAGAAGTACAGACATGTTTTAGTAACAAAAAGTTATCACAGTTTTGAACTTCATTCAACAGAATTACTTAAAAACATTAAAATTGCTTATAAATAATTTTGCTGCACAGTTACACTTTTACGCAGTTTAGTTAAAGCTTTTTTAAAATCATTTCATTCATTTTTTTAAATATTCTAATTAATTCATTCATTTTTTATGATTTTATTTTGATATATTTTTTTCATTTTTATAAGTGCAATCACTCTTTTAGAAGATTTATTAAATGCTTATGCATATATTGATAAACGTTTTTTAAATTAATTTTGAACAGTTAAATGCAAATCCGAAAAGGAAAATAACATTTTTCACGACAGGAATATTAGGCACACATTTAAATTGGAATACTAATAATATTACAAATTGTCTAATTAATATTTTCAGGTAAATTTACCGTTTTTAGAAAATTCAATTCATTTATAATTTAGAAATAAGTGAACTTCTTTTCTGTTTTTAATTTCCATTTTTGAAGTTTTCAAATTACTTTATAGTGAATAGCCTAGTGAGTAGATTTTTCTTTGGTAACTATAAAAAATTGAGATTTCTGAATTTATGGAGGTATACCAATGAAAAGCCTGAAATTGTAAAAAATTTTGTCTAATTCATATAGAAAAATAAATGGCAATGATAAAAACCTCAATGAGTATGCATTATTAGAATCTCTAACGGATACAAAATTCAAACACGTAAGATATAGGTAATATAAAATACATATAACTTAAAAAATATATCTATTTAATTTGCATTCATTATCGATTTGTTTTAAAAAAATTAAGAATCTTCTTACGTCATATAGAGGAAAATATATTCCACAATTTCAAAATTACTAAATCTGACAATTTCATTTATTTCATTACAAGACGAAAAACACTTTAAATTTTTAATTAATCAAATAAAAAAGTCTAACTGGGCTTGAAATATTCAGAACTTTCATTTGATATCGTTACTGCTAAGAAAATACTGAGAAAGGAAAATTACAGCGCGTACCATAGAACAACTGCTATAAAAGCAAATGAGAAAAAGCGTGGAAAGAAAATGAGAATTAGACAGTTGCTAACATTGAAATGACTTACTTTAATCCATTTTGAGCGTAGTTTTCCTATGAAAGTGCGAATTTGGGTTTGTTTGTGACATTTTTCCAATTAAATGAGACAATGATTGAGCAGTTTGCTGGGAATGTTGTGAATTCTTTTTTTTTTTTTGTTTTTTTGTATTAAGAAAATTGATCTTAAATTAGGCCTTTCTAATGTACGTAAACTCTCAGCATTAAAATTTTGTAACTTTTTTTGTATTTGATGCAACACTTTTAAAATGTATTTATTTTACGTAATATTTACTTTTATACTTTATTATTATTATTATTATTTTCATATTTTTTCTATATAATCTTCTAAATTTGCAAACATATTTTTATTTTATATTTTCCAATTTAAATACATGAATATTTACATTCTACTAAAGAAATTAATTTAGTATTTAAATAATAGTTACATGTTTATAAGTAATTTAGTATAATTGACATAAATTGCATATGTGTAATTGCATTTCTATTTGTTAAATGCATATTCTATATTTATTAAATATATATAATATTAAATAATTTGGTATCAAAGTTAATAATATTAAAATTAATAATGACAATATCTATTATTTATTTATGACACTTTTAATTTTTTAAAATGATTTGATTTATAATTAATATTACATTTTTGATGTTTAATTTAGCCTTATTTATTTAAACTTTTGCTAATTTTATAGTAATAATAATTTAAATCAGTACAAATGCAACACAATGATATAAAAAATTTAGATTTTGTAAGATAAATTTATTATAGACGCAGTTATGTTCAATTTTAATTTTTCAATTACTTAAGTCAACAATTGCTTTAAAATACTCATACATATTTAAAATATATTTGTGAGCGTAATTTCTCAAGAAACATATGAATGCGTTATTGAAGTTTAAAAAATATTTGACGTCATAAAAAATAAAAATCTAATTGATTTTTTATTTATCTGAAAGTAATGATGAATCAAATATTAAATGAATCTTGAATTCAATATAATTTAACTATGTCATGAAATTTATTTCTCTGATGTCTATTTAATTAGTTATAAATAGAAAGTTATTTACAATTATTTATTTTTCGTATTATTTCCATATATTGGAAATTATTTAACTGCCTTAAAACTAAATTTTCTGCATTTTTGTAAAATAATTTGTGAATATTTTAAATGTATAAAATTAATTAAGAAAATTCCATCATTGCTGTTTGTAACCATGCCAAAGAGAAAGTGCCTATTTTTCTGATTGAGTGACATCAGTCAAAAACAGTTAATTCCTAATATAAAATATTAATCCCTAACAATTTTATACAACTCATTTTATTCAGATAACTGTCATTTAAATAAAACAGAAAAGGTCAACTGTTTATTGTAACCAAAACATGTTTCTTCTTTCACGAAAATAACAAGTTGACAAAATGTTTGATTTTCTGAGAATATTTTTTTTCGTACAAACTATTGCAGACTGATATAACAGTAAAAGGCTTAAATAAAGAAAAGTTAAACGACCGTTAAAATCTCATTTGACATCTGAATTGAAAGTCAACTAATAGTAAAAGAAATATGATGAAAAAAATGTCACGCAATGGAACTATTGCAAATATAAAGTAGAATTAGAAAATAAATATGTATTTTTCCTATTTCTAACTAAAGAATAATTTTACCTTTAGCTTCAAATATTGTACAGTGCAGAAATGCCCAATATTAGACCTTGCAACCGTAAATCTCACAAAAATCAAACAAACTAACTAATGAAGAATATGACGTTAATAAATTCATATTTCTTTATTTTTTAGAGTATTGGTATTTTCTTAATATTAAAATTTTCTTAATTTAATATTTATTCTTTTATTTATTAAATTTCCTACTTCAAATAAACATCAACTTTTATAGAAAAGGCCTTCACCAATTTTTTTAATTATTGCTGTAAATTAATTGTGAAATTGCTCAATATTTTAATGATATTAAAAGTCAGTATCTTTTTATTAATTATCTCTGTTAAATTGGTTGTATACACATATACGTAATTTTATAATATGTATAGAAAGAATAATGCTATTTGTTATTCAGTAAAAAACATTTCAAGTTAACAAACAATCCCAGAAACTGGAAAATATAAAACTGAAACTTCAAAGAGAAAGGATGTCATATGATGAGTCATTCATTCACCATACATTCGTTAGGAATTTCACTAATGGGAAAGGGCAGCAAATCGTACCAGTAAATCTAATCTTTTCTTAAAAAAGAAAGAGGAGAGAAATCGAATGCAATATTTCCTTTCAACCTGTTGACTATTGATTTGAAATTATGACTTCAATGCTAATGGAAAAGAATTAAAGAGCATATCACTGAGTGATTGGCATGAAAATCTAGAGATAAATCTCTAAAGTAAAAAAAAATTAGGAATGCCACTCATACACAAAGAAATTTTTTGTCAAAACCATTCTTTAGGAATGTCACACATTCATAAAAACATTTCTTGTCAAAATCATTCATTAGGAAGATCACACATACACAAAAACATTTCTTACAGTATGCATGTAATGGAATAATTCAAAAACCCTAAGCATTGAACCAGAGGTACAAAGATGAGATTTCATTGCAGTATCCTATCTAATAAGAAAGCAATGAAGAAATTTTTTTTTGTGAAACTGACGATGGAAGAAAATGGTTATATTAAAGGAATCAGAAACTTAATAATTATTTAAGAAATACTGACAAAACAGCTAAATTAACACCTAAACAAACCATTTACTACAAAAAAATTCAATTATACACCGGGTGGGATATGAAAAGTTCGTTTAGTTGTAGCCATATGAAACTTTTGAAAATTGTAAGTAATAGTTAATACAACTGAAGCACGAAATCTATGGAAAATGTCAACGTTAATGGATTCAAAACATTAGTATCCAATGAAATTTCTTTATGATAACACAAAGTATCAAGTAGAAAAGTGTTCGTAAGCATGAGCATGATAATTTTATTTAATAAATGATTATGTGTCGTTCATGAAAAAACTAGATAAAAATTCCAAGAAATTGTAAGAATTTTACTATCTTTTATGTATGTTTTATTGCATTACGTACTTTACCAACTTTGATCCATATGTAATACAGAAAAGTGATCCTTTAAAATTCATAAATTTTTGCATTATCATAATTTTTTCAAGAAAACAATATAATTAAATTATTTTTATTGTAAGGAAACAGCAGTAAAAAAATAGAAATGATTTATTTTGCATATGACAGCTCTATCAAACATACGAATGATTGGAAAAAGTTGCTAAAGTTAATAAATAAAAGGTAATTTACTTTAAGATGATGATTATTATAATTTTAAATTATTTATACGAGTTTTTCATATCTCTTGCTCTCAAAGTTTATGCTGAATATTTAAAAATTTCATGAATTGTTCATAATATATCAAAATAATCAAATTAAATTTTCTGCATTCTGAAAGCTTTTTTTTCTTCACAAAAATTTACCTAATTATTTGTTAATTATCATAAAAACTGTTTTGTAGCTATTTGATATGAGTTAATGTTATCCTGTACTTTTCTATTTTAATCTTGGTTAATATTTTGCATTTTTGAACTCGAAAATATTTTTTGAAGTTTTGATATTATGTAATATTTTTTTTGCAGCTCTAAGCTTAACACTACAATTCTCAAGTGAAAGTTAATTTTTTTTTTTTAAAAACTTTTATAAGTATTATAAACCAGAAATAAAGTATGTTAGCAGCCATATGTCAAAAATTGAGCAAATGAATTTCTTATATTTTATTTTCATATCCACTTTCATTTCAAATGTTTTTATATGTCTGCATATCATATTAACTGAAATTAGAAGTTCCAATAAAAATGAATTGAAAATGTTTAATGAGGAATTTTATACTTTATGACAGCTTATGATATTACATGTGAATATTTCAGAGAAATCAGATTCATAGATATAGTGAACAAAGAGTACGTAAAATGTAATGCTGCTTCTTTCATATGAAGCTCTGAAATCAGAAATAGGCACGAGTTAGAAAATAAAATGATACAATTTGGAAATATGCATATGTAATATAATCTGATTAGATGAGAATGTGAATTAGAAGGATGTTATTTACTAATATTATCAAATGATTAAAAAGAGATCAGTATACTAGATCAATATTGAATATTTTATTAAATCATTAGAAATTTTTAGATTAATGTGATCGAAAGAAGCTTAAAGAGAAAAAAAATTTTTACGATTATATGAACCAGAATTAGTAAGTATAAATTAGAAAAGTTTAAAAATACAATTATTTGCAAATTAATGTAAATAATCTATTATGTATCGTAAATAAAATAAACTGAGAGCATAAAACTGGAAAATAATAATGTTTTTTATGTTTGACAATATGGAATAATAACAAAAAAATCTTAAATTGATCTCGTAAGAGATCAATTTAAGATTTTTTTCATGAAAATTTTTTCCCGATTGTATCATTGAAATATTCAAAATGTATACTTCAAATTTACTCACAAGTATTTCGAAGTGAGGCAATAAAGTTTATTTTAGTTACAAAGTTGGTTTTGATTATAATTATACAAATATGTGAATCTTAGAATTCAAATTTCTTTCAGAGGTTGATAGCATTCATTTTAATTTCTCACTAAGTTATCCTTATTAATGAGTATTTATCAAATATTCCTTTTTTTATAAATATCATTTCTGTTTTGAATTTATTTTCTAATTTCGGTCTATGCCCATTTATAACAGCTTACATTTCCTGATAACATTTTTTCAAAGGTAAAATAAATGTTTCATTGACGATGTTTTGATTAAAGCAATTTTGTAAGGCTTCATTACAAACTATAACAGAAGCCACCGCAATTATTCTAACACATACCCGATAAGTCACAAGTTTTCTAAGAAAAAGGGTGTACATTTTTCACGAGAGCATGATTACTACATAAAGGTGAATACTATATGCATTATTGAATACAAATAATATTATAAAAACATTTTTCAATTAATAAACTTTATTTAACATATTACAGTGTATAAATAAATATAAATAACTGAATTACTATGTTTTTCGTAGTTTGAAGATCTAATTTTGCTAAATGAAGCCTTATGTATGTTTCATCAACGAAACGAATCCATTTCAGTCACTACATATTTACTAACTGTCGCATAATGACTATATTATTATTATAGGTTTATTAATACTATTTTTTCCTAAAAATAAATTTTTTTGTTCAATCGAGGTACCTTCCTTAACTTATATATTTATTTATTCTTTTATAATGGTATTTTATAAATAGTAAATTTTACTTTTTAAATACCACAGACAATCTTTTTTTCTCATAAATAGCCAAGAATCACATTTTTGAATAAAATCCACTTTTCTTGAGTTTTCTAAACACCTCTTTATCTTTGTTTCATGAGGAATTTTATAAATAATGCTTAATCATGATTGTGTACAATTATAATTTATGAATTATATAATCATGTAAATGAGATTATTGATCCCAAAAGAAAATTTAATATAGTAAAATATCTTCATTATAAGGTCATATTGATTATATTATTAGCATTTGTTATTATATTTAGCTTTAAATACTAAATATTTTAGAATGAATAATAGGTCAACAATGCAACAGTTTTGTAATAATCATTTATTTACATCAGTGGAAAAATTTCTATCCTTTTATACAGAAAAGGAGAATACTTCCAGTATTAATATTAAAAGAGCTTATTTTTATTCTCCTTACAAGATGTTTTCGGAATATTGGAAAAATAATTTAATGGTATCGGCACAGGATCTAACTTGTTGATATTACATTAATTCTGCTCCTAAATATATCGATAACTTATTTTCTTAGCAAATAATTCAAGATACAGGCTCTAAGTTCTTTACATTAACAGACGTTCAAGCAAATACTATTTTCTTAACTGTTAAATTATCAAATAAGGGAATACTTCTTCAAGATTCTACTATCTTTTCTTCTTAAACTTAAATTATGTCATAATTACTAATTGGATATTATTTTTCGGACAGCATGTAAATTTTGTGAACTTTTATTATGTTTTCCCTACTTAGATTCACATTTTGATCTTTATTTTCATAGTCTTAGGAAAATCTCGATTCTGAAATAAAGTTTTAGCATAGAGATAGTAAAGCATATGTTTGAGTTTTTTTCCCAATTCAATTTAAATAATTATATTAACTAAATATTAGCTATATGTATAGAGTTTGAGAGATATTTTTTGTAATAGAAAATAATTCAAATAGAAATTTTCTATCTTAGGGTTAAATTAAATAATTCTGCAAAAAACACATCAATATTTATAGTTTTTAAGAAAATTGTAAATTACACTGATATTGAAAAAAGTTTGCAATTATATTGTATAAAATGGAAATAATAAAATCATTTATGGACTGTAATTTTCTTGAACAAAGAATTTATTATAGCTTATTATAACATATTTTTGATATTTTTCAGCTTATTATAACATATTTTTGAAAATTTATTATTGAAATAAAGAAGGTTTATTTTCAACGAATTGGATAAAATATAATGTTTCAATAAAAAAATGTAATTTAATTTTCGTTTGCATCATAAATGAATAGATTATTGTGAAAGTAATCAAAAGTTTATGTAAACTTATGATCGAGATTAAAATAAATTGAGTTTTCTATTGTCTTACATAAGCTTTCATTATTTATTTTGTTTGTAAACAACTTCACAGGATTAAAAAATATTTATACAGTGCTGGACATGTGCTGCGAAAAGAATGAAATTTCTTTATTTTTATGAGACAATATTGGTGGTGATGACGTGAATAACAAAATTTAAAAAAATGAAGATGGTGAAGTAAACGCTTGTATGTTTTCTTTATATGCAGGTATTAAAATCATGCTTCATTAGTCGTTCATTAAGAAAATGATTTATATGATAGCCATATTATGTTTTTTGAGTTTAAATTGAGGTTAAGCATTTTTGCTTTTAAGTGATTGATGATTGGAGCCACTGCGAAAACATAGTCAAAAGTGAAAAAAGTTAAATTAATGTTTCATTTTTAGCTTTGTGATAATTAGAGGCATAGTTGAAAAATAAATTTAAAGAAACTTACTGAAATTATGTGTAATATAATTATTTTTTAATAAATGAGTTAAGATTTGAAAAGCATGTCAGATAAAGCTCCGAAATCTATTAATAGTTTTGGAAATTCGTTAGAAAAATTCTAAGGCTTAGTAATTTTTGACAAAGAAAAAGTGTACACAAATTTATGTGTCTGCTAATTAAATAAACTGTTTTTATAATAAAATCATTTATTAATATTTGCAACTCATTAAATAAAATAAAAAATTAAAAATGAAGGAAATACCTTAAAATATGAATTTTTTTCAAAAATAACAACAATTGAATATTATTTTCATTTTTTGATTATTATCTGTACCATGACTGAGAAATACTTCTCTTGATAAAATCAATGGCATAAATATTTAAATTTTTAAAATGAAAATTGTTGAAACACTTTTTATTTACAGCTTATGATTTTATTAAAATTTTACATTTTTAAGAACATTTAAAAAAATAATTTTTGGTTTAACCTAGTAAAATAAAAATTCAAATTCATTTCATTAAAATGCTGCAAATATCTTTATCATTTTACTATTTTTTCACTGCCTTTTTACAAAAATAGTTGCATGATAATTTTCGTTTTTACAAAATAACTATACAAAATATTTTTCCTTTCTGGAGAAAAAGATTGGCTTATTAAAACTGTATAATGTGAAAGGTCAAAATAATTTAAAATTAGTCAATTAAATCATATATTTAAAAATAAAGTTGGTAAACTATAGTTCGCAAATTATTGAAAATGTTTGCAATCTTATTCTTGAAATCACTATTTAATGAAATAATTGGAATGTAAGCTACATTTAAACATGAACTAGAATTTAAAAAATTTTGATATTAAATTAACAATAAAGTACATAACTAAGTATTAAGTAATTCGTTAAAAATGCAAATATATTTAATTTTTAGTTCATTAAAATAATTTGGCATTTTTGTATACTGAAGCTTGGGACGAAAATTAATTGACTGCTGATACTGAACTTTTCACATAAAAGGCCGATTGAATTACAACAGTAAACATTCTGCTCTGATATTGTTTAAATACTCATTCATCATGAAAAAGTGGTACAATAGTGAATAGAAAATAGCTATTTTTCAGTAATCTATTCCACAAAAAACACGAGTATGTAAATATATTTACCTTCACTAAAAACATTCTTGCTCGAAAACTTTAACAAATATAAATTATTTTCTGTAGTTTATTTGTAAAAAAGTAAATAGAGCGATGTAACTTTAAGAAAGAAAATTGTGAATGGTATGCTCAAAAATATTTAATATCCATCTATGCTTTCGCCTAACAACTTAAAGTGCGAAACGATATATTTCGCAAATAATGAAAATCCTTATTTGATGTTGTGAATGTGTTGTGCATATTTTTAAATATTGTAGCTTTTAATAAGAATCCAAAATAGAGTGATTTTAGACAATTCAATATATCTTATTAATTTTAAATACAAAGTTTTATATCAGAAAATTGTAGCAGTAAAAAGTTTTTCGGAAAGGAAAACTAAAAAGTTTGTAATCCAGAATATAGAACATAATTTTCTAGTATATTAACGTTACAATCTTAAAAAATGCATAAAAGTTTGAAAAAATTGCATCTCTGCTGTTATATAGAGTAACAAATCATTTGCTTAAGAAACATTTATAGCGTTTTCCTCAGATAAAGCAAGTTTTAGGACTTAAAGAACATACCTCTTTGAAAAATGCTCAAGAATAAATGCTGTGATAAACGGCATCATGAAGGGATTTTTTTGAAAATAAATAATAAATAATTGCAATTTTTAAATAGATTTTTCACACTCATATCCATAAAATTCTTTCAGAAGAGAATATGGGACATGCCTTCACAAATATGCTTCCTCAAACTTCTACTTCAATTTGAGGAGAAAATTTCACGGTGAAAGATTTTCTTTTTAATTAATTTTTAAAATTCTGTCACTTGCATTCAGACTAAGAGGATGTCCAACATTTAATAATTCCTTCCATTGAACTTTTCCGGAGTTATTTTAAAAATTTCTGTATTGTTGAAGCTATACATTTTATTCAAGCCGAAGAACTCACTTTTCTCTATCTACTACAATTTACATCAAATTAATCTGACCATTTGGATCTCTTTGTATTTGACCAGATGATGTGGATTAGGAATTGGACCTAAGCTGCTTCTAATGTTGTTTAATGTTTAAATATTTTTAATGTAATTGATATGTAAATTTATTGCATTTAATGCATTACATAAAATATTATCACAAGTAGAAATCTATCCTATAAAAATAAATTCACGTAGACCTTCTAGAATATGGAATAATAGAAATGACACGTTCTCATTTCCTGTATCACAAGTGTAATAGGTGATTTGATTCACTTGCAATTAATAATTTGATTTCTTGTTTAATCTTATCAATTAAATAAAATATCTTCGAAAGTTGTGTTGGACGAAAGCAAACCACTGTAATGCAAATATGTGATCGTTGGATGCAGGAGGGTACGACGGACCGACATGTCCACCTCATAGCACCACTTCACGATGACAGGCAGATTGTGCACATGGCAGTGACGGATTGTTCAGCCACATCAAGAACCATAGTACCGCACATTCAGTCTGTAACGCATCATCCATTCAATGCCATTCACAGTAGAGTGGTCTGTTCGCTAGATGTCCATTGCTTCTTTTACCTTTGACACAGAACCACAAACGTCTCCGCCTAAAACGGGGCGAGGAAAAAAGATGTGGACGGAATAATGGAATGAAATGTCTTTACTGACGAGTCACGCTTCTGTCTGCAACAGCATGATGGTCGCACTCGAGTCTAGAGACACCGTGGAGAGAGGATACTGAACAGCTGCATTTTGCAACTCCACACTGGTCCTGCACCGGGTATTATGGTATAGGGCGGTAGTGGAATACACTCTCGCACTCTTCTAGTACTCATTGCTGGTAATTTAAACAACCAACGCTACATCTCGGAGATGTTGGAGCCAGTTTTCCTTCCTTAACTTTAGTGCTTGATCACAGTCATATTTCATTAGGATAATGCACGACCACACATGACAAGCATTGTCCAAGCGTTCTTCGTCAGAAATAATGTGAATGGTGGTTACACTGGCTACTGATTTTGGTAGAAGCCACATTTCACAGAAGTCTATAAATTTGATACCTGATCAACATGTTATTTACAAAATAAATTTTGTTGTGATATCTCTTGTTTTTCTTGGTGCTGCAATTTGGGTGGCCAGCAGTGTAAAATTTCTTTGGCACACAATGAAAAGTTTATAAAACTTAAAATAATTTAAAAATAGCACAAAACCAGAGAAGAAATAAATACAGCCAACACCATATACAATCTTGTTGTTAGACTAACTACTCTTTTTTTAAATTTATCTTTAATTTTCAAGAATCGAAGAAAAATACAAATCACATCCATAACAAAACTATACTTTATGTAAGGAATATGATTACACATACTTGAATTCAATAGAGTCAAAACATTAGAGCCAATATTTAGTTTTGAAGTGAAAAAATTACGTTGACCATTGCAATCAAAATTAAACATATTTTTAAATTTATTTCTATAATTTTATATATATATATATATATATATATATATATATATATATATATATATATATATATATATATATATATATATATATATATATATATATATATATATATATATATATATATATATATATATATATATATATATATATATATATATATATATATATATATATATATATATATATATATATATATATATATATATATATATATATATATATATACATACATACATATATTTACATACATACATATAGATATATTAAAAATTTGATAAAAAATAACTGGGTGATTGAGAAAAAATTAAGATAAGTGAATTGAAACCATTACGATATAATATCTATAATACTTTTGATAAATTATCATTTTTTTGTGCAAAATATTTCTGAAGAAAGATCAAATATTAAAATAGTGGTTTCATTCTTTATCTACTGTTATTAATATGCAAGTTTAAATCTCAATATTTTAAAAATGTGCATTAATTATTTGTCCTAGTTATTGCACAAGTAATAAATTCCATCAATAAGTTTATTTTTATTCATATGCTTTTTGAAAATATATTAGAATTCAGAACGCATAAATTTCGACTTCAAAAAAATGGAAATTCTTTTGCGTATGGATCTTTCTTTGTAAAACATACTTTTCCTTTAACTATGGAATTTGTAAATTCAAAAATGACTGTTGATATAACTATAATTATTTATTTTAATTAAATCTTTAAATACCTTTCATACAAGTTATTGAATTAAAATTTAAAATAAGGGAAGTAGGAGATACAAAAACAAAATCATTATTAAAAGGAAATATACAGATTTAATGTTTATAGCAACCTACCTATGGAAAGCTCAGAAAAATAATATTCATAGAATAGTGTTCTTAAAAATATGAATAATTTGAATGCAATTTTAATATAAATTAAAGCTTAATGTGTTTTTTGACTTAATATTATCCTTATCTAACTTTTTGTTTTTAAAACATTCTTAAATGTTTCATTCTAAAAGTAATGTAATATGGTTTTTGTTGTTTGATTTAAAATTAAAAGAATCTCATAAAATGATGTTGATATTACTTTTTTAAAATAGAAAAAGATTAATTTAAAATAAAAGAATTTATGATGCATTTGGAACGACAAATATTTTCGAATACTAATATTTTTCGAGCATGAATAATGACGAGGGGAAAATATGAAAAATTTATCTCGTCTCATATTCATAAGTACCTCTTATATTAAAATAATCAGAATCTATTTCAATGTATTTTAAATTTATTCCTGCTTGATTTTTAGAGGCAAAAGCAAAAGTTGAATATTTTATTTGTTAAATCAGTTGAATAAAATTAAATTTCATTTTTTTAATATTCATTTAAGAAAAATTATCTGCCATTTACAAGTATATTTTTAATGTATATTATGTGCATTGATTTGACTTTAAGTTAAGAATATTTCTCGTATATAATCAGCCTCCTCCTGCATAAGATATGCAACGCAAATTCTAAATGAAAATCCAATTATCGATAGTGCATTAAGAGTATGTTTCTGAAATTTAGGTAATAAAATTTAAATAAGATGTAAATTCCCCTTTTTTATATTTACTATTAGATTTTTTTTATTATTAAATGGAAGAAAAATATTATTTTCGCAATTGAATGGTTTGAAAAAATATATAAAATCTCACTCAGAAGAAATTATTGTTTTAATTATTATTAAGTTTTTTGTGATATGCTGTGCACTCGAAAGATATAAATATCATATTATGTCTTGAATATTTTCCATAACTGATGTTAAAATTATAACAGTAACATAACACTTATTCCTAACTAATATGAACTTGGAATATGAATCAGATGGTATAACTAATATGTACCTTTTGTTTCAATGTGATATCTTCAGGAAAGATGGTTTTTTACCAAATACAATTGAAAAATAAAATATAACACTATTTTTATGAATATATTAAGAATAAACTCCTTTAGAAATACAAGCCTATACTATATATACGAAGCTTTTCACAGATAGTGTTTACAAAACAAAACTTCAAACAACAAAATTGTTAAAACAAACAATTTAATTAACAAAGAAAACAAAGCAAAAAGCTGCAAAAGGGTGTTGCATAAAATAAATTTTGTTTGATACACGAGCACTGTAATCCATTTTATTCATGTTAAATGCATTTTAAATTACTTTAAAATGTTAAATTTCTTCAAAATTTTGCCATTTCCTAAGTAAGTAAACAAAGTTAGCGTGTTCCTTTATTGAAAATAAAAAATAGGATTAATTTT
This sequence comes from Latrodectus hesperus, assembly GCA_037975125.1. Lineage (NCBI taxonomy): Eukaryota > Metazoa > Arthropoda > Arachnida > Araneae > Theridiidae > Latrodectus > Latrodectus hesperus. Next base: position 69,016,983 of record CM075857.1, on the reverse strand, counting down.
TTATTTTCAGTAGGTATATCTTATGAAATCATAATGGAGAAATTTTTCAAATTTCTTCTATCAAATAGATTCATGTTTGTAAAATAATCTTCATAAAAGAAGTTAGCAGAAGATTTTCCAAATGACTTAGATATAAATAATTTCCTCCTCTTAATCTATCGATAAAATAGTTTAAAGAAGACCTAGATGAGCAAGATTAATTGCAAATGGATATTCTATTTTGAAGAAATCTCTGTTTATTTAAATGAATTCCTCTAGTCTCGAATTCCTTTTAATATAAATTCTAGACAAAGTAATTGCTTATGGATGCATTATATTATATACATATCTCTTCATTTTAATGCTTCATATTTATTGCTCTATTGTTCACTCATCCATAGATACATAATCGGTAAATAAAATTTGAAGAATTGCTTCTGCAGTGTACAATATATATACACATTTAGCAACAGCAAAAATTCTATTTTTATTGTTAACAAAAAAATTATTTAAATCTTTATTGTTATCTTTATAAAAATAGTAAATAAAGTGTTTAACTATCAAATCATATTAATAAAAAAGGTGAAATAAAAATGTTAATTAGAATTGGAATATCAGGAAATATATAAGAATTATTTATTTTAGGTTGCATTAATAAATATTTCCGATAAGTCATCTGGAATCATATTATTATCTTAATTTACAGTTATAAAACTACAAATATATTACAAAAGAATAATCTTTCGTTCAATTCTAATTATAAGTATGGAAAAAAACAATGTACATGTAATTCATATTTGAAGATGCAGTAATTCATATTGTAATTTTATTTTAAAATAATTAATAGTTTTTGTAATTATTACCTTTTATATATTAATAGTTATTGCATGAAAATGGTTACATAATCTACTAAAACAACCAATATTTAGTAAGAACATGAAATATAATTTACTACTGAAGATTAGGAATAAAGATCCATTATTAATGTTAAGGACATGCTATAAGAACTTTCAAATTGTTGGACACATGTGTACTTGTTTAATGAAAGAATTTAATATCAAACTTGCTGTAAAGGAAAATGGAAGTTGGTCTTGGAAACTAGCTAAAAATGAAGGTTGATAAGCTGTGACTTTGAGACAAATCTATGATGGTATTTCTAGGTATATTCTAAAATTTCATTCTCACAACAACAATGAATCACTTTTATGCTTTTTATGCCATCTATCTACATGATAACATGATAACATAGATTTTCAGCGCATTCATACAAAGCAGGCGGCAGTAGCGACATCTACAATGTGTATAAAACCAGAGATTTGACAGCAGTTTTCTCATACTCAATTTCCGTTTCAACGTTGTTTTCGGCAAAGAAAGTTGTTGTAATGCCTCGTGTAAGAAGAAGAAATGCCTATCAGCACGTGTCTGACTTTGATCGAGGAAGGATTATAGCCTACCGGGATTGTGGTTAATTGTACCGCAATATTGCTGTTCGCGTCGGTTGAGACCCATGACTGTTAACAGAATATGGAATCGATGTGTTCAGGACAATCATACGGAACGTCATGCAGGATCCCAGCGAGCCCCCATCACTAACAGCAGAGAAGACAGACATCTTATCCGCATGGTCACAAGGGCCACGTCACGAACCACGTCACGTCACGAACCCTGAGTCAAGAAACAGCCACGTCACGAACCCTGAGTCAAGAAATGGAGTCATTTGCAAGGCAACAAGTTTCTGCTCGAACAGTTCGACGACGTTTGCAGCAGCATGGATTGTCTGCACGGCGACCATTGCTTCGGCTACCATTGACGCTGCGTCACAGACAGGAGCACCTTCAATGGTGTGATCAGCGACGAACCTGGACGTGGGAATGGCATCACGTCATCTTTACAGATGAATCTCGGTTCTGTATACAGGACCAGGATAGCCGCATCCGTGTTTGGAAGCATCGTGGAGAACGCGCGTTGCCAGCTTGCATTGGACAACGTCATACTGGCCCATCTGCTGGAGTGATGGTATGGGGTGCCATTGGATACACGTCTCGATCACCTCTTGTTCGCATTACCGGGCACTTTGAACAGCAACCGTTACATTTCCGATGTGTTAAGGCCCGTGGCTCTGCCCTATCTTCGAAGCCTCCCTAATGTTTTGTTTCAACAGAATAATGCACGAACGCATGTTGCCCGTACTGTTCTGAACTTCCTTAATACAAAACAGGTTCGACTATTACCCTGGCAGCACGTTCTCCTGATCTGTCACCATTTGAGAATGTGTGGTCAATGATTGTCGAGCAATTGGCACGCTATCACTCACCATCCACTACTGTCGATGAACTGTGGCATAGTGTTGAAGCTGCATGGACTGAGATACCCGTACATGCCATACAATCTCTGTTTGACTCCATGCTAGGCGGATAAATGCTGTTAACGCAGCCAGAGCTGGCCAAGATCTATACATCCTAATTTCCTGTAAATCTAATCACTTGTTCTTTCCACTATAATGTATGTGTCCGATAAATATCGCTGTGTTATTTGCATTCCTTCTTGGTGTAGCAATTTTAATGGCCAGTATTGGACATTAAAGGATTTTAGGCAGTTCATTTTTGTAGCATATTTTTTTAATTTGTAGTAATCTAATTTGTTTTGTAAGAACTTTACTAAATTACAAATTTACAGAATTTTATTTTTGCATATTATTAAAGTGAGAAACTATAAAAATTATTTTTTCTCTTTCTAGTCTTTTTTGAAAGTTGAAATTTGCTTTCTTAAGCATTATGGTTACTTTTAAGTAATCTAAATCCGTGTGTTACAATGGAGGGAATTAAATAACTTTTATGTTCATTAATTGATAGAGGTACAAAAAGAAAGCAAAAATAAGACATCCATATCTCTGATTTTAACCAAGCAACTGTTGTTAGCAAAACCAGGAATTTCCTGTGAATAGAATATTTATCAAGTATTATAACATTTTAAGTCCAAGATGAGGACATTGTTTTCTATATCATAGCGTTAAATTCAGTTTGTTACTGGAATTCCTAAAACAACTACTGAGATTCTTGAAACGTATTATGAATTCATGCAGTCTTCACCTGGTTGATTTGACCATTGAAAGTCACATTCTTTCCACGTATATATTACATGTAAATGTTTTGTGAGACGTCGTTTCTGAAACGTAAGGAGATGCTTTGGAATTTCCGATTAAAACAATTACCACATGGAAAAAATTACTTACTTTTGCTTATAGTATTGTGGTTATCGAGCGAAGAAATTTCCTTTTATAATATAATCTGAGAATTGTTTTAGAGGTTGCAGCTGAGTAATTTGGTTCTAATCTTGTGTTCAACAGTACGTAGGTTTGGCATCGACCTATGTATGGATATTTAAAGTTCTTTTGAACTCATTTAAATATGTTTATCCTTGTCGAATTAGTTTTCGTTGGCAAAAAAGCAATCATGGAATAACAATTATGGACAACAGACTTTCCGATCTCTATTTTTCGCCACGGAGAAAATCTCTTCAAAAGTTCGGTCCTAATCAGTAGTGGCCGTCGCAGAGCAGCCTCTTTTTGCTAAGGTATCCGCAGCTTCATTTCCAGGAATGTTGACGTGGGAGGGGATCCACTGGAGGTGGACCTCCCTGTGCTTTGAAAGAATTCTAAGCATATTGAATATTTGGATGCTTACAAGGTCATTTACACGCCTCCAGTCCTGTAGATGTTGGATTGAGCTGCGGCTATCTGAAAAAATCCAAATGTCACTAGAGTCTGTGGAGTGGAGAATGGTGTTTAATCCCTCCTTAATAGCAATTAATTCGCTCCTAAAGACCGAGCAGTTATCTGGGTTGCGTCGAGATAGCCGTACCGCAGGGTTCACAATATAGATGCCACTCCCAGTGTGATTTGACTCGTCTTTACTACCATCTGTATATATAAGAGTAGCATCACTCGGGACACTATTTATGACCTCAAGAGCCAGTTGTCGTAAAAATTCAGGGACATCAGAGTTTTTGTTTGTGTGGGACGGAAGTTCAGAGTTGGGAGTGAACTTTGAATAATCCCTCAGCCGGGTTAACACAGGGTGTTAGAGATGACTACTCCACCGATTGGGAAATAATCTCCAGTTTATCGGCCAATCCAAATGGGCTATTCTTTTTGAGTCTCTGGTTGTTACTCCAGTTAGACAGATATGCAGATGTACGGTTCTGATTTTCATAGCTTCTTAATTTTTTGAAGTATTTCACCAGGTTTGAGCTTCTAACAAGACTAAGAAGAGGGAGATTAGCCTCGTAAAGTACAATATCGTTTGGGAAGCTGTTTCTCAGGCCGGTTATAATGCGAGTCGCACTCAATTGCACTCTCTCCAATTGGAGAAGGTTAAATGTCGAGGCGCAGAAGTATACCGTGAACACATACTCAAGGATAGGCCTAACAAGCGCAATATATGTTGACCTGAGCGTTTTGGCCTCAGTCTCTGCCAGAGATGTACTTGAGGATATTCAGTCTCTTGCGGCTCTTGATTACTAGATTTGAAACGTGCCCGTTGCACGTAATCTCCTGATCCAGGACAAAGCCCAAGTACTTTGGATGTTTAACATATGAAAGAGGCTGGTCTTGGAAGAGAACCTAGGGGTGGTATGAGTACAGGTGCTTATTGGTGGTAAAGAACCCAACATATGATTTTGTGACATTGAAACACAACTTGTGGTCATTTGCAAAGTTCCGCACATCCATTAACGTAGAATTTAAGGTTAATTCAATATTTTTCACATCAGGGCCTGAGCACCACAGCACAATGTCGTCAGCAAACATTCCGACATCACACTCCTGAGAAGTGATCGCTTCTAACCCAGCCACAAACAAGGAAAACAAAGTTGGGCCGAGGACGGATTCCTGAGCGACTCCCTGATACATTTTGTACTAATTAGAGAGGGTGTCTTGATACTTAACACGAAAGAATCTGTCTCTTAAAAAGTCAGTAATCCAGGAAAGGGCGCTGCCCTTGATTTCAAATTTGTCATGAAGTTTTAGAAATTAGTAAGTTCCGCCAGACTCTATCGAAAGCTTTTGTGAGATCCAGAAAAACCACAACGGTGTGATTTGTTGGTTTGATGTTTTGAGAGTCTCTGATTTTTTGGCAAAAGTAAAGAACTTGATCTGTAGTGCTATGTCCTCTCCTAAATGCAAACTGTTCTTTCGGTAGAATATTTTTGGATGTGAGATGAAAGGTAAGTCTGGAGAGAATCATTTTTTCCATAATTTTGCGTAGAATTCTTGTTAAGGCAATAGGCCTGTAACTTTCAGGGGAGTTTGCATTTTTGTCTGGTTGCAGCTATTGTATTGGGCAGAAAGAAAGTTTTATTTGTTAAAAACAAAATTAATTATTATTTGTAAATGACTAAATCGAATGGAATGAAATGTCTTTAAAAAGATAGTGACGAAAAATGACATAATTAAAAAATACAATAAGTTTTTAAAAATTATAAAATACTTATGAAAAAAATAAAAATGTCAATGTATTATTACTGAATTATGATATTTTGCGCTGGAAAAATAATTTTATCGTAAAAGTTTAAGTGTACAAAAAATATTATATAGAAAATATATTTTCCATTAAAAATTTATTGTTAGTGAGGGAGAAAACTTACAGATATTTTATTTATTCTTTACTCCATTTATATGAAATATATAACGTCGCAGACACATGTTATTATTCATCTAAAAGAAAATTTTTACACGGGTTTCTTTTTAGTCCTAAATCCTATAAGGTGAAGAATGCTTATTGATTTTCCACAACTGACAATGTTAAAAATATTTTTCTTTATCCATATTTATAAAAAAGACTTAAATTTTTTTGGAAATTTGGATTACTCCCTTGTTAACAGTAATGAAATGAGGGTTTAAATTCTATTTAATAGTATTTGACTTTGAAGTTTAAAGAATAGTTTAAAATTAATCTATGAAATAAAGCTTCTTATTTTCTCATAAAAATGTTTGCGAATACTCATAATTTAAGAGAGCTAATTTTTTTGTTTTATTATTACTAATGTACGGTTTAGTATACTAAATAATTAAATAAATTGAATGAACTCCATTTTGATACTAATAATATTATGTAAAGAGATACGAGTAAGTAATTTGTAAATATTAAAGGTAGCTTTAAGCTTGAAGTTTTTCCTAGTAAAAATTACAGTGAGAAAATGAAATTAAGTCCTAAAATGAATTAGTTTGAGAGTTTTTAGATTTTAAATAAAATTTAATTACATGTTTAGAATCTAATTAATTTTGAATTTTTAAACTTTTATCTAAATGTAGAATATTTTTTTTGCTTGAATTAAATTATTAGAGAAAACATAAGAATTTCTATTAAAGACAGATTTTTTAGATTAAAGAAAAAATTTCAACTGAAAAAATACTCATAAAAATTTGAATAAAATATCTTTCGTGGAGAAATATATATATATATATATATATATATATATATATATATATATATATATATATATATATATATATATATACTATATATATATATATATATATATATATGTATATATATCAATATATTTATATGTATACATAAAACAGAAAAATTCAGCTATTTAAGAAAATTGCGAGAACCCCCCATTATAGTATATAATGGTATTTAAAAATATCACAGGCGCCTCAATCTTTATACTGAGTTATAGAATTGAAAAAAATTTATTATTAAAATTATTTAGTTAGACTGAATGTTTATTTATTTCTCTATGCTCTTACATATTATATGAAAATATTTTTTGATATCTGAGAATTAAAGAGCTGACTTTTTTTCCAAGTCAAGGTATAGAATTTCGAACTCCATTTCTGTGCATTTTTACTGAGTAAACATGACCTATCGAAGTTAAAGATAATTCGAAAATTGGCACATAGCTTTTTTCTGGCAGTCAAAATATTGGTGCAAAAAATTCCTCTTCATTCAAGCGTAGTTATGTTATGTAAATTAGAGAATATTATTTCCAGAAAAATGAATAAAAAAATAAAAAAGACAATGCATTATGGTAATTTTCTTTCTAATTCAGATATATGAATTAAAGGTAATTTTAGAAATTAAATGCTTAATTTTAGTTTTAGTAACAAGTTTTGGAAGAAATTATATTTCGAATTATATTATTTTCTTAGAATCTCATTTTAATATTAAGTTTTAAAGAGTAAGGACCACAATCGCAAATTTTATATTTTTGTAGAATTCGCAAGCGCTATTTATTTGAATAATACGCATAAATACGAATAAAACGAATACGCTCTTAATACGCAAACCTTAATATTTTTGTAGAAATTTTGATTTTTTACACGCAGATTTGTTATACTACAAAGGAGAATGAAATTGACTCTTACAGTAAAAAAATCAAATTCAATATTTACGCTAGAAATAATCTAAGCTTTTTTATTTTCAATAATTTTGCCATGTTCTTGATGAAATTTCAAAGAGTGAGATAATACCGAGAAATTGACAATTTTACCACCGAAATATCTTGCGATATTCACGGTGAATTATTGATTTGCAAAAGGATTTTTTAAAGATTCACTTCCAAAAGAATATATATATATATGTGTGTTGCAAGACGGAGAAAATCCTGAAAATTCTAAGCACCAATTACTATTGATATGCATGCAATAAGTGAAAACATGATATCTATCTACCACTGCTCAATGAATTCCAAGGTAGAAACTCTGGTTCATCAAAATTGAAAAATGAGATTCTATCATTGTGTCAAACTGAATCATACGAACAGCCATATTCACAATTTGTAAAGGGATAAATTATTGCAGAAATGCAATTTAAGGGTGATCAGACTTTTTCAATACAATCAAACTATTATTTTAACTATCAGCAAATCATCTATAATGGATTTCTGATATGTAAAAATGCACACAGATTAAGTTAAAAACAATCTGATATTGACTTAATTTCGACTTTAGTTGTAGAAAATTTAATATTGAAAATAGTTAAAGTATTTAATTATTTATTCCAACTGTCGATTTTCAAGGACGAATGAACTGGGTTTCATAAGTTTTGTTAGGCAATTAAATTTATGATGCATAAAAAATAAATAAAGTAATTAAAAAATATATACAATAAAGAAGCTATGATATATATGAAAATTAAAATATTTATATTAATTTTCTATACTTAACGAGTCAGTTAAAAGTATTTAGTGATCTACGTGCAGTCAATGTAATTTCTTATTAATTGATATGTAATACAATACTTATATTCAATTTTATAAAGTTTAATAAGCTTATAGAATTCATGGAGAAAATAATTTTTAGCAACATTTTAAAGGGCAAAACATTTACGTGTAGAATACCTCTTAATCTCCAAGAACACAGTTTCTACTTTCAAAAGAATATTTTTATGTGCAGGGTGGAGCATGAGGAAAAATAAGGCCATCGAAAAATTCACAACGGGCAAAAAGTATAAGTCTCAGGGGACTTGAAAAATATTTGAATGCGATCACAGTGTAGTGACAGCCCATTTATACGACTTTAGGAGAAAGTACTAAAGGTGTTATCGAGATTTGCAGCACGGAAAGGATATATTTTCTTTTTGTATGTTATTGGGTGTTGGTTTTAAATGTTAGAATTTATTTTTGCTTTTTATGGAAAATATTAGGGAAAAAGGAAAGCCATTTATTATATTTTACTTGCTGTTTTAATAATTTTAAGCATAAAAACATTGTTTTAGCTTGAAAATGTACTTTACTACATGAATTCATCAATACTTATAATAAAATTAGTTAATATTTTCGTGTATTTCTTAATGAGATAAATTTTGTTTGTATTTTGTGCAATATATTTATATTTGTTTTCGAATTAAAATTTGCAGTAGTATATAAATAAAGGAATTATAAATGCTTTTATATCATTTTTATTCATAATTTAAAATTTTAAATAATTAAATATTGATATGAAATATTTAAATGTGTTCTTAAAAAAATAATAAAATGGCATATAAACTAATAAGTTTTTGAATTTTGCTTTACAGTATAAAAATATATTATAATTGATACTGCAAAGCAGTTTACTTTGCTTTAGAATATCAATTTGGCAATGCAATTACTGATTATTTAGTTAAGCAGCTTGCTCTCATATCATTCTTAGAATTAATTCCAACCTCAAATGGGAGCATTTGCAGTGATTTGAAATTCACTGCTCTATTGTGTCATTATATAAATGCAGGTGTTAGTTCTTTTATATAAAAAAACTACTATAAAAGGACAAACTAAGTTGCCATATGGAATTAAATTAGAATTCAAGGAAATATTCAAATTTTATAATCAGTTTTGTATTTCTTATAAACCGTTTATTTTTATCCTGTAACGGTGAGTTTAATTTATAAAGTTTTTAATATATTTTATAACTTTAAAAGCTTAAATATATCATAAGTGCAACTAATACTTAGTTTTCAAAAAAAAAAAAAACTTTTCAACAAGTAAACAAATACTTGTTTTGATAATTTTAGTGATTATCATCAACTAGCAAAACAGCATATTTCTTTTGAAAAAAAAAAGAAAAAAAAACATAAAATATTCAAATTAATGATTCATTATTTTCTTGACCCATTTTATCTCATTGCCTTATTTATACTAAAAGCTAAAAGATAGCATAGAAAGATAGCAAGGTAGATAGCTACAAGATACTTAGCTAAAAGATAGCATGTAGACATCAGTATTTGCTTTTTATGAATATTTTGTCTGTTGGAGAATGTAAAATTATGTATTAGCTTCTGCTAATGTGAACTAAGTATCCCGCCCCCTCTTTTCTCTAAGCACTTTGTTTAATCAACTTATTAGTGGGAGTGGCTTGCATTACCTTTTTGCTTTTGGAGAAGTCATTTTTAGTTTACTTTGAACTCTCGGTTGGGCATTTTTTATATGAAAGTACTCTTTCATTATCTTCCTGGTGGTTAAACTGGTGGTTAATCAGAGCTATATTGTTATTAAGTAAGTTTAAAAACATTATTTTTTAACTGTCCTTTTAATAGGAAATAAGGAATATAAGTATGCACTCGATGCATTCTTTTTTTTCCTTATAACAAAGAGAAAAAAAAACTTCCGTTCTGGTGTTTCGTCCATGCTGAATTATATCAGTGGAAAGGTTTCTGAAGTTAGAGGAAGCATTAGAACTATTCAATAATTGAGATTCAGATGAGAATGACGTTGGAATTGCAGTAGAACCACAGATGCCCATAATAGACGCAGATGAAAGAAGGGATGCGAATGAAGAAAATACTGGTGACATTATTGCAAATTCCTACGTTTCTAAAGGTTAGAACTTGAGATAGAATCTAGCCTGAATTATCCGCGATCTCTAGTGTTTCCACAACAAAGAGCAAAAATGTGGTAAAAAACAGTTGTCATTTTGGATATAGAAAAATTTTTTGTGATACACAAAATGAGAAACAAAGTCTAAATTAATTGCAAATGACTTGCTCAAACAGTTGAAAACAGTTGAAACGATAAAATTCCATCAAAATCTTTTGTGTAGTTTTATTCCAGTGAAGTCCACGTTCTCATTACAAAAGAAACTGTGTAATATGAAAGACATGTAAAACATGAATATAATTTCTTGATCCCTTTTAACGAAAGCCTTTATTTTTGCCAAGCCAATATATTAACTTTGGACTCTTTGTTGAAGTAGGAGGTATTATAAAATTTCTCCCGATATTGCTAAAGAGTCTGATTCAGGAAATGATATTCCCCTTAGTTCTCAGGTTGTAATAAAATCTGCAAAAAATATTGTGAATTATTTAATTGATGTGAAGAGGACACAAAGATAAATTTAAACCAAACATGTTGAATTTGATTAATTCTTAGAAAAACTTATGGTCAGTGTGGGTCGTCAGTACTGGATATTTATAACTTATTCCATAAAGATTCGTATAAAAAGAGAACTTGGCACTTTTTATATATCCACTGCATACAACTATGGTAAATGTCTGAAAAATTCCCAAAAAATTGAGCAAAAATGAAGTACTTAACTTGAAGGTTTTCTTAAGAGTTGAATGAACAGTTTGTGTGCGACTGATAGAGGGAAACATACTGGTAGAACAATAGCAATACAGTTTGACAAAAATATCTGTGATAAGAGCCAAAGATAGGCCTAGAATCTCGATTGCACGTTTTGATGCAAAAAAGACACTCATCGTGTATATCATTTTTATTAAAGCAAAAAAAAAAAAAAGAAGACATCATTGTCAAAGATAAGGCTGCAAAGGAAAACCAAAAATTGAACAATGTGACAAAACAAATTATCAGGCTTACTTTGGACCTTTCCATCAAGAATCGAGTGAAATTCAACTAAAAAATAAACTATTTTATAAGTAAGAAAGGTAAATTTTGTCATCAAATAAAGTAAAATCTGTACACTGAAATTGCTTTTCATCATTGAAGAGAACGCTGAAACATGGAGAGTAAAGTTTATCCTCTTTATCATAGTGTCCTGTTTAGAGGACGGGATAAATTTCTTATAAAAAATAGAAATTTTTTTCTAATTTTATTATAATTAGTTTGTTTGCGTTTAATTAACCTTAAAAACATCCTTCTCCTCATATTTGAACAAAATAAATAAATTGGGATAAAACAGGTTAAAATAATTAATTAAATTATTGAATTGAGTTCATAATTTTGGTTATTTATCTCTGCCATTTGTGTTTTAATTGTTTTACTATTGCTAATGCATATTTCAGTTTCTCTAAAAAGTTTACTCACTGGATAAAAGAATTGGAGGAAAAAAATGTGAGATATGTCAAAACGATAACAATTTATTCACAAATCTCTTATTATTTTAAATTAAGTCACTTGCACATGTAAAAATACTGTAATTATTTTACTACATAGTTAAAAAATTATATTTAAAATTAATTTATATATTATTATTGATATTTTAAGAATATATAATTATACATATTCAAAATGCATTTGAAAACAGTCTCTATATATTGTACGTAAAATCATTTCACTTTTAAGTTCATTTTCTAATGAAAACTTTCATGAAATAAAAGAATATGTATTACGTTTTTGGTCAAAGCTAATCATTTGATAGTTAAATTTATTTGATATTTTCTCATTTTTGAAAAAAAAATGTTACTTAGAAAAATAATAATTTCATAAGAGAAATAATCTTAATCTATTGAAACAATGATTAATTTTTACAATTCAAATTACATTATTCAAAATATAATTCTGTTTCTATATTTCACATTACTACAAATCTAAATAATATTGAAAATATTTCTTATGCCAATTCTAAGAATTAGGAAATGTAATTTGTATGCTCAGAAACTGCAAAATTAAAAAAATTTGAACTAATTACATGAAAGGTTAAATGACATTATGGCAAGTAGGTTTTGTATTACAAAAACTAAAGAGTATAAAAATTTTTTAATTTTAGAAATTTGAAAAACAATATATTATAACCTTAAAATTAAGTAAAACTAAAATATAATTAGAATTTATGTCTTAACTAATGGTTGGAGAATTTTCTTGCTATACATTGTCGTAAATAATTAACTATTAATTTTAAAATATAATAATTCTTGATCTTGAGTGTATATTTTTGTAATCCTCTTTTGAAGTTACTCATGAACACTATATCATTAAGGCAAAAGCAGTTAATTAAAATAAAATAAAAATTATGTCTTTTAGCTTTTGATTCCTTTTTTGTGAAAAATAAATTGATAAATTTTCATCCAAAGTCTATTCTGCTAAAGAAAGTTAGACTAGCCCTATGATTCAGCTTATTTTTCTAAAAAATAATGATTTTTTAAATGATCATATATTATAAATTATCTTAATTAAAAAGATATACTTTATTTTATTGATTTGAAAGTTTTCCACAAAAGATTTTTAAGGAATCAGTAGTTACTAATAAAAGAGAAAATTTATAAAATATATTTTTATTTTTCATTGTTGTCACTATGCTTCAAATTAGCATATTTGATGCACTTAATATAATCCACTTAAAAAAATTGGGTTTAATAATGATAACTGTGAAAATATTTATTTTCACAGTTATCGATAAAATAAAATAAATAAAAGAATCTATTTGAAGCTGCTTTATGTATGTATTTTATATTCTTGTTTATTTAAAATTCCTCTAAAAGGAAAAAGGTAATAAAAGTAAAATTATGGATTGAAAGATATATTTTAATTTTAGAATTTAAATTTAAATCCACTAACTTAAACATTGAAATAAGTATTGCGCAATATTTGTGACATCTAAGCTTCATAAATGAGTTTTAAATTTAATTTAGCATTATTTGAAATGTTGTAATTTCAGTACATTAAGTATCATGATCCGCAATTATTTGATCGGTGATGTGATTTGTATGTTGAATAACACCTTTGATGTTTTCGATTTTTGTTTTCATATTAACTAAGATTAAAGAACTCTCTTGGAAATGTTTTAAGATGAATTCATAACTACGTGTATTTGTGGAAATAGAACTATGAAAAAGTTAGATTACAGACTTTAATAATAATAAATTATGATAAGATTTAATGAGGAAAATTAAGAAGAAACAAGCAGTAATATACCATCAACTCAATAATTAAATTTGCTGCTTAAAATATAACCTACAAAATGAAAAAATAATTTATAAACACAGATAATTGGTAAACAAGATAAAAAGCATTATAAAATAGTAAAGATTTTTACTAAGAAAACTAAACAGGTTTAACTAACTAACTTTAATAGATTATTTATCTTTTTTAATTATTAAATTGTGTACATCTATTTCGAATGAATATAAAAATGATTATTTATTAACCATTGGTTATAACAGAACACCAATTATTCTTAAGCGTTTTTCTTTTCACGAGAACCGATTCCATAGACATCTTTCAGTTTAAAATGCAATGATGAACACTGGAATATTTTGCTTGATTTTTAATTTAATCTATATTTCCTAGTTACTTAATTATTCACAATGATATCAAAATAGTTGCATAGAGATTAATTCTGGTGTAACATATATTTTTATATATGGTACTCTATTTTATTATATTATTATTACTATTGCTTTAGATGAAACATTAATGTTGTATCTCAGCAACAGAAGCGGCACTTCCCTGCACTGGTATTTGAGACTTCCTTTTGCGGATATTAATATCTCATCACCTAAAATAATTAATATCTCATCACCTAAATGTAACAGAATTTCAATTTTCATCACTACATCAAAAGGACATTTCAAGATTCCTGTAAATGTCTCAAGAAAAACCTTCGAATATTTTCATGAAGCAAGATTTTATGTTGAACTTTGAATTCATACTTTGATGGAAGCATTTTCTAACTTCAAGTCAACACCAGAAATTAATGAAAAGCAGTAAGTGCCTAAATTTTGTATCATTTATTAGAAAATTTAATACTTAAATAGCAACTTTTTGCGGAATTTCGAAATTTTAGTTAGAACTAATTATATAACTTATTTTCTGAATCTAAAAATTCCATATTTTTCTTCTTTTCTTACTTAAGAATTTTGATTTTTCATTAATAACTAGTCATTAATCAAAAACTAATGATTGTATTGAGTGAATTTTTTGCAGCTTTAATCCTGAATTCGCGTTGATTAAAATCATACCAAAAATGTTTTCCTGACTGCAATTGTTGATTTTTAATTAATTTTAAAGTTAGGTTATGATTTGAGTAAAAGTAAATATTTACGTTTCTCAGCTACAATCTTTTGCTTTTAGTTTGTCATCATACATTTAATTATTATTATTTAAGCTTGTTCTTTTGGTATATTGTGTCCTTTTTTATTAGGATTTGTGGTTGGTATCAATATTTTTACAATATCTTAAATACTTGATTATATATTAATTTTTAAGTACTTGAAGAAATAGGGTTTTATTTGTTTTTCTCCCTACGCGCGCGCGGTTCTTCTCTTATATGCTATTATCGTGTATATTTTTAAGTTCACTTTTATCTTCTGCGCATGCTTCTTCTGCAGTTCGTATCTTAACCCTTTGGGCATTAATTATTTTTGGTTGATTACATTATTAGCGAATTTTAACTAAGCCTGTATCTCAACTGCTATTAGTCATAGAGGCACAAGATTTTTTCTCCTTGTATTAGATCCTTATTATCTTGTATTTTAATCTATTTAGAATTTTTAAATGCTGTTTGCATAAATTTTGGCAAGCAGTTCAACAATTCCTCAAGATCCATTTGATTTTAGATCCAAATTCTCAGCTATCTTTCTACTTCTACATTTAAATTTATTTACAAAATAATCTCTTCAACAAACTGTTATTAGTAACTTCTAAACTAGGTTAAAATATTAATTCTTCCATAATTATACCAATTTAAGCTATCTATAAAATAAAACTATTTGCTTTATAAATTAAAATAATTTTGGCACTTACGACTTACCTATTAGCATTATTCATCAGCCAAAATACATAATTAAAGAAATAAATATGGATCATCCAGAGAAGATTGATTTTCCTTCTACCACTCCAACCAAAGAAACAGATAATTATTCTCTTATTAATTATTCTCGGCAAGGAACTAGAGCAAAAAGAATCTTAATCCAAGAGACAAGAATGACAACAATCAGTAGTAAACTTAGAGAGAGTTAATTTATATTATAAAGATGATGTCTCGCTCTTCCCAGATAAAGAACCTAGCATCAATAAAGACAATATCATATAAAAATAATTTTCACATCGAGATTCGCGATTTGAATCACTACAGATTTTCTTTCCTTTTCTTATTTCAGAAATACCTGGCTAATTCTTTATCATTACTATCACTATAAAATTTTAAACTCGAGAACTAAATAATAGACATGCGTTATAGTCCTGCTTTATATCGCACGTCATATTTATATATATGTTATAAAAACATTTTTTCTTGTAAAGAGATTATTTTCAGTGAATATTTTTATTTAGATTTGAGCTTCCCTTCAAACAAGATTATAATTTAAAATTTATAAAAGAAATTTAATGTTTTTCAATAACATTGGTAAGAAACAAAATTTAACGCTGAATTTTCAAGATTTATTAATTCACCATAAATTTTGAGTTTAAAAACTTTCGCATAGCATTTTTCATAAAATATTATGTCATAAATCCTTCATATTGGATTAACTTAAATTTCCAGAGAAAAAGAATTCTGCATATTTCAAATATTATTACACAATTTTTCACTTTAAAAAGCTTTATAGCAAGTAAAACTAGAAAAAAATGAAAAAATTGAACATTTTAAACTCAAATTTCAGAATTGTACAATTTTAAAATATTTTTTATTTGAAACAAAAATAGAAAATTTTAAACTCGTTTATAGTGCTTATTAATGGTATATTTAATACATTTTTCAATCATGTGAAATATTATTTAAATTTGTCATTTCAAACTTCTGTCGCAAAATTTAAAGATTTCACAATTTAGGATAAAATACCACAATATATTATAAATTGAGCATGCAATTAAAAACCTATTTCTTCTAAAGAAAGAATTTAAGATAAAAAAAATAGATTAAATGCTGTTCCAAAGTTTGAAAATTATAATAAATCTTACAAATTATTATACTACATATTAAATTTTTTAATTATTTAATTGTCTAGGAATTAGGAATTGCCAAGGATACATTGTATAGTAGTAATTTCTTAGAATATATGTATACAAACAAAAATTCAAAGTAGTTTTGATATTTGACTATGAGAATTAATTCCATTAACAAAAGAGTTAAAAAAATATAAAAATGAAATAGATGAATAACAATTACCTTCTACTCAGTCATTTAAATTTGATGTATTCTAAAGTACATTTACAAAACTACAAATTCTAAAATTATTACTTTATATTTATTTATCACTATTCTTTGATTATATTTTATTTTTTAATTAATTGTTTAGTTATTCTCAGAATACAGATATTTTTAGAAAGAGAAAGTTAACCGTTATTTTAAATTTTATTCTGCTATTTCTCTAAATTCATTATATACAAATAAAAAATCATAATAAAATTTGAATGATATTGAAAATTTGAATGGAATTACTAAAGGACTAATTTTTCTTTATTTCATATAGATATTCAATATGTTAGCAACTTGACTGTTACAATACTCAAAGGTTAGCATTTTTTAATTGTTTATACATACATACATATATATATATATATATATATATATATATATATATATATATATATATATATATATATATATATATATATATATATATATAATATTTATATATATATATGTATATATAATATATATATATATGTGTGTAACCTTGCTAATATTGTGATTGTCCGAACTCGTGTAATTAGAAAAATAGAGTATGATGAATATAATCGATTTTTTGCATCGTTTATATACTTATAAATTGTTTTCCGTTTAAGTGTCTTATATGTATAATTGACTGGCATATAATTGATTTTATGTTTTAATTTTTTACTCTGGCATATTAAGCTAACTTAATGTGTCAGATATGAAACATAAACTTAGATTATACATATAATCAGAAAATATGGAAACAAATTTATCTTTTTGTTATATATTTTTTAAAAGACATGATTATTTTTAAAATCTTGTAATAAATTTTCTTGTGGCTAATTAATGTATAATTACTCTTTTAAATTTGTAAATTTTTGCGGTTACTTTATCTAAAATTCCTATTTTAACTTAATCGATTTCACAGTGTTTGTATACACTGATTAAGCGCAGAATATCCACAATGATCGACTGACATATCCATATGAGATTCTGTATTTTAATTGTTACTCTTGTGTTATTTTGATATATTACAGATTTAAAGAATTTCATCTTATTGGTTGCTTCTTAAAAGCTTGAATCAATATTTTACTTCTCTCTACCACCAAAATTTTTAATATAATTACTTTTATTCCTAATCATAACCACGTATCATGTTAATTTGTTGCTAAATGTATTGAAAATTTAAATTTTTAACTATAACTGTTATAGCTATCATCTTCCTGTGGAATTAGAAATTTAATAGAAGATAAGGCAATATAGAGGAATCAGGAATTTCTTCTTTTTTTGCATATTTTATTAGATTAGTTTCTCATGTGAAGAATAACTATATTCATAATGATTTGGTAAATTTTATACATACAAGGTATTTTTACAAAGTACTAAAATTAATGTTTTCTTTAATATTCATATAATAAAAATTTTAGAAGGATTTAAATAAATCGAATATTATTTCAATAAATAAATTATGACCAAATTTGAAAAGACTGAAGAATAAATTTTAAAAAAAGTAGAAAAAAATCATAGAAAATTAAAAGAAAAAGATTCCGAGAAATGTAACTCTAGAAAATAATGAATTAAAAATTTGCATTTGTATTTGAATAACAGTGCAAACTAAACGGAAGTGAATACATTTGATCAATTGCTATTGAATTTTGATTAAAATACAGAAAGATAGATAAAGAAAATTGCGTGTAAAATGTACTTCTACATAAAATAAAATTTGTTAGAAAATGAAATATCTAAAGGTAAAGAAATACAAACATATGAGAGTAAGAAAGTGAGTAAGCAGAACTAAGAAATGAAATTTAAATTACATTCAAATCACTGTTGTGATATTATTTTATAATGAACTTTTTCTTATGAATAAGAAACATATTCTTAAGCACTAGAAAATTTGTTATCAATTTTCTTTAAGAACATTCAAATTCGGAAAAGAAGTAACTTACGCATAAGAATATTGCATGCAGTATTAAAATTTTTCTCATTTTAGAATTTCAGAGAAGAAATAATTTCAGATGCACGATCATAGCTAAATTTATGAAATGAAAGCTATGATTGCTTAATCAAATATTAAAATATGAGAAAAAATGCATATTGAAATCATTTCACATAAGTATGACAATGATTATATTTCACACAGATGTATTCATTTTATATTTACGTGAGCGTGACAGGATTAACATAAATCTGATTATAGGATTTTAAACTTGTTCTCAGACAGGATAATTCAGATTTATTTTTATGTGACAAAAATTCTATAATCAATAAATAGCATAACCCTTAAATATGCACTTAAAATTGAGCTTGCTTCAAAATTAAATAAAAATTTTAGTCCAGTTATTTTTTTATTTAAATAATAAAATATATCAATTATAAATATATTTGTTATTAAATAAATATTTGTAGTGATTTCCATAAAAAATATAAAATACTTGTTGTTGGTTTATCCTCTTTAAAGATCTGACATTTTTCAGATCAACTACAATAAATTGTTGACAGTTAGAATGTCTATGACTAGCAGGGGATCTGAGGATAAATCCTCCCGGGAAAGTCCGAGTCAATCCAGAATATATTTTGGTGAGGCTTGATGGTCACAGAATTTTTTACAAGTTGGATAATTTTTTGGGTCCACTTGTGAATCAGAACAAGGCAGTCTGAGATTTTCGGTCACATTTTATTACCAGAAGATTTCCAGGAGATGTTCCAGAGTAACATTGGTGTGTTGGTGGAATTAGCCAGATTGAATGTAGTCTATATTTTTCATTAGAGTAAAGTTCCTGATATGTAAGTGATGAACCAATGGGCGTATCTGTCTCACTGTCCTCTTTGGCCAGTCAATCTCCAGTTTCATTTCCAGTAATATTTACATGGGATGGAATCCATTAGAGATATACATTATGGTCTTGGGAAATCATTTTCAATTTCGGCAGAATAGATAAACTTGTTTCATCATTTGTAGAGGACTGATTACTGAGATGTTGCAGTGCACTGAGGCTGTCCTACAAAATCCATAGTTCCCCATAATCACAGTTGCTGGAAATGATAGCAGAAAGTCTCACCTTAATCGCTATTAACTCAGTTCAGAAGACTGAACAAGTGTCAGGGTTGCGTTGTTTTAGTGTATTTTAAGACTGAAGCGTTCTAATATAGACTCCGCTCCTAGAGCGGCTCTTTGTACGACTACAATTGGTTACATTTGCACTTCATCGCAGGAGATGCAATTAATAATTTCTAGTACTACTTGTCTAAGATGATCACAGATATGAGTTTGCTTGTTTGCAGTGGAATTCAGATCAAAGTGGAAGATAACTTTTGGCATTCCTTCTAAAGGATTAAAACAAGATCTTAAAGATTGAATTTCAGCCTCACGAGAAATTACGTTTTGAGATTCTGCCAGGCTAAAAGGGTGAATTTCTTTAATCTTTGATTACTGTGCTAATTGTGTAAGTACAAGAAGGTACAATGATTCAGGCCATAGCTATAGATTTTGTTAAAATTTTTAACTAAGTTAGCTCTTCTTCTAATGTGCAATGGTTGTAAGTTTGTCTTGTATAAAGCAATAATAGATGGGCAGCCATTTCTGAGTCCTAAGATGATACGAGCGGCTCTTAGCTGTACTCGTTCATCGTTCTAATTTCAGGATATTCGTTTCAGATGCGCAGGAATAAATCGGATAACCATATTCAAGAATACCCTGAAAATCCTACAGTGCAATATAAATGGATTCTCAACCACAGCTACTAGAGTTAAACTTGACCAGATTTTAGATAAAATACATTTTGTGGCTTTGAACGGTCATTAGTTTTAAGTTTATATAAATACAGTGATGCAGACTTTTTTAAAATTTAAATGTTTGTATAAATAAGGTGAAAAACTATATATTTTTCACCGTAATAATATCATTTTCATTTTAGAAGAAAATTCAACATATAAATATTAAATGAAAGATTGAATCTTTATTAATAAATGACTATTTATTAACTTTGCTTCTAGTTTACCATTCTGATTAAGTAAAATATATGTTAAAAGCATGTTAATGCTATATCGTTTGGAAAATATTATTTATTATTTCAACAAGGAGATTAATTTTTATTTGCGATTTAACAGCTTTTCTTACCGAACCATCTAATTTTGATTTATTAAGCAAATTTAGTAGGACAAACATACAAAATCAAGTAAAGTGATACCAGTTGGAATAATCTATTACATAAATAATGATAACTTCAATACAAACATGTACACATATTATATATTAATGTATTCTGAGAGCAAATAGAAGAAAAATAGCTTTATTTATTATTATTTATATATCGTCACTATTTGTTTTAAATTAATTGCTAACATATGTAGTAACACGAATGATTAAACATAGAATGTTACGAAAATATACAAAATCATGTGTTTATCATTATATATTAATATACAAACGAACTCGAGTATATTTTCAGTTTTATACTCTTTTAAAATTCAGAAACTTTTTTCTTCTTTCTTTGTAACGTGATAGGAGGCACAGTATTTGAAAGCTAAAAATTGATCGATCTTGCATAGAATATTGAAACAACTTACTTATTTAGTTTTGGTATGAAATTTGGTAAAGTCGAAAAATGAAAACAGAGGAAGCTTCTATGTTCTTTTTGTCTTGTCACAGAATATAGAATAAAATTTTCAGAGATATTTGAATTTAGCATATATATATATATATATATATATATATATATATATATATATATATATATATATATATATATATATATATATATATATATATATATATATATATATATATATATATATATATATATATATATATATATATATATATATATATATATATATATATATATATATATATATATATATATATATATATATATATATATATATATATATATATATATATATATATATATATATATATATATATATATATATATATATATATATATATATATATATATATATATATATATATATATATATATATATATATATATATATATATATATATATATATATATACATACATACATTACAAATATAAAAAAATAATATTTAATTTGACGATTTTGTCATTATTCTCATATTATTTTAAGCAAATTAAGAATATAGAAGATTATAAGGATGAATAATATTAAAAACAGATCTGAAAATTTTCAAATTACTCACACACACATATAAAGATTCATTATACATTATTAAAAAATTAAATGTTTGTTTATGTATCGTACGTTAGACATTTTTAATTATAAATCTAAGCATGCATTTTCATGTAAATTTAAAATTTCAAATTAACAAACAGTATGCATAAAATCTATAAATTCTGTGAAAGTTTAGTATTTTTTTGCAAAGTTCAAAGATATTTTATTGAAACTCAATTGGAAGAGGATAGATCTCGAATAAGCCGTTTGAAATCCAGTATATGAATTCGCTATTTGTTAAAATAACTCTTCTGCGAAACTTATTTAGATTATATGTGTAAATTTTGTAGTGAAGGGTCCAAGTGTGAGTTATTTTTCCTTCTAGAAGGCAATTTGATAAAGTAATAACCAAAGAAAAATTATTTTCGTTTTGTTCAATTGCAAATTTTAAACCTCAAATGTTAAAAATTTTAAAATCGATCATTTTTTTCTCTTTAAGGAAAAAAATTACTGCATAAAATTTATTCATTGGTGATTCAAATTCCCTCAAACTACTGATTTTCAATATATATTCCTTCAACGCTTGAACATTGAAGACTAAGTATTGTATCCAGGTATAAAACTGGTGATCCTCTATCTTATGATAACAATATTCAAAAAAGAAATGTGACTGGAATTTTAGTGCATTTGATATAAGTATAATTTTGAGAAGACTTAAATATTTCTACATATTTTACAGCATTTCTATGTTAGCAGTATGTAATTGATATGGAATTTCATTATTTTGTTTAGTTTTTTTCAATTTCCATTTTTTCTTCCTGATTTCATTTTAACAAAGTATTATCAGATGCAGGGGCTTTATTAATTAGTATTCAATAATAATGATGAAAAAGCACTTGATGTAAATAGTAAATCATTAAATATTTTCACAGCCACCAGTTTGAAGTAGAAACATAATACTTATTGAGTCGTTTATACTAACTCATGTTCAGGAACGCCATTAAAATAGTAGTAGAATCACAAATATAAGCGAATCATATATTATAGAAAATACTTAAATGTCATAAGTATTATATCAATTATATATGATATTTCCAATTCAAAAAATATTATAAATAAATTACAGCTTTTAATATTACATATAGTACACTCATATAACATAGATAAAACAGGGATATATTGTAATTTTAAAACACCTGGATTTCCATAAGCATTTGCTGAAGAAATCTATTAAAACTTCAACAAATATTTTAAATATAAGATCCTTAAATGTCATCTGAAAAGGAAATCAGATATATATAATCTAAATAAAACAAAAATATTATTCATAGAGAGCTGGTCCAGCAAGATCGATTCTTACCAAGAACATAACCCCAAACGCCTCTGAGAGGAACTTATCATCCATAACAAATTTAACAGCTTTAATATTAATGATGTACAAGTGTGATCAATATTTTGTATGCAGAGTGATGTAATTTTTTTTCAGAATTTGCTTAAAAAGTTTGAGATAATTTGCTGAGGATAAATTGAGGATTCAAAACAGCCTTATCAAGAACTCTTCCATGAAACCAATCTTATCATTCATTGACTTCGATCAAATCAAGATTATCAAAAGCAAAATTTAGACTCCAGAATCCTGGTGGATTAGAACTTTCATTCCTGTTATCGTTATATATTGCAGTCTTATCTTGAAGTAAACGAAGATTCATCGTGTTCGCAGTGTTCTTTATATTAAATGATACCACTATGAAGTCGGGGAATAATTTACTTTGTTCCCAGACTTACGACCCAGCGAAAGATCCCCTAATTTGGTCTGCATTTAAAGTACGAAAACTTTTGGAGCTACATATAACACACTAACTGTGGGTGCCCACTTTCGGAATCATTATGTTACTAGATAAACTTTTAGGAACTAGATAAGGTAAAATCACTTCCATCCTTTGCTGTGCTGAAAGGTGGAAATCTTAATGATTGAATATTACATGACAATAACAACACATTAAAGCACCATTATATCAAATGCATATGTTAAGTTAATTCTTATATAAAGGTATGTTGTGACTATAATTTGTAGGTAGTATAAATAAGTATTTAAAAGTTTATTCTGAATATTATTCTTTTGGAATGAACAATGACTCTTATAGTGGTACTCAGTTTTCTTTTCACATTGAACAACACATTAAAATGCATTAGAGATATATGAATTACTGAAGATTTACTCCACATTATGGTTGTTATATGTTGAAAATTAATTCTTAAAAATTGTGAATTACTTATATAAAGGATAAAATTATTTGATACATTACAGTGGGACAAATCCTCTTTGTATAATTACGGAACTTTTTGTTTAGCAACAAGCGATTCTGGAAGCCAACACAGTACATGTCTGCTTTTTCTCAACGAGGCTTATGAGCACAAACTAAGAAATATTTACCCTCTTGTACTATTAAGAGTAAAGCAATTTAGAAGCCTTCTATGACTTTTCTTGACATGGGATATACACACATGTAATTCTCCCAATCTAATCCAATTTTAATTTAATTCTCTCTAAGACTAACGAAAATTTCTCTCATACGGGATTTTTACTTATGAGAAAAGAACTTATTTATCATTTATTTTTAATTAGATATCCTATGATTTTTGGCTGAAAATATTGTAACTTAAAGAATTTTTCAGCTAAGACTGGCTTGCATTCTTTTTCAAGAGTAAATGAGGTAAGCTTTATATAAATGCTTTTAAACTATATTCTTAAATTTGTGTCAGTCTAAAATTTCATTGAAATAGTTGAGCTGACAGTCACTTACGCTTTTCGGTAATTAACATGTTATTGATGTCTTCGCTAAAAATATATGTTCTAAAAAATGTAGGATTCATTTAATTTATGATACTTGTTATATAATAATTTATTACTTACACTTTTTTCCCTTTAATCTTAGAATTTAATGGTTAACAATAAATACCTTGATAATTAATTATCTTAATAATTATTAACATTTTATATACAAATTTCATAATTAATGTTACTATGTATTCTTTCTCTTTACATTATTCATATAATCAACATTAAATTGAAATCTTCAAACTTGTTTGTTGATGCTATATTTACATATTATTTTTTAACTTAAGTAATTCTTTCTTAAGCATGAGGAATAATAAATTTATAACGTTGCATGAATCATAATATTAAAGGTAAACTTTATCTTCCTCATACATGATCACTTAGCAGGCTATTTATTTAAAATTATTTGTGTTTTAGTTATTACTCATGAAAAAAATTATGCTTGAAGGAAATAACGTCTCATAGAAGTTCTTTCAACTTAAATTTACTTTTATTGATGAACAAACTTTGAATGGTTTTGAAAAGTTTACGTGAAAATATTATAGAAAAAAATGAGATGAAAAATTCCATTTTTGTATAATCCTTTTCGTGGAACGTGAGAAAAACGAATTCAACTAGCAATGAAGTGCAATACGCCCTTTTCACTGTCAGAAAGAATTTTCTTGAGCTCAACATCACTATAAAACCTTTACTATATTCCATGAGAGATCATACCCAAACTGGCTGTTTTTAGATTCCATATTGTCAGTCTATTTTTTCCTTTCCATGGAGATTTTAATCTTTTTTATTTATTCATATTTACAATGGTTTTATTTCCTTGCTCCAATATTTTCCTAAAAGATTATTATCATGATATTTTAAAAGAAAAAAATTTAATATATAAGTTTTGGGCAAAAGATAGTTTCACTGCAACCTATTTTTCTAGTTCGTAAATTTGTACAAAAACAATGGATGTATTGAAAATGCTTGTAAGTTAAAAATGAAAATTACAATTGCTTTTGTTTACATTCAATTTGTGAATTTTTATTCGAATATTTTTTATTCAGATTCCATAATAAATATTGTAAAATTGCTGTTAATTTTTTTTCAAAATTATTACATTTTTATCATTTAAAATATTTTAATGATACCAAGAAGCAATTCAGTTATCTTTGATATTAAGATAGTAAATATCAAACCATAGAATGCAGAATAAAATTCATCTGTGTCTAAAAATTCCTTGGTTCAAGAAACTACACGAAGAATTTGGTATTCTAAGCCCTAAAATTGATCCAAAAATACGATGAATTTTGAACTGGTTTTGTATATTATTTCATTCAAATTGATTCATTCTGAAGTTATACATGTTCTGGATTCAACAAATCATATTACGATAACCCCAAATTCTTCTTTAAAACGTTATGGAACAGATGAAAAATGATGATTGATGGTGTGTATCAGAAATAGTATATAAATAAGTTTTTTTCTAATCCAAAACAAGTTAATATATTACAGTAAAATAATTTTACTACTGAAATTATGCAGATGAATTACTAATATTTATTTACTGCCTCATCTTACAATAAGACCATGGATGATTCCTTTTCAATGTAAATTACTTTCATACTTCATAGCATAGAATAAGTAAGAATATGATCAAAGTAAGAGTAAAACTTTTAGTTAATAATCTTGGCCTTAACAGAAAAAGAAAGAGACAAAACACACTGTTGTGTATTTAATTACCGTTATTATGTAGCTATGACAAGCAATATTTTAAATTTAAATAATGTATTATTTCTTAAACATTGAGTTGTGTATTTATTATTTTTTTATTTTTCTACCCAGATTCAAACCTAAAAAATAGAAGCAGAAACTGGATTTGTGTCTGTAATTCAAAATGGACTCGTATTACAGAAGTATAATTCTTCTTCTTCCGTCTAGTAATTCATAGGATTTGATTATTTCGAATATTTGATTTTACTGCTTATAGACTCCAATATACCACCAGACTTGAATAACCAACATAGTTCTTTTTTCAGTGGAGTGTATTTTTGCCTTTTTCTTCTAACTCCTTCTGCTCACCCCTGTCTTCTGCCTCCTTCCCTCGCTCTCTGCCTGGAAAACCGGTTTCCTTCAAGTCCTACGTTTGGACATCCCTCTTCGTCAAAATGGGGGGGGGATGGAGAATCGAATTAAATAAAAGAAAGGACTTCCAGCCAGGGGAAAAATGGTTAATTTAATTAATTTATAAAAATTATCCAGCCAGTGAACACAACAACACTAAGAACATAAACTAAAGATACAATGAATTCGTTTTATACATGGAAATTACACTTCTCCAAGAATAGTATGAGAATAACTAAATGCATGTAATATCATGGTATTAAATGAAACAGGTGTGGGATAGTTTTAGCTTTTTTATAGAATAACAATCCTAAATTAAAAATTTTGACCCTTGTTTAAAGTCTCAGTTTTTTATGTAATGACCATAAAACTAAATCACTGTCCTTAGGAATTTCTTACATCATTTCTTGAGAGTTAAAGTTTCCTTGCAATAAAATTTGTGCCTATTTTTTTCAGCATTAAATTTAAATACATATTTACTATCCTTTTTGTATTATACATATTTACTATCCAAATAGTATCACTTTACATAAGTTCCTTCAATACATATTTGCACGTTTCGTTTAATTTTAAGAAGGGAATCATATTTTTGAAGAAGTTGAAGTTAATATTTTTGAAGTTGCACCTATATAAAATGATGAATTGAAATTAAACTTTAAAGATATGCATTTCGTTAATGATATTTTCAATAAAATAATGAAATACGTGTACATTCTTTCCTTAAATGTTAGTTTTTTCTGTATCTCTTTAAAGAAAAATATACACGTCACTTACTTAAAATTCATAAACGCTTTTTGTATATATCTTTCCAAATTCAATTAAGTCAATTTTGCTTATTGAATTTTTTTCCAATTTCGGGCACAAGAGGATATGAACCCTATGCCACAACAAGGCTAGAGACTGCTACTCATTTGTCGTTACCCAGCGGGCACTTGTCAACCAAGTCACGGAGGCGAGAAGCGTTACCCGCGCCATACCACCACAAACCCGTTTATAGGGCGGGCCACATTCATACAACAACACAGAAGAATGGACAGAGAAACACAAGGAGAACAGAGAAGGAACAAAACATCCATGCCCGAACCGGGATTCAAACCCAGGACCAACTTGTTTATTGAATTAGAGTGTGCCAATTCTCACTTACTCATTTAATGTTACCTGTGATCTTCTGTATTGAATAGATATCAACTTAGAAAACACATAATATTAGTCAGTTGTTATAGAATTTGAAAACTCATATGAGGGCCTAGACTGAGTAAGTTTATAAGATTATTGACAATATATATAAATTAATGCATTCGAGTGGTTAAATAAATCCCTAACAACGATTTTGGTGATTTGCAGCCTTTTAAGTTTATTTGTGACTAAAATGGTATTAAATTAATTTTCTTAAATATTTATTTTAAGTTAAGGCAAACATTAAACAAAATAAATTTTACAATACCATTTAATTTATAAATACAATCTTAAGAAATAATATAAAAGTTAAGAACTTAAAATGTGGTTTCTGTATACGAAAAATTTTTATACATAAAAATTTTTGTCATATCTAGTCATAAAAATTAAAGTAAAATACATTTTTCTACTTATGTAATAAAAGTAGCGCAAGAAAAACAAATTTTAAAACATTGGTATTATATCTTTCTAAGTATGAAACATATTAACCATTTAAAATTAAATAGAATTATTAACTAAAATTAATTTAACGGTTCATGTAATAGCATCACACACACACACACAACACACACACACACACACACACACACACACACACACACACACACACACACACACACACACACACACACACACACACACACACACACACACACACACACACAGAAAAATTTCTCTCAAGAAAGCAATTAATGAAATCCTTTCTTAAGAGAATTTTTTATTTCTCGCAACTATTTCGTAAACTTATCATATTAAAAGGAAACAAAAAATAGAATTATAAAAGACCAAAATTCAAGTACTTATATAAGCAATTATAAAAGATAATAAGAATCTAATGTATCAAAAAGACATGAAATTAAACTGAAAATCATTTCTTGAACAAATAGCCGCTATCTTTGCAAGAAGTCGTGTGTTTGCTGTTAAATGTTGACCTTTCATTTTATTGGGGTCATGGTTTGTGATATTGGTATAAGGTGGCAGTCGGTTAAGAACTCTTACTGTGACACCATTCAATGCGTCCGGTCAATAATATCTTTGGAGAAAGTGAAATCTATCTTCGTTCCCGTCATCATTCATGTCCATTAACAGTCTTCTTCGGTTTCCCTTAGCAACTTATCACAACTGTGCTTCTTTTTTATACTCAAGTCTCAGATCGATAATAGATGAAGTTTTTTTTCCCGACTTTATGTTTTCTTTTTACCTTTCTGTTTATTACTCTTTCAAATAGTAAAGTGTTACATGCAAGGAAGCATACAGAATCGCAGAGATGCGGGAAAGTATTTTCTGCTTGTTTATCTTCATTTATGCTCTTTAAATTTCAAAGTTCTTTGGAGGAAAAAGCTTTATTGCAACTTTAAATATGAAAACGCTATTATTAATTGATAGGTATATATAAATCTATAAATACTTAAGCTTCTATAATGGTAAAAAAGTAATCACATATTTTATATTTAAATTAGTTTTCTTGAATCTAATTTAAAAATTCCCAGATTAAAAAAAATTAGTTTAAGGAAAAAATGTTCCACCACAAGATATTGCTACTAAAAAAATCTTATGCTAACGTAATTTTTAAAAAATGTGACTGTTTTTATTCATAAATTCAGTCTTAATAACAGTGAGGATTGTTCAACTGAATGATAGCATTATTACAAAACATTTAATTTAGTGTATTAGCAGGAAATTAATTTCAGTTTGTACCAGTGGATGGTGTATATGTCAATTTTGTTATTCTTTTTGAAGGTCAGAATTTTTTCTTTTGAAAGATTTAGCAGTCGATGCATTTAAATTACCATATGAACAAGTTTCTTGTAAATTTGGTTACAACTGTAAGTTTATGATCTATTTTAACATGGAATCATAAAACAAAAATTTTCTTTACATGAAACTTTTTATTTTCTAAAAGTAATAAAACGGCTTTACAGTAAGATATAGGAAGTCAATGGTGTTAATTGCTTAAAAGAACAGACATGTCTGAATCGGTTTAAAATTTTTTGTTCTGGACTCTTTTTACTGAAAGATGACTCACATTCTGTTAGAATTTCTGAAGTTGATGATGATAAAACTGCAGCTATGATTGAATCGAATCGTCATATAACTGTACAGGAGATTGGTCATTAGTTATATGTATTTAATATAACAATTGATAGTAAAAAAATATATATCTTTGACTTGTTGAAAAGCTCTTAATTTTTAGTTTCCCTGAATTGAAAGAGTTTTCCCTACATTAGATCGTCTAAATGATACAAATCAGACAAGATTGTGGTCCAAGCATGATGAATTAATATGAGCAATATCGAAAGATGAATTGCGACAAAAATTGTCATGCTGTCAATTTATGAAGATTTGCAAAGATGTTGTGTATTTTGAGCTGCTTCCAAATTATCGAACAATCAACTCAGATGCTATTGTCATGAATTTAGGAAACTGGAAGCCAACCAGAAAAAAATACATATATTAAGAAATCACAAGAGAAACATGATCTTCAATTACTCAGCAAAGAATCACACATTTTTAGCAACTTATTCGATATCACCAAAGTTTAATTGGAAGTGATGTCGCATATACCCCATATAGCCCTGATCTCATACAATCGGATTATCATTCATTTAGAAGTTGAGAAAGCTTTTAAGTATAATATTACAATAAATAATCAGTCAATAATAACAATGACCAAAATCACTTTTTGTTGAGATTTTGCCGATAAGGGCCAAAAGTCCTTTGAGTACAGGATTATGAATTGATCAGAAAGATTGGGAAATTTTTATCCATCAGAATGTAAAATATCTGACTGATTAAAATACATTTTTTGTGAAGAAAATTGAGTTTTATTTCACTTTAAAAACCAAAAATATTTTCTTTCTAATCCAATAAATTTCAATGGTTAAAACTGACTTTATAACGTTATTCAAATGCATATTAATTTTCTAAAACATTTTCCGATGTAAGTTAATGTCATGAATTTACTTCATTGGAAAAGATATTCAGTTGAGAATCAAGTTAAGATTTGGATCGCATATAAGACTAATTTAATTTCAAATTTTTGAGATTATTGTACACCATGTTTTCAAATATTATAATAAAAACAATAAGAAAAATAATATATAGGCAGGAATTATAAAACTAAACTATGTTGTTAAATTACTATATAGCAAATAAGCTTTATAATATAAAGTTAGACGCAGACATCATATCAGAAATTTATTGGTTGAAAAATAAAAATAATAGAAAAATAAAGGAAAATAAATTTTAATAGGTTTTTTTTCAATTACTGAAATATCAATAAATTCAATAATTTGTCAAAAAATTTCAGGTTTAAATTTTTAAAAGCTTGATTAAAATAATGATTGCACTATTCGTTTCATTAAAAGTATTCGGTTTTCATTTTTCAAATAATTCTATATAATAGAGATTATAAGCGAATTTATCCATAATTAAGTAAATCTACTAAATACGATTAACGTATTTTATTTTACTGCACGCGCGTTTCTGATATTCAAACATATGTCAGTTTTAAGCGAATCTTTGAAACCTGTAATTTGTCGATAAATGTCGAGTAGAAATTGATGGATTGCTTTCAAATTGGTGAACATTTAGTTTCTCATTTTATTCTTCTAGCTCTTTTCCTATGATCTGGGTACAATTCTTAAATATATTATTGTTTTATTAAATAGAAAGAATTCTCTTCACAAGATTTATTTTTGAAAACTAATTGCGTTAAATTTTTATTTTCATTGGTATCAAGTACTGTAATAAATTTCAATTATGAGGAGAAAAATTATTAGGAAAATTTACAAGCTTTAAAATATAGTTCATAAAAATAAGATTTAACTTCCTGAATAATTTTAAATTTTAATGATCAATAGTATATGATACTCTGTTCTCCCATTCCAAACTAAACGCATACTAAAAATGAATCCTATTTGATTTACATCTAATGATTTTGTCTGTTAAATGCTGTTTTAAAATAGAAACGCTGAGAAATTGTTTTAATAAACAAATACTTTTTTTTCAAAGAAATCATGCCAGAACTATTTTGTTAGCAAAATATTTAGTTTTGAAATTAAAAAAAACAATTAATCAAAATTTGTAAGAAAATAATTTTGATAATGCAGATATAAAACTAGTAAAATTAAAATTCTTTCGTTTGCAATTAAAACTTTTATAATAGCATAAAGAAATCATTTTAAGAGGCTACATTAGAATAATATTCAATGAGTTTTATATATCGTATTATATTGCAAAACATTTAAAATTTTATCAGTAGTAAAATAAATAAGTATAAAAAGAATGTTTGCTAAAACAGAAAGAAAAATTTATTATAAATTAAAATCCCTTTCAAACTTGCTTAAGTGCTTCCAGATAGTTTCAATTTACAAAATAAACCAATATATATATATATATATATATATATATATATATATATATATATATATATATATATATATATATATATATATATATATATATATATATATATATATATATATATATATATATATATATATATATATATATATATATATATATATATATATATATATATATATATATATATATATATATATATATATATATATATATATATATATATATATATATATATATATATATATATATATATATATATATATATATATATATATATATATATATATATATATATATATATATAGTGTAATAATGTACGTTTTATTTAAAATTTAACAGATTCTAAATTCATAAAATCTTTACTGAAGTATAGTACTCTCTGATTGAGGATTCAAAGTAATCAATTAACTTCATTTTCATTGTTAATTTCATTTTTTATAAGATTCAATAAAAGAAATTTTAGTTTAAATATAAAAAAAAAAAATTATTAGAAAGAAAAGGCTTAAGAAATTAACTTGACAAAGAATTGATTATCAAACAATAACTATACAGATTTTTTTTACAGATTATAAAATTTTACAGTTAGAAATAACAAACTTTCAATTTTGAATGACTGTGTATTTTTATTATTAATATGTATGTATTTTGTATTGATATGAATTTAGAATTAATATTTTAATTTTTGAAAGACATTGTATACTTTTGAACATTAAATCTAAATGAACAGCTTTCAAGCAGAACAAAAAAGTATCTAAAGGCAAATCCTTGATTAGGATTTTTTATGAATAAAATCATAAGAAACACTTTATTTAAAAAAAGTACATTTTCTTTTATTCTACAGATAGCAATCAATACTTTGTCAAAATTTCTAAACATAATATTATTAAAATTCTATATATATATATTATATTATATATAATATTATTATATTCTATTTTATCTTTTATTTTCCATCTTTATGCTTTTTGTTTGTTTGAGATAAAATTTAAAAGTTATAATTAAATTTTCATACTTGAGGAAAAATTTCAAATATGAATAAATGTTTGTATGATTTTTTATAACGTAATTTTTGGAAGAAGTTCAATATTTGACACTTGTGACTACTTTTGTGATGTATTATAATTTTTTAATTTTTATTATTTATATTAATGTTTGTTAGAGTGATGTACCTTATTTTAAATTCTATAATTTGTCTTGTGTTTGTAAGAGGATATTAGAACACTGGAATTTAATCATAATAATGTAATAAATGACTTATAATAGAAATAGTGTTTACAGCAACCAACTAAAGCATAGTTCACACCATAAGACATCAATATTTACCTAATCAAATTTAATAATATATTGGGGAAAATTTTTTTAAATATTTGTAATTATTATAATTTCTTAGACTGATGCAGCTCCTTAAATTATCTAAAATATTTGATCTTTTGGCTTGTAAGAGAACTCAAAATTTTTAAAATTTTATTGTGAATTCTATTCAACTACATATTCTATCATTGGAATAGAAGCCCCATTTTAGTTTTTATTATGAATAATTATTATTTATATTATTATACCTAGTGTTTGTTTTATTACGCCTAATTATACATATATGTAAAAATATTCGTTAATATATATACATACATTTATACATACATACATACATACATACATACATACATATATATATATATATATATATATATATTTATATATATATATATATATATATATATATATATATATATATATATATATATATATATATATATATATATATATATATATATATATATATATATATATATATATATATATATAGACACACACACAAAGATAGATAATTCTTTGATTCCAAGGTTTATCAAGCTTGTGATATGTCACGTTCAATTTAATTTGAAATGAATATGATTACCAAATTTGCATGAAAAATAAATTTAATGTCCAATGAAGAAAATTATGAGTATAATAACAAGGGTTAAATATGGAATATGTCATTATATATTTAATAAATAGGCTTTCAATTTATCTGTGTATACTATTATTATCAAAAATTCTTTGATTTTTTTCCAGCAAAACAATGAAAATATAATTTGTTCTAACATCTTAGTTTTAAATTACATGTCTAAAAACTTGCTGTTTGTTACATCACCAGGAAAAAAGGCCTTTCTCCAGAAATATTCAGGAACATTTTTTTGCATAGTTGTTTTCTGGAATGGGAAAAAAGTTATTATTATCCAATAAAATGAGACAAGATCAATTTAGAACTAAATTGAGAATAATTTTATGAAAAAGAAAAAAAACGTAATTAACATAAAAGAGAAGCAAGTGTGGATTTTAACAATTGATGTCAAATTAAACTCATCAGAAAGCAGGAAGAATGACATAATATTTTCAGAATCACAACAAGCTAGAAGAAATTTAAGTCGTTGTTGTTATTTATGACACTTGATAAATCCATGTTCACTATGCCCTTGGCTATGCGAATTTAAGCCAGTAGGGTGAGTCCTTCGTTTAACCAGAGCAGATCGGAAGTGAAAGTAAGACTTTTCTCTAAACTCATCCGATAGATGACACCACCAGAGCATCCATTCTCTCAATTTTGACATTGATTTGAAGGAGATGAAGTTTCCTTCAGACCATTACATCCATGGTAACTGCTAAACGGCCAACCACAGGGCTTTCGATTCCACGGATTTAAAGAGCACGTATATCGCATGTACTTGGTGGGTCTTTGGCGGCATTGGGAATCGAACCCAGTTACTCATCTAAACTAACTTGTTTATGGTGAAATAATTATAATGGACATCAGCACGGATGTATGTGATTCTGTTTCGGATGTTTACAAATTTAAACTAATGAACTCTGAATTACTTGTAATAAAATTGTAAGAATTATATCCTATTCAAGCAATAAATGATTTTGAGAGACAATTTTAATATTTTGACGTCAGTTTGATGCGCATGAGTTACTTTGTTAGCGGTACTACTATAGTGACAAATCTTTCTATACAGAGAATTTTATCAGTATTATATCCAAAATCATATTATATAATTTGCTTTCAGTAGTTTGAGAGTGATTGTTACACGTTTCTAAAGTCAAAACCTCTCCTTACCTTCTGTCAATGAGCAATATAGTGGAAAATTAGATGCAAACATGCGAAAAGGAAAGTAAGATTCATGTGTGTACAGATGACCATTGTATACTCAAAATAATTCTGGATTACAATGTAAGCTGCATGGGAATGGTAATCTCAAATGATGACAAAGAGCTTCATCAACACAACTGATTACTATTTTAAATAAATCACAATATTTAATTGAACAATTTATTTTCTTTAATTACTTGTACAAGATTATCATCATGTGCACAACAACAATTAATTTCATATTGTGTTGCAATCTTACTTGAAGTAAATTATAAATATCTAATAGATTATTTTCTTATCCGAATACGAATGTATATCAGTTTAGTTAAAATTATTACATAATCATTCAAATTTTCATTTTTATTTCACATTTTTAGAATGATAACTACAAAATATACCTTTATATTTATCACGTAATATAAGAGCTATACACTAACAAAACTAAGCTAATAAAATTTACTTGATATTCCACTTATCAGTATTTTGAGAAAATAAAGAAATTTTTGCAGCAATAAGACGCATTCATATAATACATTAATTATAGAGAAATTTAGTGAAGCTTTTTATACTACAATTTCGTATCAATAAATTGTAAGCGAAAATTTAGAGTCTCTCTCTCTCCATTTATGTGTATTATAATATATTTAATTTAAATACCCCAAAACTCTACTGAACTAGAAAAGTAACGCTCATGATAAAATATTTAAAATGAATTGTAATTCAAATTTTTAATAGTTCCCCAAACTTGTTGTAAATTCAAATAGTTTAAAATTGTTTCTTAAAATTGTTTTAATTTTAAAAACTGAAATGTCGTAAAGAGCATATTGCATTCAACATTGCCAATTTAATTTAACGTTTACCTTATAGATTAACTAAATTTGCTTCAAGTTAAATTTATTTATAAATAATTAAATTTATTTTCAATTACACTATGATTTTGAAAAAGAAAATTAAATTTACAGTTGAGTAGTTTAAACTTTCTAAGGCTCAAGAAGAAAAAAGTAAAATATCAAATCTTAATCATCTAAACTGTATAATACTTTTGTACTTTCCAATAAGAATATTTTGCCTTAAATTATTCCAGGAAGTAGTTTAAAAGTAATCCCTTCTCATTTTTATGAAAATAAAGAAAATAACACTTAGACGTTTTAGACGACATTACTTTAAATTAAACTTTTTTTTGTTTTGGCCGATTTTCATTCAAGGGGAATATTAAATTGAAAGTAATTTTTATTAGAAGTATTCAATTTAAAATTTTTCTTTAACTTGTAAAGTAATGAACAAATAATTACAAGGAAGTTTTAAATTTTCACCTATCTAAAAACTACTGTTTAAGAGGGAAAATTAATAGCATTCACATAAAAGTTTTTTCATTGTTCAAGAGGCTTAATTTGCAATTACGGGTATTTCTTTGTAAAGAATATTAAAAAAGTCAAGTAAGGTACACAAAATACGGCCATCATGATAAAAGTTTCACTCAGCTGATTTGAAAGGAAAATTTTATTTTCTTATACATAATGCTTAAAATAAATTAGTTTATAATAGAAAGATCTCAAATCATATTTAAAAATATGTGATGCAGAATATTATCAAAAATTACATTGTCAATTAAGCACAAACACAACTGTGTTTAAGACTTATATATAAAATAAAAATGTTTAATATTCTATCTTAATTTATAATAACATTCACAAGTTCAAATAAATCAAGTGATTTCTTATTATAAATAAAAATTATGTTTCATAATTTAAAATTTTGTTACTCATTTTTCTTATTACAACTATTAAGGGATAAGGTACATAAAGTAAAAAAAAATTGTTTTATTTAAAAATCAAATGGTCACTTTAAAGAGTACTATAAAACAAAATAAATATTAGGAATTCAGAACAAAAACATTTGCCAGAATTTGTTTATTTTTGACAGATGAATTAGCAATATGATAATTGTCTTGTTAATATTAAGTTTTGCGATAGATTAGCAATAATTTAGTAAAATTGTACAGAAAAAAATGGGGAAAATGTTATAAAAAGAATTTGATTGAAATAACTATCCATCATTTAATTATATGCACAATATAATAAGCAGTTTTGCAGTTGAAAATCATTGAATATGAGTTGAAAATCACAATGAATATGAAATCCTGTGACTTATTTATGTCCCCAAAGTGTTTTTCACAGTTAACGTAACATGCATCTCTTATAAGTCTTATAACATGCTATTTCACTTAACACAAATAGCTACTGCACAATTTTTAATAACAGTCAAGCAAAGAAGCTAAGAAGTTAGTACCACCTTTTCAAGCTTCTATAATACAGAAATTTAATTAAATAAGTTACTAATTTACTAAAGTTAGTACACCATAATAATTATGTGTAAATCAAAACAAGGAATTATTTTTTCAAATATAATTTTTATATACAGTCTATTACAGTTTGAGAAATATAATATATGAAAAAATGTATGAGGTTCTGTAAAAAGTTGAAATGAAATTCTAACTTTTAAATTAACTTTGTGACAAGTTTTTAGTCATGTTAAATTATTCTATTCCAAGTAAATTTTCAATTGCTTATATTAGTATGCTAAAAATATAAAAAGAATAAAAGAAAAGGTACTCATTATAAAGATTAAAATAAAGGAAATTGTACAAAGATAAAACTTTGTACATAATTATAATAGCTACCATTATAAAATTTTAATATTGATTTGTATTTGCATCTTCTTTTAATGTATTCGTTATAAATAAATGTAACTATTTTAAAAGACAAATTGTATAGATTTTTAAATTGGATTATCTAATTTTATTTTATATAAAGGGACAATTCTAGGATTTATTTGTACTAGAAACTAATTTTTTACTTATATTTTGATTCTTTTAAGTCAATTTGTTTCTCTAATCATAAAATAAAAAATTCTAAATTGTTTAAGCTGCACATGCTTGTACTATGCACATGATTTCGATACTTCTAATGTAAAACAAAAATATGCTAATAGAATCTCTGTGAAATAAAAGTTTGAAAGATAAAAATAAATCTTTGTCTGTTATGAAAATTTATGACCAAATGGTTAAAAAAAAGATTTGCTGAAAAACAATAAGCATGCACTTTCATGTATTCTGTGCCAAATTATAAAAATTTTGATTATTTGAAACTTTTTTATTAAATCTAATTTGAGTGATGGAAGTATTATGTTACTCCCTATTCATTAAATGAATACTGAATAAAAAATCAGCTTAAGATATAAAAGGATTTAATTCGTATACAATAAATTTATTTCACCAATCATTAAAGAAATTTGAAATCAAATAATAAACAACTCACATACATAAAAGCTAAATAATTGGCTGTCTATTGAGAAGATAAGACAAAATTGTTGTTATGGAGCTTCATCTCTTGTAGAGTAAATTCGTCAGAAATAGGGTATTTTTTGGGGGGGGGAACAAAAATATCTCCCTGTGCACCAAGGAATACCACACTGGGTTCGTAGGTTCAACAAATGTACTACATAACAAATCAAAGATAAATCATGCGATAAAAAAGATAAAAATAAAAGAAATCAGAGAGAAAAAATAAGATATAAATAAATGCAAAAAAGGAGTTAAGTTAGAGAATTTATAAATTTTTAAAAAAATACAAAAATCTCTTTCATCATTCCATCAAAATCAGGGGCTGGTTATTCAAGTCATTACGAAGCTTGTTCCTTTCTTGTGAAACAAATGGGTATTCAAGAAGAATGTGTGAAGGGTTGTCAATCCCGGAGTTGTAGATGCACACGTTACTGTTTTTAATATAGAAACTATGTAAGTAACTGTGGAATTTTCTATGTCCGGTGCGAAATTGAGTAATTTTGAAGTCAGTGTAGAACCCTTGGTTCTTTATTCTGCTGGGAACTGAAGGAAAAAATTCTAACAGAAGGAAACAAAACCTGAGTTTCATTCTGTGATGATGTTCTTTTAGGTAATGGCTTTATAAAAAGACTTGGGTAGACTGGTATCGAGTTTATTTGTAAGTGAAAGAGAGATTTGTCCAGGAAATCTGCTCTTCCATATCCATACACACCACTGTGACCTTTGACATGTCAGAAAAAGAAGGAAATATTTTTGAAATTGCACATGTGAATTGAAGTCTGGACTTCAATAATGAGTTTTTTAAAGTTTGTTACATCTTGCAGAGCCAGTAGGGCTGACATAGAGTCACTGCAAGTTAAAATATTTTAAAAAGCTTGCTTATTGCGTCATTAACAGTAAGATTAATGCAGAATAATTCCACTTGGAAGATAGAACAATAATCATTAATGCGGTATATCTAATGACTCACTTCAAAACCATTCTGGAAGCATACGTATGCAAGACAAACTTTTTCGTTAACCTTACTCGCATCTGTAAAGTAAATGAGATCATAGCCTTCTTCCCTAACACTATCAAATGCGGAAAGAGGAGCAGGAGATCTTGTCGATGGATGGGGTAGAGAAGAATAATTCAAATTGCCATTAAGATGGTTAGAAAAAGAGTCTTGAGCATAACGATAAGCATCATTTTGATGAAATATCACTACATCAAGAGGTTGAAGATCAGAGATAATGAAGAGAGCATCATAAATGATTGTTCTATATCCTCTAACAATCCTCAAAAGCAGTTCTCTTTGTATTTACCTGATACGTTGTCGGTTAATTTTTTTCTTCAAACTGTTTCCGCAAATTAGGGACGCATAAAGAATAACAGGAACCATACCTTATTTATAAATCAGTTTTGAAACTTCGATTTTTATACCGTGACTGTTAATGCAAATTCAGTACAATGCATTTGTAAGAATGATTTAAGGATTAGGAATATAAATTTTAAATGCCAAAAACTATGCTTGCTTTGAAATAATTACTTATTAAAAAATAAAAAAATATTACTGGTAATTGAAAGGAGAAAAGAAGAAAGGAAGAAAAAAATTAACTTTAAATGAATGTAGAAAAAACAAGTATTCACATGACTTGATATTTGTGTCAATTTTCAAGGTATTTTGTTTTAATTTGAAAAAAAGAAAAAGATTTAATTTTGTTGAACTGGTTACAAAAAGCATAAATTAAGATTCAGGAAATTTTACACTGCCAAAATTGTATAATTTATCTGAAATATATAAAATATATTAAAAGTTCAAAGGGGAAACACACTAATTTCATTAAAATATGGCTGTTAAGTAATCAACATTTTAGAATTATCAGACATTGTTGAAATAATTGTTAGACATATTTGTAAAAACTCTGCAAGTCTATTTAATTAACAGACGTGGCCTAAATTTAAAAATTAAAAGTTTTTTTCATAACTATGATTTGTAACCTAGCTTTGAGTATACTGCTGCCTGTTCTGCTTAGATCTGTTAATGTTTTCTTCATCAAAATGCAGTTAATAGATTAAAACAATTTTGTTATGATGTGACTTAATCATTTATCTAAAGTTAATCCTGTATACATCTGTATGGATATTTTAAAGATCAAATTTTCTTCTTATCTCTTATTGGGTTTGTTTGTAACTCAACGTTCAAGTTTTACGCATGAGGATTAATAAGATCGGGACTTACAGCTTGAAGTGGATTACCCATGAGGATTAATAAGATCGGGACTTACAGCTTTAAGTGGATTACAAATAGCTGCGAACATCCATGCCCATGGGGGTATTTCAATTCGCAACAGAAAGCTATTGATTTGATTGCTAGCATGGGTATTCTTATCACAGGCGATTTAATTCCTATCGAAGAAATTGTTGATTTTCTTTGATTTGCTCTGGAGATAAATTTATATGGTAGATTTATTTAAGTAGGCTAAGTTTACTTAAATAATTGTTTCATTTCTTTGCTTTTACTTCTTCACCTTTGGATCCCTCTAATAACGGATTGTCCAAAAATGGTACCAGTGTTTTCGAGTATTTGTTTCGAGTATCTTAATAATGAAAACAAGATTGACCTTGTCTTTATATCTTAGACGTATTCCACTAGAAGTATTTGTGACTCATAATAATAAATGTCTTTTACTGAATGTTTCTGTTGATTGAATATGTTGGCATTAAATTGATCTAATCACCCGGAAGTCTTAAGGAAATTTACACTGACACAGACACACACCCCACACACACTTCATTGGAAGCATTCAAGGTGTCTAATGTATTTTCATTTGTTTTAAATATCTCATAAATGTACTTAATACTTTTTAATATTGATTACTTGGGTATGAATGCAAATTATACTGATTTTAAGAATTTATTGAGGAAGTTTTTGATTTTATCTAAAAAGATTTTTCAGAAATTTCGCTTACTAAAGATAATATATTAATGGTTATTTTTTCAATTAATACAGCTTTTGATTCTTATAGTAGTTCAACATTTTTATTAAGAAAGAGATATGCATGATTTTATTACTCAAGCTTGTTATTTTGACATTTGATATACATTATTAAGTCATATGACATTTGAAATTTTTATATATAAAAAGGTTTCCAAATTTGTATTTACGAAAACTTAGGAATGTTTAAACTAGTCTCCTAAAGCATCAAGTTCAATGTATTAGGACTGTAAGCAAAATTTCTAAAAAATTATGCTCTCTCTCATTTTATTTTCATTGTTCTATGAAAAAATGCAAAATTTGACCATTATATCACTACTGAAGGACACAGTATTTATTTCTTTTTACATGGCATGTTGTCTTTTCCTTTTTTGAAGATCATTTTCAAATACCCTTAATTTAATTTGTCATTTTTGAATTTCAATAAGAAAATATGCGTACGGTAATAGCCACTATTTTTATGTAATGTAAAAAGATTTAACTGATTCTGAGATCTTTTCGGTATTAAGTTAAAATATAAGAAACCTAATGGCAAATTATTTTTTTTATTTGCAATTTTTCTTGAACAATTATATGCATGTTTGCAGATCTATTGTTAAATATTTGTTATATCACTTGGTAAATACTGTGATTAACAATATATGTATGACCAATACATTTTCTAAAATTTCAGGTGACAACAACATTGCTATGGGTTCTTATTTCTAAAGAGAGCTGTGCCTTCTTTTAATTCTGTTTAAACCACCTGGATACAATAACCTAAGATAAATCGTCATTTTCAAAAACTAATTATTGATATTGAGTATATTCTTTCTGGTTTATTATCTCTACATTTAAACAATGCAATACATTCATACCAATTCCATTCTAAAATGTTTACGATATATTGTTAAAAATTAGCGAAAAAATAATTGCTTTTTTGCACGAAACATTTCATATTTTTTTAATTTAAAAGTTAATGTTTTTCAGCTGGAACATATCTACTTATATCTCAAAAATTTCAAAAGAATACTCATGTAGATACCCCAATTTTCGAATATACAGATTATTAAATTAATATAATTTTATTATTAAAAAATCTTATGAAACTTTATCCTCATTTATGAAATATTTCTTTTTTATAACTTTTTATGCATTTATATCGAAAATGTTTCAATATGAACGTGTTTAATATATTTCTGAATTTGTCAAAAAATTCCCTAAAACAAAATTTTGAATCGGTAATCATTAGAATCTATTAACTTCATTATAAGAAT
The DNA here is from genome assembly GCA_037975125.1 of Latrodectus hesperus. Lineage (NCBI taxonomy): Eukaryota > Metazoa > Arthropoda > Arachnida > Araneae > Theridiidae > Latrodectus > Latrodectus hesperus. Next base: position 68,973,912 of record CM075857.1, on the reverse strand, counting down.
TTACCTTCCAAATATTGAATTATAAAGTTATTTAAAAGTCATTAAAATAAATATTACAGTCTAAATGACTGTAATCATTATTGTGTTTTGAAAAACAGAGGAAAAACACATGCTTACTTAAATTAGATTGAAACTTTGTTTTCTTTGATGATACCATATAAAAAAACCGTGAAAGTGTTGTATAGCTATTTAAATGCTATTTCATAAGAAAGGGTGCTTTTCATGTCTCTCTGGGGAGAAATAAAGGAATGTCATTGCTGAATATGTGTAGTTTAACACTTTGTTTATAAACAGAATCTTCTGTTAGTAAAGATTTATTTTTCTGTAGTTAATATTCAAGAAGTGTTGAATGTCTTACAAAGGATTAGCACATGAAATGACAAACTTATATACCACGAAATAGCTAATTATGTCCATTAAAATAGAATATTCATTTATTAATGATAAAAGAAAGATAGTGAAATAATATGTATATCTATATACATACATATATATATCATATATATATATATATATATATATATATATATATATATATATATATATATATATATATATATATATATATATATATATATATATACATGCATATATTTAAGATAAACACGAAAAAGTGTGGAATTAGCTAGAAAATTGTTTGTGATTTTTTAATATCTGTTTTTGCTTAAAATATATGGTAAAATATATGGTAATTTAAAACTTTCAATGCAAATAAATATTTTCTTATAATATTTTTCTGAATTTTAAAGCATGACTGTTGTTTAACTTAAGAAAACACTATGATTTTATACACGTACATTATATTACTTATTTTTATGTTTATCAATAATCAACAGCAAGACATAAAGAAAAATTACAAAACAAAAAGATTTAAAACAAACAACTAATGATGAAATTTTTAAATGGTTCAAGTTTATTATATTATGTTTTATTAATTGCTACTAAAAATGATAACAAAGAGAATGTTAATAATGGATGATAACCTAACTTATATTTTTGTTCCTTGTTTAGTTATAATATTACTTTTCAAAATGCTGCTTCATTATTTAATCTCACTTTGTATTATACAAAATTTTTATACTTTTTTGAGATCTTCAGTAAAATATTATAACAAACTTATAATATTTAAGAAAATTATGCAATTTTAACTGAAAAAGTTAAATTTTTATACTGATTTGTTTGAAAAACACTTTAACTAATAATAATGCTTTATATACAATAACACACACATAATATTTTAGAAAATTTCACAAATTTAACTGTTAAAATAAAAGTTTTTCACTAATTTACTTGAAAAATATTTTAATTAATACTTCATATATTATATCACAAATGTAATATCTAACCAAATTGTACATTTTAATTGTTAAATTAAAAATTTTATACTGATTTGTTGGAAAAACATTTCAATTAATAATAATATTTCTCTCACTCTCATCCCCATATAAAAAATACTAAGTAATATAGATTCAATAACAAATGATAAAAACCTATTGTGAAGGACATTAGTGATTCCTCAGTTAAGAAGTTTAAAGTCTATATAGATAGTACAGCTTTGTAACAACACATGAAATAAATATTTCCATCAATTGAGCTGATTCAGCAACGATACAAATTACATAAAAATAAAGGAGATAAATTCAATTCTTAATATTGCTATAAATTAAGATTCTTAATTTTCTTATTCATATAGGAAGTTGGTCCCAATCATCAGACTTTGTAATTCAAGAAAAGTAATAAAAAGAATACCTTGCAAGTTAAAAGAATACTGATTTATAGTAAATGCTTACTCTGATTTACAGGCAGCTGAAATCAAAACTTCTAGACATACAATGTACTTTATAAAAATAGTAAGCAGATCTAACTTCTAATTAATTTTTTACAAAAGAGTATACCGAAAATGAATAAAGACAAGACTAGCTTGGTAAGGATAACTTCTTAAAATTACAAAGAGAAACACGAGGGATGTTAACTAACACATTTTTGTTCAGTAGTGTCTTTCTTTGTTCAGCATTTAAGTGAATTCAGAAATGATTGATAGCTATGTATTGGTTAACTGGATACAGCTCATCATAATATTTTACTAATTAAGAATCTTTAAGAAACGTTCCACAATATTTAAAATGAACTTGCTGTCAAGCATTCATTTCAAATGTTATTAAAATAAATATTATAGAAATTTTACTTTTTAAATGTAGTTAATAAGTGCCTTCACTACGTGTCTTCAAATGTTTATATTTTGTTATGATCATCGATTTCAAATTTTAAATATATATATATATATATATATATATATATATATATATATATATATATATATATATATATATATATATATATATATATATATATATATATATATCATACAAGTATCTATGTATGTTTACTCAGTGTGCATATTTATTGATGAAAAGAACGTAAAATCAAAATAGAAGAAGATATATAAAAAATTCAGTGCGCATTGAGGCGAAGACTGCTTGAAGGATTTAAATTAAATTTCTGTTTAACTTATAAAAATAAATAGATTTGGTTTGTAAAACAGATTTGAAAAATAATTTCATTTAGAATGTCATAAAATATGAAAATAAATGATTTTAATAAGTGGTTGACACCTTTCAGACTTTGGATTGATTACTTTATTTGAGATAAGGATTGAATTATTTCAAGATTGCAACTTTGAAACACCTCATTAGTTATGTTACATTGTTATTCAGTTAATTCATGGATAAAATTTTTTATTCTAACCTCATATTGGAAATATTTATTTAAACTTAAAATTAAATTTTGCAAGAGCAGCTAATAAAGAATCTCACAAATGAGAGCATTATTTCAAAGTAATGTCTAACATTTGCATAAATCAAGACCAACAAATATTCTAAAGCAAGTAATTAAGTCTTTTACTTTGAAAGAAAATGTTATCTATTCATTTATTTCTTAGTATATCACAGTATATTTTTAACAAAAACAAGCTAGTAATTTGAATAAGATTTTTTATCAAAAACGTTATTACAATTACATTCCAAAAAGGCTGATATTTTATTTAGAATACTTTTAAAGCAGTAAGCAAAATAATGTTTTAACTCAGCTATTAATATTTTTTTCAAGCTTTAAAAATTGCTTGCAATGTAACATCTTAGGTATAATAGATATTGGATTTTGCTTAAAAATCTATGAAAACTTAATATTTTAAATACAAAAAATAAATTTCTTCTTGAAATCTTTTCCTGAATTTTAAGGAAAGACTATCTTTTAAATACGAAAATACTATGATTTTAAATACGTTCATTGCACTTATTTTTAAGTATTTATTTTGTGTCTTCCTTTATAAATTCATGCATTCATCAAATTTATACATTTTACGTCAGGAAACTATTTATTTAATGTTAATGGCATTTCATATGAAGATAATATAAATTTGGATTACATTTTATTTTAAAGTTAAATATTCTCCAATTACTATTCTTAATGGAGTAGCGAGACACATACAATTCCTATGTAAGTGATTAATTTACAATTTTACATTGTTTTATGATAATTACATAAAGTAACACAGAAAGACCAGTAAATAATCTTTAATAATAAAATATAGAAAAAGAAATTTGGATTAAAATAAAAAATCTTTTAAAACTAGTGAAAATAATAAATTATTTATTTAAATTTATATGTTTATAAAAATAGAATATCAGAATATTGTTAAAATTCCTTATTTTGGATTTATTATATAACTCTTAGATAATTAACTTTAAATAAAAATAGTTTGTTAGATTAATATTAATCTTTGATGTATGATTTTTTTGTATCTTTAACTACGCTTCATCTGTTGCGTATCGATAAAAAATCTATTTCTGTTACAATATCTGCTATAGCATTTAATTTAGTAATTATCTATAAGACAAATTTATTTGTGTTGCGGTATCATCTATATCATTCAACTTATTAATTACCGATAAAATAAATCTACCTCTTTTATAGTATCTGTTATATTGTTTTGTTTATTAATCATTAATAAAACAAACCTACCTCTATTTCACTATCTGATATATTATTCTATTTATTATTTACTATATTTTCAAAATTTAGCTACTATTTTGTAATTTTTAATACTCTTGTCTTAAATTATAAAATAAACTTCAACTTTGAGTTTGTACTGGCTAATGCGCTTGATTAAATTATAATAGCCTTTTTCAGCAACAGATTTTGTGAAATTTAGATATTTATCATGTTTAAATATACACTTTTTCTACATATTTCTTAATTTTATATTATTTTAAATTGATTAATATATGAGAAATGATCATTTGGGATTCATCAAAATGAATAATATATAATTTAATATATATATATATATACATATATATATATATATATATATATATATATATATATATATATATATATATATATATATATATATATATATATATATATGTATATATATATATATACATATATATATATATATATATATATATATATTTATAAACATGGTGCTTCTCAATTCGTTTTACCATTTCCGCAATAAATCATGCTTTTGATATAAAGATGACCAAACTGTAATTTGAAAAATTGTTAAAATGCATGATTACACATTTATTTGTAAGATTAAAAATTATTGAAAATTTTAAAATTTATAAATCAAAAATATTACAACATGTAATTGCAGACAACTAATCAGAAACATTTGGGAGCCTCTAACAATATATTGAAATAGAATATTTCTGTTACTTCATATTTATCTCATTGGGAATTACAATATTAATACACCACCATTAACAAGTAAGTTACATTAATATCATTTATCAGCAAATCAGTCTTTTGTTTTAAATTTCCTTCTTGGTTAAAATTGTTACAATACCCTGTAAAACTTATTTTTTAAGCTTTTGTTTAATTTTTTGATTATAAAGAATATATAAAATTCATTTTTGTGTAATATCGATTATAGGAAACATAAATTATGAAATTTATACGTAGTTATGAAAAACTTGTTTGAAAATATTTTTATGTTTTGTAATATTTTAATTTTTAATTTTTTTTGTAATATTTGAAAATATTTTAATGTATAAAATTGATATTCTCACCAACAGAAGTTTGAAGAATCATCGGCATTAGTGTCACTGACATATTTAACAAAATTTAAAATAAAGTCAAATATTTATTTTTGAAAACTGCACACAGAAAACTATTGTTTGGCACTTTAATAATGCACTAGTAACAAAAGTGCAAGAAGTAATACATTCTACGATAGCAATTGAATAATATTTTAGTTATTTTAATTTTGTCTTCATAAGTAAAACGAGAAGAATTTATGTTTTGATCAACGAAAAAGAATAATTTAGTGATAAACATTATAAAATTAGTTTTTAATTAAAGCTTATTTTAAATATTATAAAGCATAAAATAAGCATTGCGTAACCAAACTGCTTTTTAAGTGCTGCAAAAATATCCCAATATGCTAAGTTAAATAAATTTGTGTTGAACTTTGGAGTTCAAAATATAACTCTCAATTTATTCTTTAACGTAATATTTTAAATTAAATACTTCAAATATATTTAAGTATGAAGTTAAAATGCCGAAAGTTATGGGTGTGCAAATGCAGATATTTTAAGAATTTTCAAAAATTAAGTGCTTGAAAAATGAACACTGAGTTGGTAGCGTCATACGTCACTTATACGAGAATTCAGTACTACAGATATAGTCATATTTATGATAAATATTCTCTGCTTAAGAAGATAACTTAGCAATTATAATTGATGTTTATAGCTCACCATTGCTATGAACATCAATTATAGCAATGGTGAGCAAATGCGTAATATTGAAGGGCATACGTCTTATTGTTTTATCAATTGCAACTATACTAACATTACTAGCATTTATACCAACAATCGTTGGTTTATATGAACATGGACATATATATATATATATATATATATATATATATATATATATATATATATATATATATATATATATATATATATATATATATATATATATATATATATATATATATATATATATATATATATATATCTATATATATATATATATATATATATATATATATATATATATATATATATATATATATATATACAGATAAACATAACATGAAAAATATATTTCTTACAGAGTATATTGATTAAGCTATTAGAATTAATTTCATTAAACAGTTGTAGAAGAGTAAGCATAATCTATAATTTTGTAATTTTTTGATTGATTTACAGAAAATTTAAAATACATGTTCTTCATAATCTTGAATATTAAAACAACACATTTTACTTTTGGGAAACGTTTTTATTTCTCAAAGATGATAAGATTGAGATAAATTTTATTAAAATCTTACACCTTTGTTGAATTTAAAAAAAAAGTCGTCATGTTTCCAATCTCATCTCTAAGGATTAACTATCTTCATGAAAATTGGGGATAAAATGTAAAAGTAATCTAAAATTAAATAATTTTTGGGTGAATTCCAAAGAAATTTGAAACACTCGTTTCTCTCAATCAATTTGTTATTCTCTCCATTAATATCAATCTGTTTGAATATACATTTCGGTTAGCCATTTTATGGCTATATATGTTGGCTAAATTTAATTAATCTAGAGCATGTAGCTTTAAAGAAAATTGGAACCGGAATCGATACCTTCATATAATGTGGGAGTTGAACTTACACAATATTTTATAACTGATCTTACTACTCAAATTTCGTCTAACAATACGTCAAATTATTTTTTGAATTTTAGATCTTAAAAAAACTGATATATATATATATATATATATATATATATATATATATATATATATATATATATATATATATATATATATATATATATATATATATATATATATATATATATATATATATATATATATTTAATTGACTAATAATTTTGTTACTAAATTGCTGAGAATTATTAAAAAAACTGCTTGTCTAATTTCAAAGATTTGTTTTCATTAATATATAATATTTTCATTCACACACTTCTATTATTAAAACCTTTTTAAATATATACTGATTTATTTTCAATTTCTAATTACTTAAGTATATATATTTTGTGTCGAACACATGAATGTCATGAAGGAATAAAAGGATATTGAAAGAGATCATTACAGAAGTGTCGTTGTTTGTAATACATCAAAAACAAAATTGGCATCTTTAATTGAAACTGCTTGAAACACTCAGTTATAGTACGGTTACTGCTATATACACTATTGACTCTTACATTTGCGATACCAGGGAGAAATGCAAACAGCAAAATCAGACTTATATGTCAAATATTACTAAAAATTATAAGTGATTAAATTTTAAAGAAATTTCGAGGCTGTATCCAGAGAAAACAATAGAATGAACTTTTGTTAAAATAGCAACATATATAAGGACGGGAAATTAGTCAGAGATTGGTTGTATGTATAAGTATTTTTCAACATGCAGCTTTAACATGATATGCCACATTTCATCGAATTGCATAATATGATGAACCAATCGTTTGACAACCGATGGCTGAAAGTAATCTATTAATAAATGATGTGAAGAACGTACTGTCAAAGGCAGCAGTGGAGCCTTTACTGTAATCAGAAAAATTCAGACAATACCGCCAACATGGTGTGAAGTATAACATTTTTTAACGTTTGACTAAGGCATAGAGCCACATTCATTATGAAAGAAATCTAACGACCACAGATTAAATTGCTGTTAATGAGAACGAGAGGTAATCGAGAATCGAGATATGTACCCAATGGATCTTCACACCATCATAACACGTGATTAGTCAATATCAGGATGTCTAATATATAGATAATATATGTTGCAGTCTGTGCACCCAACGATGGATGGAAACACTGAAGTGACTACCATAACTCTATTAGCAACTTATATTCTTCTAAAAACACGATGTCACATTATTCACATTCGTAGGTTCATTTTTGAAATTTGTATAGAAGCTAATCCTATGCTTTTTTTCCAAAGTTTGTGCTACTGCGAGCCCAGTAAAGCTGATAGTGCAGATATTTCTTTTCTTAGAAATGACCCCATTTAATTATTCTTGGTTCGTGGCGTTATTGTACAATCCAACATGGCAATGCCGGTTTTTTGTCTTTATGCCTATTCGTGGAAGTGTGTATCTCAAAAATTCAATATGATGTTTGAAATAATGTACTTATTATTCTACAGACGTTATGAGATCATAAGTTTATATATATATATATATATATATATATATAAATTATTAACACTATATATATATAAAGTGTTAATATTTTTTGTGTCTCCCCTTTATTTTTGTTTCATTTTTGCTTTAAAATAAAATTTATTTAATAATGCACATAGTAAATTACGCGCGTGCTTTAAGCTGTCGAGAAGTGTTATTCTGTGCTATATCGTAGTTAAGCACTAAAATATAACTATTTAATATATTAAATTAAGCTTTTGTTATAATACAAAATATTTGTATTTCAGTGCTAATGTGTGCTGCATTTAAAATTAAAGGTAATTATTTTGTGGAATACTTAAATTGTATCGTATTACTTTTTTCGAAGATCTTAAATTATTTTAGACCGAATCAATGAGCAACCTGCAATCAAATATACTAGAAAAATGTACCTCATGAATAACGATAGAATATCACATTTGACCATACTTAATCACTATAATTAAGTTTTCTTCAACATGTTTTATTGGAGAGCAATGTTTTTTAATAGAATGCTCTCCCTTTTTCTCTTGTATGTTATCTATAAAAGGTTTAATTTTTATTTGTCAACACAAAAATATTGAACTTGTTTCTATATTAAAATATTTTAATTTTCTTCAAACTAGCAAACACTTTTTTTTAACTTTGATCACAAGAAAGCATTTGAGTAATTTTCATCTTCAAACGCTACTTATTTTATGATGTGCAGCAATTTTGTAAGATAAATACCATTCTATTGAACTTATGTTTGAGAAAAATATAAACAGTAAAACAAATAAACTGTCTCGGAGAATAACTTGTTTGGTTTACAATACTTTATAAATGTTTTAACCTATTTCGGAAATTTCTTGGGTGATATTCATAGCACATTGTGAATAAAATATCTTTGCAATTGTTGTTAAATATAATAGTTTAAAAATTTGTTACGAAATGTATTTCCTAAAAATGTTTGATATTATTTTTAAAAAAATTACACTGACCATAAAATTTCCTAAATTTCATAAATATTTTCTTAATTAGTTATACAAATATTTTCGGTGAGTATTTTATTGATTGATTTTAAAATTTTTTCACAGATTTCTATCATGTTCTAATTCCATTTTTATATATGTTAGTAATTAAAATGTCTGCTGAAATGCTTAACGTCGTTTCCCTAAAATAATTTGTTTTCTAAGCATAAACATTAACTCTCCACATAGAATAAATAAGAAATTAGTGGAACATTTTGGCTATCATTAACTTTATTCCATACACTGAATAAATCAGCACATTTACTAAAGCCTTATGTAATAAATTTATATAATTAAGTTAATGATTTTTAATATCTAAAAATATTATACCAAACTAAAAAAAAATTAAATGAGGATTCAACTAAATCTAATTTTCACTAGCAAACATAAAGTAATTAAAATTTAGCTAATGCATACATCTAAAGGAACAAAAATGCAAGAGAAAAGAGTTATATGAGAAAGAAATGCGTTAATTATTTCTTAGTTTCAGTAGTTGGGTACAATCTATAAAATGTTTAGTTTATTCAATCCCTATAGTTAAATAAAAAAATTATTATATAATTTCTTATAAAAAAGAAGTAACAAATATATCTTTACTGTTTTACGGTGAGGTCAGAAAATACTAATATTTTTAACTAGGTTGGTTGGTTGGGTTTTATGGCGCAAAGTTCAAAAATGTACATGCTGTGCCAATATTTTTAACCAGATATGTTAAAAATATATTATTGTATATTGCTCGGCTACTAAAATTTAATCCTTTCAACACTAGAAAAGGCGGAATAGATGCCACATATTTAGTGGGGCACCCAGTGAGTGTGCCAACGTAGCCTCCAAGAGAGGGCCTTAGTAATTTAGAAATAGACTAAACAGAGACCATCAAAACCTGGCCTGGCATCCCAGGGGTATCATTTCACATGGAGGACATTGCGAATGCGACATATTTAACGTGCCTCAGCCGCCATTCGCGAAGTTGATAAATCTTAAATTAGGGCACGATTAAAACTTCCTATAACAAGAGGGAGTGCCCTAACTAATCAAGTCACAGGAGCCTTAAGGATAAAAATATTATCTATTATCATTTGTATTCATAAGAAGTAATTTTTAATGAATTGAGTAATTAAGGTTTCATGAAAAGATAGAAAAATATATTTTTTCCTAAGTAAGTTTCTATTTAAAAAAAGAGATAACATATGCTTAAGGTATAAAATTACAACTTATTACTTGTTATAAATTAATGTCTATGATTTAAATGATGATAAAAATAAATTATACTATTTTTTCCATTGCTTATAAGCATAATAATAGCAAATTAAAAACTGTCAGCAATTTATGATAATACAGTAAATGTGCTAAATAAATAAATGTAGCATCTATTCATTCAGTTCTACAAAGCTATGATATCTATTAAAAAGAAAACCTTATTTAAATATATTTATTATTGATGAATTTTTTTCCATTTTTCACAATACATTTCGACTGAAAGATTTTATAACTTTCTTACATCATTGCTCATGTTTTACATATTCACTGCTAAACTGCATTAAGAATTTATACTGGCTTTTTTTAAGGAGTATTAAAGAGCGATGATTGAACTTTAGATTTTAATAATTTTAAAATGTTTATCGCTTTTGTCTGGGATTATTTTAGCAACAAAAGCACTTTGAAAGTAATTATATTTTTTAATTTAATGTTGCAGAAAAGTTATGCATTTTCATTTTTGGAATGGAACAAGTGTTTTTTTAAATTTTAATTGAATACGTGAATTCAACTAGAAATTTAGTTCCGAAAGAAAGAATAGTAGATGCTCTTTAAATCTTAAGAATGTTTTTTTTGAATATTCAATGAGGAGGAGATTTTTTAGAATATTGGGCAAATTCTATTCTGTAAGTCAATAGGTTTATATTTGTTTTTTTTCACGTTGTCTTATATTTGTTTTTTTCCACGTCGTTCAACAACAATTAACTTCTTTAGTCCAACTATTGTCTCCTTAAATGAATTAAATAAGAAAAATCACTAAGAATGCAGCTAACCGTGAATAAAGTGGATGATTGAATTAAATATATTTAAATATTTTTCTCACATTTTTTTTATCTCAAGAATTTACTAAATAAAAAGACTTTTATTCTTAACATTTCAAGTATAACATTAATTTCAATAAAAACAAAGTCAATAAATAAATTAAAACTTTTCTGCTGTTATCATACTTATTTTCTAAAAAATTCAAATAATATATGCAATAATGTATGGTATACTTTAATTTAGCATTTAATACTAATAGAAGAATTCCCTTTGCTCCCTATTAAGACTAAATATTTGAACTGATGGATTGTAAATTTCTTTTTATCCACTATTAAAAACAATATATTTTATTTTTATTTTAGGATTGTACATTTATAAACATAATTAATTTTGATGATTTTAGAGAGAATTAGTCCCCACTACTGAAAAAAACCCTCCCTAACAGTAATAGTTTGAGAGTTTACACTGTACCATACAACAGTTTTGAAGTATTATTCAGTTTTTTAGAAGAGTTTATTTCAATAAAGTGTGGAAAATAGGAAAATATATTACAAGATAAAATAACTCATAAATCTGAACTAGTATAAATTTCAGCTTATAAATTATATACTTTTTATTAAATGTAATTTCAATAAATAATAAAGGATTTAAATTATTCAATAAAAATATATAATTGAAGTGAATGAAAAATTTCTTCTCCCTCTATACATCATGTATAATTAAAAGAACAGAACATTAATTGTTCAATTATTAAGAATGTTTCAAAAATCAGTATATCTGTCATCTTAGCTTAGATGCAAAAAATGAATTTCTAATTAAGAAAAACAGTTATAAAATAAATGCATTGTTTCGCGTGTATTGCTTAAAACATAACTAGCAGAGACTAATTATGTAGAAATAAGAGCCTCAAAAACAAAAAAAATAAACTTCATCCAAGAATTTTAAGCATACTGCCTTCTTCTAAAATAATATCTTTATCGACAAAAACGAATCCAATTAAGCTTTTTATGTAGATCTATTAAAAAAATCAATATTGGAAAAATAATTAAAATTTTTTTAGGAGAATTAATAAATTTTTTATGAAATAAAAAATATTATTGATATAACAATAACAAAAAATGTTTTCTTGAATTCTCCGAAACCCTAGAATCTATCAAAACATATTTCAGAATATTAAACTCATATGCTTTATTCGGCTGGAGTTAAACACACCCCATCAATTCAGCTCCAGAATTTTGAAGTTCTTTATTACTATTTTAACAGATCTTTGTTTCTGTGGTATATAAACAAGATATATAATCTGTTGGTTCTCAATACAACATGCCATGCAACAATACACCATTTTCGTTTAAAATCCTTACAAAAGGATTTTATTTTATGACTCTTCTGACTGTGTGGTCAAATTGCTTATTCAATTTCCAAAAAAGAATTTACAGTGAATAAAATCTATCCGGTATGAGAGGAAAGTTTTGTCTACTAGTTTCAAATTTTATTGCAATTCTATAGATTGAAGAGAATTATAAGCTTGCCATAATCTTCTATAAGAATATGATTATCACTCAGCATGACATTGAGCTATGGATTCATAGGAAAAACTTAGAAGTACAAACTTTTTAACTATGAAAATTACAACCGAAATCCTAATCATTCACGTCGGCAAGTTTGGCTGTTTTTCTAAATTTCTTACTCTGTAATGTACCAAGGTAACTGCAAAAATATTACATGGTAATATTACTTATTTCTGGGGAAGAACTATTTTATTTATAATAACTTCTTTTAGAATCTAATTTCTTATAGTTTTATTGGGATCAACCTTGTTAGATTTGAAATTTTCATAATTATTTACCGAATAAAGCTAATGTAATCTAAAAATAATATGAGAAGGAATAATTATAACATATGCTTAATTTTTCTTATGTAATGATGTATTTAAATTGTTCCTTGTGAGACTCACTGTCACAAATATTTGAACAAAACAATGAAAATTAAGATGATGCTTCAACAAATTTTTGAAATTCAAAAAACATCATTATTGAAAATATTTAGGATTATAATATTAACTTATATGAAAGGTGAGATAATTTTATTTTTTTATAAATATGTGTAATAATAATGACATATTTCACACACACAAGATAAATTAATTAAACTTAATTTATTTATAAAAATGCGCTAAGAATTGATGTAATTCGAATTTCTAAGGAAAGATATTCATTATGCGATTATATTATTTGATGTCATTTTAAACATTGATAGCTCATAATATTATAAAGGCAAATTAAAAATCGAAATTAATCAACATAAAGAAAACTACAGAATTCAATAAATATTAATCATTTAAAAATTTTAAACGGAAAGAATTTATAAGTAAATATCATTATCATGCAAATTTAAATTACTGAGTGAGAGAGATGAAATCTCTAAAAACTTCAGTAACTATTTTTTAGAAAAATTATTATATGCACAAAACTTAACAAATTTTAACTTTAAAATTTGAGAAGTGTTCGCAAAGTTATCTTAATATTTTTAAAAGAAAATCTTTGGAGTGTTATTTATCTCGTATAACACATATTTTGAAAATTTTCCTTATGTAAAAACTAGAGAGATAGTAATTGCTAAAATTAAATATCAAAATTATCTATTAAATATCGCAATTTTTCAAATTACTCAGGGCAACAATATTTTTACCTCCATTTTAAAATTAATTTTGGCAACTTTATCCTTATTCCAATATTTAAATGGGTTCTGATTTGCTGGAATTGATATTTTAAAAGTACATCTCTAGTTCTTTCTACTATGGTTTTATTTACATTACTTTGATAGACATTTTACTTTAATATTTGATGTAAATGTCTTTTTCTTTCTTTTAATTTTACTCTTCGGGGTCTCTTTAGACATATGTCCTTTTTGCATGTCAGAAGAGAGAGTTTAATTTACATAGTTGATCATCTCCCTATTGAGGAAGATGTTGTTTTATACTTTCCTCGTATTCTTTGTATTGTATATTGTTTATTCTTGTCAGTGGTTTTGAAATTTGGTCTGATTAGTTTAATTGTTCTTCATGTTGTATCTTATATATATATATATATATATATATATATATATATATATATATATATATATATATATATATATATATATATATATATATATATATATATATATATATATATATATATATATATATATATATATATATATATATATATATATATATATATATATATATATATATATATATATATATATATATATATATATATATATATATATATATATATATATATATATATATAGTTATACAATTCAATAAAAATGCTTTTAAAAAGTTTTATGTTATCAACAACACAAATAATTTACCAATTTTTGCTTTTCAAAGTTAAATCGTGAACGCATCTCAATATTTTCTGTTTGCTTTCATGAAAATTGCTATTTTAAGTATTGTTTTCTTTATTCTTTAATTATTGATAAATTAATCGTTAATTATTTAGTAAATAAATAATAAACATAATAAAAAATGGTGTAATTTCTGTTAATAAATGATTAACATACTAATGTAATATAAATTTTTTTATAAAAACTTCAAAACATTCTTGATTTTACTTCTGTATAAACATTTTAATTAAAAAAGCGTGCGTATTTTTATCATGAAATAAATGTGTCATAATTAGTTAATGAAAATTATTTATCCAGGAATAATTTATAACAACTTTGATTTTTTAATTTTTATATCTCATGGTATTCTGATAAGAATATAAAATGTTATAAACAATTATTTATCGATGCATTTCAATTTTCTAATTTTATAAAAATGATGGCATTAGAAGCAAAATTAAAACAAGAAATTTTAAAATTTAAAAATTTTATTGCATGTTAATTGTAAATCTGATATTGATATTAAAATGTTTATATCATTGTAATATAGAAACTAATTTCTTGAAAGGAATGTATATTAAACTGAGTTCAAATATAAATTCAAACAAATATTTCTTTCTACTGTTTTAGCTGTTACCAATTATTAATTAGATAACATGAATTAAAATTTTACAGTTAATTTTTAGAATTAATAACTTATTCGAAAATAAAGTATTATCAAGTATGTATTAACATTCATCATTACTGATTACCTGAAATTAATTATTCATTTTATTTTAAAATTTTTTATGTACAAAAAAGTTTTAAATGAATTTCAACTTCAATAAAATTTCAAGCTTATTTTATAATTGAAATGTCAATCATTAGTTTGTAAGCACCTTTATGTTATGAAATTTTCTATGTATTAGAAAGTTCCAAGGTAATCAAGTAGAGTTGGTGTGAAATTATCAGGCATTTATTTGACTCATGCTATATTTTAACAAAAATTTATTTTATAAATTTTATTTGTGAAAATATTCTAATATTTATGAAAATATATATATATGAATATAATTCCTCAAATTATACTGTACCATTTTGAGAAAGGATTTATTGCAATGCAGTCATTTCGAGATCTCAATGAACTTTTCTGTGAAAGCACAATCAGGGAAAACCGATGCAGAGAATGGTTTACCCAATTCAGATTTGGCGACTCTAGCTCGGAAGACAAGCCAAGAAGAGATCGACCATAGGATTTCAATGACTAGGTACTTTTAGCTTTTGTAGAATTGGACGAAAGTTTGACAAGTTAAATGCTGGTGGACAACTTTAATAAATACAATTGAACCATCATTCGTCATCTCAAAAAGTTTGGAAAGGCATGGAAAATGGCTAGATGGGTCCCCTACAACAGTAATAAAGTTTAAGGTTTGATAATAATAAAGCTAACGAGTTGCAATTACAAACGGCATCTGTGCTCCAATTTAAACTAACCATAAAGTGGATGTTTTGTTATGTCTTTTTCATTTTGCTTTTATTGTTGTTCTATTGTCCAAATGTTAATGGCTCTAATCAATGGAAACTAGTTTCTAAGCCGATGCTTTGCTTATTAGATTTGCTTTTTATAAGAAATCTTTTTATTAACAAATTGCACTTCGACAATATTCTCAGACATTCGATGGTGAACTTCCCCTTGTTTGGTGCCTCTCGATGAATGTCATCTGAAGGCAGACAACAAATTGGTTGCCAAGTTGGATTTAAAATGCAATCTTAATACAAGGATTTTTTTTCCAATGATTGGCACAAGAGCGTTGAACCCTATGCCACAACAAGGCCAGAGGCATTGTTGTGGCAGCGGGCACCTGTGAACCAAGTCACCTGTGTTACCCAGCGGGCACCTGTGAACCAAGTCACGGAGGCGAGTAGCGTTACACGCGCCATACCACCTCAAACCTTTTATAGGGCGGGCCACATTCATACAACAACACAGAAGAAAGACAGAGAAACACAGAGAGAACAGAGAAGGAAAGAAAAATCCATGCCCGAACCGGGATTCGAACCCGGGACCAACAGCTCAGGAGTCAAGAACGCTAATCACTCAGCCAATCGGTCGGCACACAATGTTACATAGTTGAAACGTTATCTGACGTCAGGGATATTTTACACAGATTGGAATCGTATAAAGTGACGTACCCTGGATCTCAACTGTAACCAAAGAAACAACCATTTTATGATTAAAAAACTATGAAATATTTCATATATTTAATTTAAGCTTAGAAAAATGTAGAACTGATTTAGCAATTTGTTGGGGAATATAACTTGACTCATGAAAATTCTAGTATATGGAGTGCTTGCATTTAGCAATAAAGTCATAAATTGTGCTAACTATTTTGCTTATATTTTGAAATTGCATGCCTAATTAAGATTAGGTCAATTGAACAAGTGTATTTTTAAGTTTTGAACTAGTATAAAGGGTGTTTAGACTTGTTACACTTGTCCCGCCAGCAATGGAATCACTGCGAAAGAAGAGAAAGGCTCGCGCAGACGATAAGTGAGTTTTATGGCTTCCAATTGTAGCAATTACATTCGGATTGTTTGAACTGTTGCTGCCTGATAAGAGAACAAAATGGTGCGTCAGCTAAAATCTTCAGCTCCAATTTTGAGAAGTCTGTGGAACAATACGTTTCTCGTGGACAAAACGTTTAACTATTATGGAAATTTCTCGTAAAATATTGTCAGTGTATAGGCTACGTGCAGAGTCACCCCAATCATTGTGAAATGGTACCAGCGGGTCGAAGACGGGTTCACAAACTTAACCGGTACGGAAAGGCAAGGAAGGTCAACAACGGCTAGCACGTCGGATATGATGGAATGGGTAGAAGGCACACAGCACAGAATTAACTTCGCAATTTTTGGATGAGAGGATTGGAAGCATCCACTGTAGAATTCCGATCTGGTGCCTTGCAAATGTCATGTATTCGTCAAGCGCAAGGAATGTTTAGGAGGAAGAAAATTTTCCAACGATAACCAGGTTCAGACAGCTGTTCTAAGCTGGCAAAAGGACTAAGAAGCAATTTTCTATAGTTAGGGCATCAAGTGAATAGTGGTACGTTCCGATGAGTGTTTGCTGTGTCTGCGAGATAATGTTCAGAAATAATATGTTGTATGTGTGTCATACTGTATTATGGCACACTTCTCAGTTAAGTGATTTTGACTTACACTGTTCAAGTATAACTCACTTCTTGAATACTCCTACTTGTTTATATATATATATATATATATATATATATATATATATATATATATATATATATATATATATATATATATATATATATATATATATATATATATATATATATATATATATATATATATATATATATATATATATATATATATATATATATATATATATATATATAATTTTATATATATATATATATATATATATATATATATATATATATATATATACAGTTCCGCATAACACACATATATGCATATACATAATGTATGTATTTAGCCTTATTATTTATATATTACATTCAGCAGGCTTCGAATATATATGAACATTTCTCATTACTATTCAATATATTATAATCTTACAGCTATAGTTTAATTCCTGAACTATTTCATTATCGTTACATAAATATGATAATCTCAAAGAAAAACTTTATGGCAAATAAATTTTGTCAGTTATCTTAATGCCAAAACTTGTAATGATTAAAAAAATAAGTTAGTAAATAAATTGTGAATCAAATCGAATGAGTGTTTTGAATGTAATAGATTTTTATTTATTTCTCATTTTCTCTAGTCAGAACTGTTTCGAATTTTCGCCAAAATCTAACAATTGCATTTGACAGGTTAATGAACAACTTTTGCATATGAACTCTTTCAAAAAAGGATGAGAATTTCAAGCAGTTTTGAAAATAGTTCGATTGAAAAAGTATCAAGAAGAGTGAGAAGTTGTGATCGTAATTGTTAAGAAAAATCATTTATGTGAAGTTGTGATTAATGAGTGTTAATTTTTCTTTTTAAATTTGATAAGAACAATCGTTTTTTAAATATTTTAAAATAAATAATGAAAAATATTTTTGCATAAATATAAACAATATTTTTGTATAAATATTTGGAAGAGGAGCCATATATTTTCAGTATAAATAAAATATTCACGGTGATAAAAATGATTAAATTTATCAATATGAAAGAAAGTGTGTTAAATTTCATTGTTTACTCCTTTCTAAAGTAAAATATTTGAATATTAGATTATTATTTAAATATTACACACAATCATCATTGCATTTAGAAATGTCAGACAATTTATAATGTGTAATGAATGTCGACAATATATTAATTAACATTATGCAATTATGTAATGTATAATATTTGTAAGTTTATTAAATTAAGAAAACTGGCAAAGTATTGCTTATATATTGTTATACAAAACATCGGCAGCATATTTATGAGAGGTATTGAAAACTAAACCTGTTGTACAATAGCCAAAATATGGACCAAGGCCTTCAGTGGCCATATCTGTTTTCCTGACCAAACTCCTTGGATGCAAATCATATGTTCCGATTAGGGGGACAGCCTAACACGAAATTTCCAGTGTTCATTTCCCAAGGATGCTTGGTAATCAGGCCCACTGAAGGAATGAAAGGCTGTGTCTTCCTTGCCCAGCTTGAGAATCGAACCTCGGACTTGTGATTTGGGAGCACTATAAGAGGTGAAATTATTGTAAAACTTTTACGAGACTCATTTAAGAATTGACAAATAAAAAAACAATATTTTGTGTCGTTTATCACACGTTGGTTTCTGTTAAACATTTGTACCGTAATCTATATTGGTAACGTCTCTCTTTTAATAATATATACATATCCATGCCCATAAATTATCATAGTTCTATTACTATATTTTAGTTTCAAATTTTAAAGAATACGAAAACATAAATTACATGTATGACTTCTTTAAAAAACTCTTAAGCGTTTTTTACAGTTACTAAGGAAAGAGTAAAATTCAATTTAATTCTTAAAAAAAACTTTTGCATTGTTTTAAAAGAAAGTGAAACAAAAAGACTAAATCATTAATAATGAGTCTAAAAGTAGTAAAAAAAGCAATATGCACCTTTTGAAATATCTCATTTAGAATTATTTAAAATTAATGCAGTGAAACATTTTTTAGTGAAAAATCAAAACTATTTAACATAAAATTTACATACATTAAGTAACATATTGAAGAAAGCACAATTTTTATGTGCTTTGTACAAATATATGCTATAAAACTATAGGTAAACGTTTTCTGGAAACTTTATTTCCAAATAATCTGAAACTATCTTGAATCGTATACGTCATAAAAATTACAGCTATTTATAAATACATCACACAGAAAATTATGTATCTGAAACATCCACAGGAATTTTAAGAAAAATTAAGGAATTTTAAGAAAAATTGCTTTGAAGTTTTAAAATTTCATTGTAATACAAAGACAATATTTAGTTATTTATTTGATATATTTATTATAACAGATTATTTATTTGATATATTTATTATAAAAGAGATTGTTTATTTGATATATTTATTATAGTAAATTAACTTAATAATAGAATTTTTATCAACGATATCAATTATAATTTGAATGTACGTTTTAATACTATAATATTATAATATTAATATGTCAGCACTATAATATTAATATTTAAATAATAATTTAAATTATCACAAAATGAGTAAATTCTGTGTCGTCAGAAATTATAAGGAGTTTATAAAACTATAAATTTAAGAGTTTTCTTATGCTTTTATATTTATTCTAAATTTTTAAGCACAGATGGTATGATCATTATTTTAGTGTGATGGATTTTAACATATTTAATCAAAATTATATAAAACAGTTTATTACCGTTTTGTTTCCCTTTATCCCTTATCATTCCCAAATATAATATGAGAGGCATAATTTTTGCTCTCTTTGACTGAATGAAAAATTCCCAGAAGGAAGATGAAAGAATAATTTGCTCATTGCTGTCAACTTATCTGATTATTAGTCAGAGTTCTTTGCGGCAATAGTTAGCCTTCAACAATAAGCACTAAGTTACATTATCGGACAAAGAATATTATCGCCGTGTATCGCGAAAGCTCCAAGGAAAATTCTATTTACTTGATTAAATTGCTAATGAAAATGCATGGTATTTAGATTTTCATTTGCATTAGAGGAAAAAAGACTTGAGTAACATAAATTTGATGAGAATAACTTATATACCTTTTGTATGTACATGTATAAATCATATATATTTCATGAAACGGACACATTATTTATTTATTATTTTGTTAAGAGTAATTTATATTGCTATATTATTCTTAAATGTGTTTTATAATTAAAAATTTGATAAAACAGAACTAATTATTTGTAATTATTTCAAAGTACGGATAAAGGGTCTGGTTAGTTAGGGCGTTCGTTCTCGGTACCAGAAAAAGGAAGGAAGTGAGTTCGAATATCCACCCAATTGACGATCCATTATGCTCGCTATGATGCGTAAAATATATAGTGGTTGCAATGTCATTCATGAGATGTGATACCTTTGGGAGTAGCTTGCCAAAATTGGAGGTGTTCTGCTCGGTAACTGCTGCTGAATTCCTTAGATCCACCCTCTATCGGGGCTACAATGACACAACCATTTAGTGTCCCACTTGATAGGGTGCTATTACTTCCGCCCCATGTAGTGCTGAAATGTGAAAATTCTCTTATAGTAAGGCATTATTTAAAACTAATTTTTAATAGTTTTAAATTATAACTTTTAGTAATTTTAAACATTACAACAGGTTTTATTTCAACCAATTAATATGTTTAGTTAGAAACTTTTTTGAGAAAAGGGATACTTATGAATATTATTTTTAGAAGATAATCATAAATAATTAATTTTTAGTGTATTTTATTTTTAAAATAATTTCAAAAAATGAGAGATCTTTTATTTTCAAAAATTTTAAGAATATGGTTCATAACCGTGGAAGTAAGGATTTATATAAAAATACCAGGTAGATAACATATCATATTATTATATATTATTGAAATTTGTGTTTTTTTTAAAATTAATTATATAAATATGTTTACTTAATAATTATTTTTAAATTTACAATCTAAGGAAAAAATCAGATTATCGAAATAAAATGAAAGAAATCATAATAATTAAATTTTAATTAAGAATATAGTTTCATTTTCTCAGATGTTTCAATTGGATAACGGATTGCCATTTACCATTCGGACATTAAGACAGGCATATTGTAAAATTTTAATGCACATGCAGGATGATATATATGCTTTGTGAATAATATTTTTAATTATAGTGATAAATATTTTTAAGGAAAATGTATATCACTTAGCTAATATATTTTTACTGGAAATATCCTTTTTGCGGAAATTAATTCTTTTCTTGTATATAAAAGTTTGATATTTATTTAAAAATGTGATTAAATAAAAATTTAACATTCAGTGCTAAGAGCACAATGTTTTAATAACACAAATTTAATTAAATAGATAAATCCAAAATGAAAATCTAATTTTCCTTTTTCGCTATGATATGAGTTGTAAAATATGAACACATTTTTGCTTATTTTAAATTTATGGCTTTAAATATGTAAAATATAAACATATTTAAAGTCATAACTTCAAAAATTTTTAAATTTGTGAATAAAAATGTTTTTTCAACATTTTTGTTGCAATGAAGTATAAATTATACAATACTGTGAATGTATCTTACTTTAATAATTACGCAAAGAGAAAAATAACAAAATTAAAATATATTATAAAAACTGAAAAGGAAGAAAACTGAAAAGTATAATTATTTCCAGAATATAAAGTATTTTTAATATTTCTATGCATTAGTTTAATTTTTGTTAATGTAATTACTTCTTTTACTTCCTATTTTGAATAAAAAATGAGTGAAAGTGTGCTATCACTACTTTGTAGTAAGACATTTTTACGTTATGAATTATATTAAACTCCTTTTTATATTTTCTAAATTTTAATTCTCAATTTTTAATTTATTAAGAAATCATATATATTTATGCTAGGAATATTATGTTTCATATATTGTAAATATTACTTTGACAATGATTTTGTGTTTGTAACAACTTGAGTTTAGTCAAAGAAAAAATTTAACTTCATAAATTTAGACAAATAAAATTAATAAATAATCCTTTTATGACTTTAATAAGAACAATTTCTTATAAAATTAATCACAAATAAAACACAAATATCCTTTCACATCTCCCATTAACTTTAATTAGTTACAAACTTTGAAACTGTACAAAGAAATATGTAGCGTGCCTTCTTTTATATTTTAGTGATAGTTTAATTAAAGTTATGTTACTTTTTTGTATCTAAGATTAACCAACTTTTACACTCTCTATTGATTATAAATATGCATAGATACGATTTCTATGGGTGTACAATATGCTATTGTTGAAAATCCAGAAAAAACTCAGGTATACTACTCTAACAAGGAATCGAGAAAAAATTAAATGATTACAATCCATCTTTTTTCTTGGACTGAGAACTTTTACTGAATATAAAAATGCTTTAAAAATACCCTAAAAAAGTACTAAATTTAACTTTTTAATACCGTGTTTTATAATTATCTTGCATGATTAAATACTGTTATGCATTATGGCGAAATCTACTATAGCGCCTTGGGCTAATATGAGCATGGTTTCGTACACGATTATAAATTAATTTGAACATTATGTACCTCTTCGTTTTTCTTCGTACTATAAATCAATAAACGAAATTATTCTGAAGATAACATTAATGATTCTTTATGCAATAAAAATAATACAAATACTGTTTGTTAAAGGGTAAAGTAAAAAATACTAAAATTTAAGAGTAAGTACGGGAAAATCGATTTACATGATACTGTACCAAGATGTGTTATTAGAGAAATCTAACTTTTATTATTTAAATCCATAACAATAAAGTACAATAAATGTGTGTTTAACCCTAATGTATAGTAAATGTGTACAATAATGTGTCTCAGATTTCTGATCAATTATATGTAATACTAAGCAGATTGAATTGTGATTATATTTTTAGTTTCTTGAATTTGAAAAATGAATAACTTGAAATGACAATGATTTTGTATAGCATACCTTCAAAGAACTTAATATTGAATGTTATGTTTTGAGCTCAAAATAGCAGTTTCCAAATTTAGGTAATAATTTGTCATTCAAGAAGAATTAGAAATAAGATTTCAATTTATTGTTTTTCGTAGTTCAGGCCAATTAGTAAGATCAAAACAAATGGGTAAATTCAATAATTAATTTTGCAGGAATTATAACAAAATGTTTATTTTATTATGCTTACTTCCATATAACTACATATATAATATTCGCGTAAATTTAAATGGCAATTGTAGTTCTGAGATGTTTTATATCTGTCATTGCAAGCTCTGTCTCAAATATCAAATTATTTCGAAGAATAATTTTTAAATCGGATAAACATAAAATATAAAATAAAAATAAATAAAAACGCAGACTTAAAATGAAGATATCTATCTAGATAATAATAAAAATTCATTAAAACGTACAAGTGAAGATATGAAATATATAATTTAATGAATAATGTTATACTTTGCAATAGAGAATTGTGTTGTTATCCTAATGAAGAATTTAAAACAAATTTGCAAAGTGTGAAAAATGCTTGTGAGAAATAAGAGAACAAATAAAACTTATGGGGAAAATGCATTTGAAACCTCTATAAAAAGCACAAACTAAGCTTGATTTTGGATCACAGAACTATAAACTGATAGACATAGCAAAAATCATTTTTGCTATAGACAATAGCAAAAATGATTTCTTGCGCAGAAGCCATTCATCTATATTCTCAGTCACTCACAAAATATCTTTGGACACTTCACTTGGTACGCATTGAATCAGCAATTGCTTTGATAATTTTTTGTACATGAAATCTGATTTTATTAGTAAAGGAATGTGTATAGTGTGGAAATTTCCAAAAGAGCGTTGCACTTTATTTTATATCATGGAGTGTCACCTCAATTCCATACTGAAATTCATGATAGCATGGCAGAAAGGAGAATTTTAAATGTATATGTTAACTAGAAACTAACTATAGAAGAGCGAATAAAATAAATTATTACACCTGAGTTTCAGTTGCTAGTGTAGGGCATTTCTTAAACTATATTTTTACCACGTTAATTGAAAATTTCATAATATGCTGTGGGATCTTAACAATTAGAATGTTGTTGCTGTTGCACCAGCATGCTTTCGTGTACTTAGCCCTGCGTTGTGTTCTGCCAGTTAGATAAGTAGCTGAGTGGAGTCTTCGTGATTTTGAAGAAAGGATTAAGGAGAATACCTTTAATACTAGGCCTCAGCTAATAGTAGGGAACAAGAAAGATCATCAGTTAAGTCGGTATTCGAACACACTACCTTTCGTTAGTGAGAATGATGCCTTAACCAAAGGCCACCGTGCCCACAATTAGAATGTGAGTGACAACTTGTGACCACCTCAAAATCTTAATCCAAACCTTTTCCTACTGAATATTGTCTTATATTGAGAAGAATATAAGCTGTAATTTGAAGTAAATAATGCAGAATTGATTATTGCAATCCACTTAGATTGATATATTTTGAAAATAATAAATGAAATCAAAATCCACAGCTCTCGATGTGCTTCTTCTTTTGAAGATTCATGTAGCTGTCTTATAGTGTTAAATTAAATACGAAATGAGCAATCCTTTTTAATTCTTAAGTTATGTATGTTTCGTATTTCCTTTGGTCTTGTAATTTTAACTCAACTACTTGTATTTTTCCATGACTTTGTAATCTTTTGTTAATGAGTATATTTTTCTAACGTTGAATTAATGATTTTTTATTGAATATTGTGCAATGTGTATGATTATATTAAATGATCTTCAAACTCTGTAAGGTTATATTAAGAGTTTTTTCAAAACACTTCGCTTTAAATATTTATTAATTTGGATTATTGAATTGAATTGATAACACTATTTTTTTTGGGATTGTAATTTTAAGTTGCACATCAACATATTAGTTGAGTTCAATAGAGGGTTATTTTAATATTATGAATTGAGAAATTCGCTTTTATCATATCAATCAAAGCAGTCAAACTCGGACACTGCAATGAAAAATTATAAAAATGTTTTAAAAGTAAATTGATTTAAACATATCTAATTTTATAAACGAAAATACTTTGATGCAAAAAGGCAAATTTTTATAATACTGACTTTTATTATTGTGAATCCTATTTTATTTAAATTTAATTTTTCTCACACGCAACAAGTGTAAATGCTATTCCCGCTGAGATTTACTGAAGGAAAATATGAATCATTAATTACCACAACATATTAGTAATCATTTAAAAAATCTTAAGAATATTTTTATACATCAATATCTTTACTTAATAAACCTAATCCAATGATTTCGAAAAATAAGTTAATATAAAATTAAAATGTTTCCAAGTATAAGCTGTAATATAAAGATTATGATAAGTATATATATATAAATGTGTGCATAATTTAATTTATTTTTATGAATTTTTTAAGGAAATTCAATAGTTAAATTATTAGCTAGTGTTAGTCTTGTCGTTATCAAATGCTTAATATCGTGAAGAATTTAAAAATTTAATAGCTGATCATAAATATTTAGCTTTTTTTTACAGTTTAGTAGAGTAAATATGTAGTCTTTGCAATTTTGAGATAAAAATATAAATAAACCTCAAAACTCTAAGGCATCTTAACAAAGTCTTATGCCACACGCTTTTTCAGCAAATCTCTATAGATATTTGCGGCTATTCAGAGAAAAATGTGTCGAATTTATTTTTAATTCTTCATTAAAATGCATAAATTTGCTAATGATGTATGGAACCTTAAATCCTTAAAGAAGATGTAAGCATGTTCCTGTTACACATTTTAAAATATAAGCCACTGATTAGTACAACGGAAAGAGATTCAACTTCATTCGTCATTTGTATTTTAGTAATAGAAAAAAATCTTTTTTTTTTATTATTTGTCGACAGTTGTATTTTTAACGTTTTTTAGAAATATCAATTTATTTCATAAAAATAGCCACAGTTAACAATAAAAACAAAGAGTTAATTATCGATATATAATTTTTTTATATTAAACATAAAATATAAACTATAATCTGTTTTAATTTTTATATCCCGAGTTAATGAAATTAATGCTAACTACTATCCTCAAAAATAGTATTAAAATTAATAATTTTTTTAAGAAAAAGGAGAAACATCGTTGATAAAAATATAGACCTGTCTATAGAATTTAATTATTTTTATAAGATATAATAAATAAAACATACCAATAAATAAAATTATTATAAGAAAAAAACTCCTAAAAATTTTTTTCTCTGTGAAAAAAAACTAGATATTAAATTTGTTTTATTTAGTATCTTCTGTGTGAGTGATTTCATTAATAATAATCTTTCAATAAAAATTTACTGATTTTATATGATTTCCCAATAAGTTTTTCATTACGAAATTATGTTTTGTTTCCAAATTTACATGTTTTACGATAAAAGAGAAGTCTTTAAAAGCGTATTCTCAAGTCATTAATTTTTCATACAATGATACAAATTAAAAATATTTATATTAATAATGCATTTAAAAAACTTTCCCCATCTTTACTTGTTTGGGGCAAAGAAAAGGGGGCGTAGAAAATAACTGAGCCCATGAAAGTCTTGTAGGTGGCGCTCCATGTTTCAGCCACCAGTAGCTCGCTTTCACATCAACAGAAGCTCTCTCTAAGAAGTTGTCACACTTCCTTGCGATGGAGATGCGGGCTCCTTATTTATGTCTCCATCCCTCACCTAAGGATAATCGGGAGCTCCATGGAGCAGCTCCCTTTGTCTCATCCGAAAGTTTAAGTTATTTGGTATGGTTTTTGTCTCCTCTCGTTGTTATTTCTTCGTGGAAGTTATCTATTAATTGGTATTAATGGAAGAATAATTCTACAATAACTTAAAAAGAATCAGATTTCTCATACTTGGACAATTTTGAATTTAATTCTACCTTTAAAACTTGCTGGTATTAAATCTAACTATTCATACTGATTAGTGATTATTATCTGATTCTACTTAAAATTTCAAAAATGTTTGACAAGTTTGAAATTACGACTGTTCCAAACATGAAATTAATAATATTTTTCACTTTCAAACTGGAGAAAATCCCTATATGTTGAATTTAAAAATGAAAATACACAGCTAGCTAAAAAGATTAAAAATTTTATTAGATTTCTTTTCATCCTTACATTTTTTTATTAATCCTGGTAGTTTTTGAACTTTAAATGTAATGAAGCCTCTAATGGCTTTTAAGAAATTAAAATTAATAACAAATATATTCCTTATTGTGATGTTTCCCAGCTTTAGAATTCCAAAAATGTTTGCTTTGGTCACTTATAATGCTTTTCAAAGTGTATCATATATTTTCTATACAATAATAAATCATGAAATAATTACTGTTATTACTTTTAAAAAATAAAAATTGTATAAAACATTTGCTATTGCCAGAAAAAATAATTTTAAAATTCATGAATCTTTTATGATGAAGTGAAGTGGAAAAAAGATTTAAAGTTTATTCAATAAAAATCTCTCTCTTTTAAGCTCTTTTGAATGCATTCTTATAGTTTTTGAAAAATAAATGGATTTACAGTAAATTGTTTTGAACTAACTTTATGTATAAACAAACATTTGTGTACATAACTTACAACAATTCCTTAATTATTAACTCCTTCGAAAAGTTATTTTAGAATAGCTGAAGCCTGATTATCTTGATATCAACTTCTGCTCATACTGAATTGTTGGTACTACTTTTAAGATTCTTCAAACGTAAAACTCAAGTCTTTGAATCACGTCAAAAATTTTCTTTATCAGAAAAATATTTTGAAAAAATTTCTTTTCCGATAATTTGCTTTTCTTGAATTTTGAAAATGCTTATATATGACAAAAATATTTTATTATTATTATTTTTTTTAAAAAAACCAAGATTCAGAAGGAGTTTTGTGTGACTCAAATGTTTCATAGTAAAAAACAATAATTGCCCAACTTCTTTCAAAGCATCCGAAATTGAATTTAAAAATATTGCGTAAATTTGTAGAAAATTCGAAGAGTGTAAGGAGTCAAACATTTGGAGATTATATTTACTAAAAATGTTACAAAGTTGCTTTGCATTTTATTTTTTCAATATCTGATTTTCCAAGATTGTTATTTTAAGTAAATTGAAACAATTTTCTTGAATTCATTTTTACCTGCTATTAATTTTGAATAAAAAAATTTTCTTATTGAGATACTCATTTTAAAATCGGTTGGATGTGAAAAGTTTATTGAAATTTAGGAGACTTAAATTGCTTGTGAAATCTGAAATTCAATTAAAACATGATGTTTTCTTAAAGTAATTGGAAACAATTCTTGATGAAATACGAATTGCTTAAAAAAACATTTGTCTATTTATGAAGGAGTTTGAAATGAAAACTAAATACTATTTATAGATTTCAGAAGAAAAAAATTCAAATATAAAAGCACATGGTGCTATCGATTTCCTTATATTCTTAATTTCTGATGCTTTCAAAACTGATACATATTGTTAACAGAACTTGCATTAAATAGGAAATATCGTTAGCTCAGAGTGAGGAATTAGTTTACAAAACTTCCGAAAGTTCTGTTTATGAATTATTGTTCATTTTGAAAATCGAACATATCTAAGAAAACAGAAATTGGGAAGTTGAGCAAGAGATCAGCCCCCCAAAGACACAAGAGAGTCGTGGCTTTGATAAGCGAGTATCGGCAGAAGGGGTACAGGAGTGTGTGGTTCAGGGAGGGAGAGGAGTATGGAAGTGGAGAGGCGGCGGGAAAAACAAACTCTAAACGACCCTCCCCTGCCTCCCAAAGCAATCACGTCAACAATAACGGCACACCACATTTAGCGGCTAGAGAAGCTCTACAAGCGACACCGGATACCTGCAAAACGGCTGCTATACCGTTGGAGCTCAGCCGGATCGAGTCCGGCGAGCGACGGCAAAGTTCCGGCTACCCTCCGGCACAGTTGTCCAGGACCAGCTTACTTGGGAAACCTCTGAAATCCGGGCGCCATAGAGGCCCCCGGTATCGAAAATCACAAGCCCTGGTATACAATTTCCTGGAACGACCGAGGGGATTCAAATCGGTCGTCTATCACATCTTATTGTAAGTAATATTTTTTATACATATTTGGTTTGTAAGAAAATAACTTGGATTTTTTAATGTTTTTTGTGAAAATGGAACTTAATTTGCTTTTTACATGTTTCTGCAATGTAAAAAAATATTGGTAATGTTAATTGATAACACAAGACAAAAAAAGTTCCGTTACAAAATTGAATATTCAAAAGTTTTTATTTATAACATTTACTTTTAACACAATAAAAACTACATTTAAATAGTAAAAAGTAGTAAAAAAAACATTTTAAATAAAAATAATTCAGAGCTAGCAGTTTACAAGCTATTGTCAAATGTATTGAAACTTTTTTCAATGCAAAATAAACATTTCTCAATATTTTATATTTATCTTTAATTTTAAAAATAATTTTTATATTTACATTACACAAGACAAAAAATTTTCTGTTACAAAATTGAATATTCAAAAGTCTTTTTATTTATAGCATTTACTTTGAACACAATAATAAAAAATACATTAAAATTAGTGAAAAAACATTTTAAATAAGAAAAATATTTCAGTGTTATCAGTTTCCAAGTTACTGTCAAATGTATTGAAACTATTTTCAATGCTAAATAAACATTTCTCAATATAAGCATTTAATTTTAAAATTAAGTGGTAAACATTTCAAAATGTCAGAAATTAAGGTGAGTGACCTCAAATTTATAAACTGGATTTTACAAATTAAAAGTTTGTGTAATATGATTTCATAAATAAAAATGCAATATACACGATAATTAGCCTTTTACGTTTGTGTCGGAAATAGTGTATTTGATATATATTATATATTTTTCTTTCTCGCAATACTTAGTAGAAATATATTTAAATTTTCATTTTATGTGCAAAGAATACGTATGATGTTCTTATTTTAAGAAATATTTCATTAAATTTATTTTTATTTTATTTAGATGATTTTATAAGTAAAAAAATATCATTTGAAGTTTGAAAACTTTTCTCCTCTTTCCCTATGTCTAAGAAAGTTTACTTTTCTTAACTTATCGCTTGTTTGTGCAATAATGTAGCTGTTTTTGTTGGTGGGTTTGCCCGAAATAGAATGAACAGCTCATACTCGATAGCACATTTTTGAATTTTTTTCAGCTACGTCTGTGGGGAAGTTACCTAGCGTCAAATGACATCATGAGGCTTCCCTGATTTTTCTAAAGATAAAACTACTACCAATTATAAGTAGATCGGAAAAATATCTAGTAGAATGTAGATGAAAGGAATAGTGAACTTTTTTTTTGCTTTAATAAATAACTCCTCAGTATTTATATTAAATGTTTAAGAAAAATATTTTTTAACAAATTCCTTGTAGAATATCTTTGATTTCAAACTAATCATTTGTCACATTACTTATTTTAAAATTATTTTCCAAATGTGTATACACTTAAAAAATTTAAAGTTTTTAAACATTTAAATGTTTTGAAAATTTGTAATCTTTAAAAGGTAAAGCATCTTAAAAGCGTTTTAAGTAAAAGGATATTTTTCCAAATTTCAAATAACTATATATTGTTTTCATTAATATATATATATATATATATATATATATATATATATATATATATATATATATATATATATATATATATTAATGAATCTTAAATTTTCTAGTAATCTTCTGAGGTAAAAATCTTATCTAAAATAAGTTTTATTTGATATTTAAAACAGTGAAAAGCTTAATAGCTTCTTCTAATATTCACCATTATCAATCAGTTTATTTCAGAAAGAGGTAACTCTTAGTTACTTCACTTTTACACTTCATTACCCCTTTTTATGATACGAATCTATTAAATGATCACAAGTATTTCATTATATTTATTAGAAATTGATTTATGACTTTCATGGAAATGTGATATTTATATTTATGAGTAAAATTCAATAATTTAGTTAATTTTATAAAAATTTTCAATTTTAAAGTTTTTTTTAGAAAAAAGTGTTAACTCACACAATGGAGCAATTTTATATTAAAAGCTTTGACTAAAATATTTATCAGTTCGTTTTTAAAATTGAACTGTTGATGTAAACACAAGTGGCTTATTTTGGTATAAGATGTTGCTTCTATTTTTTGCATAATTTAGTATAACTTTTTCGAGAAAAAATGTCTGAATTTTGAGAAAATTGTAATTTTAGTTTTCTGTATGATTGAATTTTAAATTTTTCTGCTGCTTATCATTATATCGAATTAAGAGTATATATATTCAATTAAACTATTAATACATTCTTTGTCAGATAATTTTTTGTTAGCACTTATTTAATGATTAATTGATAGTAAAAATTAAGAATAAAAAACCAATGTTTGGAATCAAATATAGAAGATTTTGATAAAAAAAATTTTTCTTAAAATACTTTATTTAAAACTGATATTTAGAAATCAGTATTTATTTTGTTAAGTGCAAAGCTTATAGCAATGTATTGACAAATGTCTGCAATGGTAATGTAATTATTATCAACATTTTTTACCGGTATCATAAATGAATCAAGCGTTTTTAAATTGTATATAAAACGGTATTATAAATTGTAAATTATAATTAACATCATTTGCTGAGGTAAAAATTAGATTAAAAGATTTATTTATTTTAAGTGGAATAAAATTAAATTCGAAGAAAGTTAAACTTAATTTAAAGAAACTAAAAAAAAAATTTTTGTTATAGTCGGTCTATCTTTAATATATATATTGATCGTAACGTGCAATTCTGCAATATGTAAACACTATGAAATCCATTTTGTTCTTTATACTTAAAGTACTTTAATCTATTAAATTATTTCATAGGGTTCATGAAATGAATCTACTGAAGATACATAAAAAGTTTTATAATTGATTACATCAGTATATCTGTTTTCAATACATAAATCCACATCCTTAGCCTTTAAATTTAAAAAAATTTTAAATATATTTGCATTCTCAAAATTTAAATATATTTTAAGAAATGATAATAAATTTTAAACGTTCTATATACATTTCATTTAGTTTTTTTAGTTGTATGGTGATTTAATTAAAATTTCACAATAGTTAATTTAAAAATAATTATTTATGTAGAACTCCTTAATTATCTAAATTAAATCTCTTTTGATCGCTGAAATATATGAGAATATGTTTACATTTAAAATACAAGAAACACATGCATCTGTAACTGATTTACAAGTAAACAGAAGAAAAAAAGATTTTTATTTATACTTAACGAAATTTAAAATCAGTAAATTAAATTTTGTACGAATGTCTTTAGGAGTCGATAGATTGCTTATTTTCAATGTCTTGCTGTTTTATATTTGATAGGAAACAAGAAAAAAAATTTAAAAATTGCTATTTCGCTTCTTCATAAAGAACGTTCAAAGTTTTTTCATTTATTTTATTGCTGAAAATAAGTATGCATAAAGTTAAGTTCGACGAAACGTAGTAATTAAAGTTTAGTTTTCTTTTGAAATCGTATAAATATTAAAAACTTTAGATTTGGGAAGCATGTATTAAATGTTGATTGCAAATGCATAACAACGAATTAAGTATATACAGCAAAATACTGTATACTTTAATTAATAATAACCAAGATTTATTACCAATTTCATTTGTTTGATAAAAATTTGTATTAAAATCTACGTTTTTGCTAACTTGATAACTATGTTAAATATTTTATGGCAAGAAAAGCAAAAGTCAAGTTTTCTCTAGGTGAACATTTTAATTATTCCATTCCTCTTACTTAAATTATTTCAAGAAAGGGGATTTATGCTGTACATGCATTATTTTTGTTGTTAAAATCTCTCGGAGAACATTTTAAACTATAACATTTAATTCTGTTTTAATTTTGCAATAAGGAACTAAGATTTGATTTCAATCAAGTTAATACAAGTACTATAATAAATTAAAAAAAAAACCTATGTTCGCGTCATGTATGTAAAAAATGATTACAAAAAAATACCACTTAATGTTGTTTATAATATTTTGAAAATAAATTAAAAATATATTGTGATTTAATGAGCTTAAATCAATTTAGAGTTTATTTTAAAAAACTTGTGTTTCACATATTTAAATTTTATATATATATATAATATACATATATACTTAAAGTTATTTGATATAGTAGGTAGATATAAATATCGTTTTTTTTTTGGTATATATAACTTTGTTGCATAATATTGAATTTAAGATCTTAATGAATATCTAAAACCTGTAAAATGTTGAGAATTAAATATTTCTCAATTTAATTAAGCTTTTATTCAATTAGACAAAAGTTGAAAGTATGTAAATGCATTATACCCATTTATATAAATAGTGTGAAAAATAAAAATAAGCTTAGTGTTAGAAAAGGATCGGGTTTTGGATATTAAAGATTTTTACTTTTATATTAGGTCTACCGGAAAGTTCTGTCCGTTTTAGAATGAAACAAAGGAATAAATTTTTTCATACTTTGGATAAACTTTATTGAATAATATTATTGCCATCATTATTGATGACGTCTTGCCAGCGTGATGGCAATTTGTATATCCTATTTTTAAAAAAATGTCTTATCTCTAGATGCCAAAAATTGAACCAGTGCTTGTCTGCTATCTTCTTCGTTCTTGAATTGTTTGCCCTGCAAGAAATTTTGTAAGGACAGAAACAAGTGATAATCAGATGGTGCTAGGTACTGTGTGTAGGGTGGATGCGACAGAATTTCCCAGCTTAGCTTTGCGACTTTCTGACGAGTCCCCAAAGCAGCATGTGGCCTGGCATTGTCATGAAGCAGTATGATGTCCTTCCTATTGAACATCACTGGCCTCTTTTCTTGGAGTTCTGTTTTTAATTTATCCAATTGCTGACAGTACCTCTCCGAATTTTGCCTTTCGTTTGGTTTCAACAGCTCAAAATGTATTGGTCCTCGAATGTCCCACCATATACACAACATTCTCTTGTTCAGGCTCAACTTCGGTTTAGAGGTAAAGGGGGCAGGTTTTCCGGGTTCACAATATGCCCTTTTTCTGATGTTTTCATAGGTAATCCACTTTTCATCCCCAGTTTTGATCCGGTCCAAGAAGGGTTTGATTTTGTTGCGTGCAGACAGAGATGTGCATATGATGATTCGATCTTTCAAATTCTTTTCACTTAACTTGTGTGGCACTCATCTCGAATACTTCCACACAAACCCTAGTTTCCGAATATGGTCGGAAATGGTTTGTTGAGCTGAAGACTTGTTGAAACTGATTGTAATCGGAGCGGACAGAACTTTCCGGTAGACCTAATATATTTAATTTCTGTAATTGTTTTAAAAACTTACATAAGCAAGTGACTTCAAATTGTATAATGTGTTTTTTAACATTAACTCTAAGCTTAAAGCCTCCTTATATAAATCGTTATTTTTTAAGGATTTTTAGAATTTTTTTAATTCTAATTTTCCATTTCTTAAATGATAAATATAAATTCATAATTTTATTTTTACTGTAGCTTTAAATATTTTATTTTTAAAATATTTTTTAGAAATTTTTTAATTTTTTATTCATTATTTATCTGATGCTTAGAAAAATGTGCATATTTTCTATATTGTATTTTTCTTTGAAGTTTTCTGATCTTGCGAAATTTTTTAATTGTTTCTAAATATTATATTTTCAAAATATTAAACTTTTTGTAATATGGAGGTGTCTTTTTCTTTCAATGGAAATTTTCATTTTTTATCATTGAATTTATTTTCGATTTTTATAATCTGACTTAATATAAAATTATAAAAATCAATTATTTTCATTTTATTTTTAATGCAAAAATAAAGGATGACGTTAACTTGAGCTTTTCTTCTGTTTATTATTGAAAATCAATTCATTACTTTTTCCGTAAGGTTTAATTATTTTTTTTCATGTAATTATTTTTCAAAGTTTGCATAATATTTCTTTTATGTTTACACATATTTTTATTCATTCATAAAATGCTAACATTTTAAGAAATATCTTTGAGGAATGATTATTTTATAAAAATAGTATTCCCGATTCATGACTTAATTTACGAAATGTAGATTATTTTTCAAATCAAAATTTTCATTCTTAAGTAAAGATATTTAATAAATGTTATGTTGCAACAAATGTTGAGTATTTTCCTAAATTTAACAAAATAACATTAAAAATTCACTAATTAAGTTCTCGTGTAATCTTAATTTTTTCATAAAGATTGAGAGTTTAAAGACATTTATGTTGAAAAATGCTTAGATTTGGGATGTTCTCAGCTTATTTTGCTCTTTAATGAAGACTAAAATAATTGATTGTTCTTTTTGAGGAATTCTTAAAGGAGGCTAATTGGTTTCATATAAAGTCACTTAGGAAAATAAGAAATACATAAAACCACACGGTACATTCAAAAACGTAGTAAAACTTTCATTGTCTTGATAGACTTGTATTTTTAACAATAAAATTATAAGAATAGTATAAAAAAATTAAAAACATGTCGATTTTATTTCTCGAAGCCCTTATCAGAATTCTGTACATGGATTTTTGTTCAGATCATCAAAATTATTTTAGACTTTTGAAGACTACATACAATTTTCATGAAAATTAGAAGTGGAGGGTGCATTTCCACTTGATGGAGTTCATGACCTAGCATGGACAGCAGTCATCTCAGGAAATGGTACAGGATTCGATTTTACAATCTGCTGAGCAATGGTAGAGGAATGTTAATGTTTTTTCATCGGCAATACACCTCTTCTCAAGTAGGTGCTGCAGTATTTTCTGGATATTTTCATTTATGATTTGTAAATGTAGTCCACTATCTATAAAAAGTCCTCCTGGAAACAACTAACTCGGCGTATTTTGAAAACTCTTAGCACAGCTGCTGTATAATCTAGCATGCCAAATTCTGAATTTTTTGGCGACGAAGAAATGTTGCCAATATAACATTGTGACATTTCATGATGACGTAAATACTGGGGCTGACAGAATAGGATTTTCTACATAATTCTTATTGGTGTCCATCTCTATGATGTAATTAAAACATAGTTGCTAAATAAACAAGAAGATTACCGAATTCAGAATTTGGCATGCTGAATTTTACGGAATCATTGCCAAACTCTTTACAATAAACTCATGACATAAAGCTGTATATTAGTTGGCTTAAAATTCAAGCTGACGGCTGAATAATATTTAACCTGAGATTTGCTTTCATTTAATAGATTTTTAGCTAGTTATATCTAGATCTCAGGCATATTCTTTTTCATATGCATAAAGTAACCTTGTGATAACAAGCAAACCAAATCAAAATACTTTTTCTTTGGATGGCCATAGCGATTAGTGACGGTATAGGTGATCAAAAATAACATT
Source organism: Latrodectus hesperus (assembly GCA_037975125.1). Taxonomy (NCBI): domain Eukaryota; kingdom Metazoa; phylum Arthropoda; class Arachnida; order Araneae; family Theridiidae; genus Latrodectus; species Latrodectus hesperus. The sequence goes on along the minus strand of CM075857.1, from coordinate 68,936,852 downwards.
TTCAGATATTAAATTCGACTGAAAAAGTGCAGTACTGAACAATCTTTAAATATTTAACCTAAGATCACTGGATATAAAAAACTTATTTCTGTACACCAATTAGATTAGAGAATATTTGCAGACATTAATGTTGTGGGGCATTAGGAAACATTTTTCTATTCAACCTCCGTATTTCCTATTAATGGTTTCCTAGTAAATCAGATTAATTACATGAGAAAAAGACTTCTGCCGTTGTTTAGTACAGAAACACTTTGGTTTATGCACTAAAAAAATTGCGAAAATTTCGAATTTAACTAGCACTTCTTTGAGCTTCTTTGAGGCACTAATTTTCCTATAAAATGTATTTTTATAGGGAAATTAGTATCGGTTTTATGTATAAGAAAAGCTACTTTAGAATATTCAGTTTGCTTTTTTCTTTTAATTTTTAAACCAAGCTTTTAATAAAATCAAAAGTTTGATTTTCTATACCAGTTAAATTTTAACTTACTTTTCTGATTTGCTTAAATCTAGTTTAAATGTTGGTTTGCTGGTAACAGAGAAATTAGAGTTCTTGCCTTATAATTGTTAAGTATAATAATAGTTAAGTATAATTGTTTGAGGATTCAAATCATACTTAGTTCTTTTAAGAAGTTCAAAATCCACTTAATAAATTGTAGGTCTCGGCCCATCAAATATATTAATCATTTTAAGCTTGGCAATATTTAAAAGAACATTGAAAGTAGCAAAAAATGTATTTATTTTATAAATTTAATGTATTTAGAAATCTGCTTTAAATATAATTTTTTGACATTTGGTTTATCATTTCACAATTCATCTTAATTTTTACCAAGGGCACTTTTACCAAAATCAATGAACTAATAGCATATTTAAGTTAAAAACAAGAAAAATGTATGCTGTACAATCTTTAACTTCTTTATAATCATTAAAATTTTATTAAAGAAATTTCAAACTCCCCTTTTATCTATTTGTGAACAAATTGCATTTACATTAAAAAAATCTTTTTGATAATCTGTTTCTATTTTCATATATACTCATTAAATAAGCAAATTTCTCTTCTTAATGAAGAAGTCATCCCTTATGATAAGTTAATGTAAAAATATAAATTTTAAAAAAAATTTACTGAAAAAAAGAAACAATTTTGAAATTACTGTTGATAAAAAGTTTAGTTTTGTATTAATTTGTATTAAAGTTTAAATTTTGTATTAAAACAGATTTAATATCATTCATTGTATTCATTTTCCTGAACTAATATTTTCTGCTTAAGATATTTGCAGAATAAATAAAATTAGGCAATACATCATGCGTACAATACAAAAGTTTAATTATATTAAATACGCAAGAAGAGCTTTCAGCTTAATGATCATATTGATTTAACTTTCAGTTGAATAGTTCATGGTTTCAATATTCAATTATAGTTTGGATGTTTGTAATATCTAAAGCAAACTTTTAAATTGTTAGTCCTGGTTTCATTATCCCTCGTGTACACAAAATGACAGTTGAGCAAAGATACAACGAAACTAAACCAGAAAAGATACAAATTTTTTTTACAAATTTACTAATCATTTTAAATTACGTTTTTCTATCTCAATAACCTAAAAAAGGGATCGCTAAATTTTGTGCCTTTCAATTATTTTTTCTCACTAAGATAAAATTACATTGAGGTAAATTTTTGTTGCACTTAGCAATTGTATTTGGGTACTCCTCTTGATAATTCGTCTTGAATAAAATGAACAATGTAAAAAAAAAAATTCTCTAATTCAAAATGAACTGAGTCGCAAGTTCTCATGGAGTTAATTTTTAAATTTGTAAAAAAATAGCCTGTAATTTTTTTTGATAAGAAAATTTCTAAATTCTCATGCGTATATAACTGTAGTCAGAGCATTTTCAGTATTAGCTTTTTGATTATTTCATTCAATTAGCTAAACACTTTTGCCCAACATTAATTTCGGATTGCAATGAAAGTTTTCCACCGAAAAAAGTTCTGAATAAAGTCAGAAAACACATAAAAGCAGTACAGTTAGTGCAGGTAATTTCCCTACCCAAACCAATGATTTTATGCCTATGTTTCGGTAGTTTTTCAAAGCTTTCGGTGCAGAAACCCCGCCGTGACTCCAAAAAGATAAATCTGAATGCGGTTGTGCTATGTGGAATCAAATATACCACCAGCAAGATATGATTACAATATGAATAAGGTAACAGCTTGAAGAAGCGATGTCTGGATTAAATGGTAGGTGTAAGAAATCCCATTCGAGTCTGCACTGAATCCAGCTGGTGAATGAAGACATTTGTGGGATTGCATTACCTTGATGGAACAATAACTTGTGCCTGAACTCGATTCGATGTTGGATTTGATTGCAGCGTCAACATGGACTACCATCTGGTGGAAGACATTACAGTTTTACTTTTTTCAGATATTCTCTGTAGATAAAAACCAGGTAATACTACCAGATGAAAAGCGTTATTTTTTTGGTAGTCAGATTGCTGTTTGCCATGCTACCAGGGGCTTACTGGGTACAAACTGACAGCATTTTCAGCTTGTATTATTGGAGTAAATCCGATTTCATCACAAATGACAATCTGGTTCAAAATTTTGTCGTTGCTTTGAGATTTGAATATGTTAGTACAGGTCTGATCCCATGTGTCTTTATCAGCTTGAGCCAGTTTTTGCAGCATCCAGCGATTGAATTTGATTGTTAAGTTTGCAATGCCTAGCACGACTAGAAGACATAGCAATGACGAATAATTTCTTAGTCATAGAATAAAATACTCTCGAGCGTTAGAATAATTATTTTAACCAAACTCTCGAATGCAGGCCTCATTAACATCAAGTGGGCCAGATAGAGTGCTTTGTTTCTTAAATATCATAATATTTGTTTTCTTACTTTTGGTACTAAACCTTCAAATTCATGATACAACAACAGTACCTAAAACTACACATATACTTGAATATAGGGATTCTGTAGCTGATTTTTTTGCAATAGAAATTAAAATAAATGGTGGTTCCTTTATCTGGTAGCTGGATAACTCAATTTCAGACACCTTATACTTAATTAATGTTTAACAGATCTCAAAACAGTGCTCGCAAGAGTCTTTAAAAATAACAAAAACTGTTTAACAAAACATAAACGAGCGTTATAACGTAAACTGTTTACGCAGATATAAGCAGTGGCGGAAAACTTTCATTAAAACCTGATATATATAAAATATATTCTAGTTCTTACAACTTTTTGGACTGCAATTATACAAGAAAAATCCAACTCATTGCTCCATTCACAATGTTTTGAGGAAATTCATTTAAATTAAAATAGTATTGAAATTACACAAAATTTTCAACAAGACGTATATAAGTTTTGTTTATATACATGTATATTTGTAATGTCTGTAACTCTTATTTAAATTATTTTATGAAAATGTTTTCCCTACTTTTAAAAAATATTTTCACTTTTTCTTAAACTATTGGGTTGGCAACTAAGTAATTGAGGATTTTTTTTTAGAAAATCAAAGACAATTTTTTCATGGAACTAAATAAGTTTATTCTGTAATGTATTGCCCATTCTGATCAATGACCTTTTACCATCTTTCAGGCAGCATCATAATCCCACGTTCATAAAACTTCTGGTTTTTATTAGCAAAAAACTGAATCAGGTACGATTTGAGATCATCATTATTATTGAAATTTTTACCATTCACGGAGTTTTGTAAAGTTCGAAACAAAAAGTAATCAGATGGTTCAAGGTCTGGACTATATGGTGGGTGTGGAAAAACATCTCAACTAAGCTCCAATAACTTTTGCCGAGTGACCAAATATGTGTGTGTCCTTGGATTGTCATGATAGAATACAACACCTTTTCTATTTGTCAATTCGGGCCGTTTTTCTTCAACTGCATTGTTTAATTTCGTTAGTTGTTCAATGTAGACATCAGAATTGATCGTTCGGTTGGTTGGTAAGAGTTCAAAGTAAACAATTACTTTTTAATCCCACCAAACTGATAAAAAAAACTTTCTTTGAATATCAACTTTTGATGTTGTTTGAGTTGGTTCACCTGGCCTGTTCCACGATCTTTTCCGCTTGATATTGTTGTAAACAACCCATTTTTCATCGCCAGTTATCAATCGCTGAAAAATGGATAATTTTCATTACTTTTCTTTAGCAAATCGCAGCTGTTAATGTTTTGCGTTAAATGCGTTTCTTTCAGTTCATGAGGAACCAATGTATCGAGTTTTTGAACATAACCAAAGTGTTTTAAGTGATTTTCAATCCATGTATGTGATACATGAAGCTTCTCTGCAATCTCACGTGTTGTACTGTGACGATCCGAATCGATTATTGCTTTGATTAGGTCGTCATCAACTTCAACTGGACGACCTGAGCGTTTTTCATTTTTGAGTGAAAAATCACCAGAATGAAATTTGGCAAACCAATTTTGACACTGCCGTTCTTTTAAGGCTTCGTCACCATAAACAGCACATAACTTTTTATGAGCTTACGATGAGTTTTTCCCTTTGCGGAATTAAAAAAGCAAAATATGAAGAAAATGTTCCCTTTGATTTTCCATTTTTCAACGAACGTCAAACGAAAACTATGCAACCGATCAAAAAACCTTTTTTCACTGATTGGCAGATGAATTACCAACTATCAAATAACAAAAAGTGTTTTACATTTGTACTACGTCTGCAAACCTAAAAATTCAACTGAAGCCATCTATGAGAGAAATCTGCAATTACTTAGTTGCCAACCTAATAGAATAAAGATCATTTACTGTCAATAAATAAGAGAATTCATCAAATTTTTTAACTTAAAGAATAAATTTAATTATTCAAAACTATAATTGTTGTTTTTTGAAGGAAAGAAATTTTTAACTTTGCACGTTTAAAATTAGCAGAATTTGGTTGAAAGACATTTATAATTCTTTTTTTAATCTGTTATCTAAAATTTAAATCAATGTCACCAAATTAAAATTTTAGTATGGCTAATTTTAATGTATCTAATAATTAAAAAGGACATTTTTAAGAATTCTTTTGTGGTTCCTTTACATTAATATGTTAGAAATAAACTGAATGTGCAAACAAACGTAAAAGTTTTTGGAGTTTTTTATTGTTGTTTTATCGTCAATTAAATGTATTTAAAAGTGTCTATATTGGTTCGCTCTGTATAATGTAAATGAATAAAATCAATTCAAAATTTTTATGATGAGATTAAATATGCTTAAAAACTTTTAATTCGCACATTATTTGCTCATTAAAGCATTTAGCGTTTCTTTACCGAAATCATTTGTTTCAGTTATCTTAATTTGTATTTTTTAAATGTTTTTATCGATAAATAACTAAGAATTTGAAACATTATCGAAATAAAATTACAACGATTTCCTTTGTCATCAAAATTATTTTGTTGAAATTTTATTGTATGTTTTGTAAATTATATACAAGTATAAATTTGCATTTAAAATTACTTCAAGAATTAAATATCAAAATTTATATATTGCCAAGTTTGTTAGGGTTATTTCAAATAAATTACGATAAATTAATTTGTCATATGAAACGTTAGTAATTCGAAACATTTTACTTGCTTTTCAATTAAATTACTTTGGATTGAATTCCAAACTGATTCCAATTTTAGATGCTGCCCTTTAATTAAAATTAATTCTCATCATTTAACAGATTAAAATGCACATGTATTTTACTGTGTTAATTAGTATCGATATTAATAAGTATTTCGCTATCGATTCCATTAAATTTTTATTCGATGAAAAGACTGTAAAATATTGATGTTGATTGTCTTTTTCTTTTAATAATAATACTCTACAACTACTATACTAATAATAATAATAGTAATAAATTGCTCCTAGGTATCTACCCATTTTATTTTTAAAGGTGGCATTAGAAATGTTCATTGATATGCTGATATGTTAATTGATATGACAAATTTGCAGTAATATATACTGAAACCAACATCTGGCACAGTTTGTTTGAATTTGGATTTTGTATAAATAAACTCCACAAATCAAATCATTGCACTAGTTTGTATTAATGATAAAGATAAGTTGAAATTATTATTAAACTAGTACCTTCTTTATATTTAATTTATATATTTACATACATTCATAAAGGATTTGAAGTTAAAAATCTGATAATTGATGAAATCCTTTCTCAAATCTTAATTTTTGACCAGAAACACTTACGTACTTAAAATATTTCTTGTTTTTTGACAAGTTTTTTGACTAAAGAAGTTAATAAAATCTAAAACTTTAATTTTTTTGCTGTGGAATTTTATTAATTTTAGCTGTTCCTTTTCTTTTAAAGATCATATTAAAGGAGATTGAAAAATCATGATTATTGATTCAGGATTTATTTTATTGATATTATTTTTGACTTAAAGTTAATCACATGCATATTAAATATCCTAAGCTGTTTAATAAATTAGAAAATGTGTTTTCCTGAATAAACATTCCCTTTTACCAATTTTCATAACCTTCATGTTGCTGTCATTTGGAAATTTTTTCAAATATTTTCTTTAATTGTTCCTTTCCTATGCATTCTTTTTTGACATTTTATGAAGCAAATTTTTGGTTTTTAAAATTTCATTGTTAGATTTGTAGTGTGTGTTATTTTATTAAATCATTTTTAATGCAAAGTATATGTTTTTGTAAAAAAATTATAGATTACTTAACCACATTGCTTACAATAGTTCGGTTCCTTATTATAATGAAAAAATATGCATTGTTACATTTATGTTTAGTGTCTATTTTAAATAAAAAAATATAAAAACTGGTACTTACGTATTAGCTTCACCTCAGCATAATTTCCTTTTCAATTTACATCTAAAGTAACAACATAATATTGAACTAATATTTTTTAAAGGGGGACTCAGCACAAATATTCCATTAATTGAAAACACGTTTCTTCATTAAATTCACTTATCATACTTACCATCTCATTCATTAAAGAAGAAATAAAATTAATAAACGTGTGTGTGTGCTGTGTTGAAGCTAATAGTACGTAAGTAAATAAAAGCCTAAATACTTAGTAAATGATTCAATAATGGATATAATTCTGAACTGGAGATAATCTGTGTACACTTTCATTTGAAACGTATGTTAGGATGACTAGAAATGAACAATAGGCACTTTCATAAAATTTAAAAAAGTAAATAGGGAGGTTTTCTGTAATTTACCACACAAACGTAAAATGAAAGAGCATATATAATTTATTTAAATGGAAAAAGTGATCTCTGAAGGATACTATATGGAAGTCTCAGTATTGTAATAAATTTCTGCAATGCTATTTGCAGTTGCATCTCACTCTAAATATTCAATAAAGTTTCAAGATTTTTCATTTCAAAAAAGTATTTTATAGCATCACTGTAAATTCTCATAAATTGTATCAATACTACTAATTAGATTTTAAAAATTATGAAGTCAGTTAATTAAGGTAATAGTATAAAAATTTATACTTAAGTTCTTACTTAAAATGCTTGTTGAATTTTGTATTTCAAAGAAAAGACAATTAAAGTGAATGATAGTTTTTGTTGTACAATTATTTTTATATATTTTATATAGATTTGTGTGAAAATATTAACCCCTTGCCAGTGTCACCCAAATTCACTTCGGGCAATTACTGCGTGCATTATTTGTGATGCCTGAACTCAGTTCAGGCAGAAGAAAAATTAACGTTTCTATTTTGTGAAGTCCGCGCTGAGTTCGTTTCTACTTTAGGATACTTAATTCCCTATTTTTCTAATAAATGACACAAGTGGTCCTAGTTTTTTAACCAATTCCAACTTTAGTTCTAAAGGTAGTTCATGACTACAACAATACTATGGGAGGTGATGTCAAAGTCGATCAGCATCTTACAGACTTCCCGGTTGCTAAAAAAAGAGGTAAAAATATTACTAGAAAATATTTTTCCATCTCCTACACCAGGCGTTATATAAATAACTTCTTTATTTTGCATACTTCAGCAGGAGGTACGAAAAATATGAACTTCAGAAAATCAATTGTTGAACTAAATAAACCAAATGTTCAACTACCAGGACCAGGGCGTCTTAGTGAAAGCTTACTGCGCCTCACAGGTCGACACTTTCCAGAACACATCCCATCAATGAGGAAAAAAATCTACTCCAACCAGGCAGTGTTTTATATGCTGTCATAAAACCGATGAACAAGGGAAGAGAATAAGGCATGTGTGTGAGACAGTTTATTGTAAACATTGCAATATTAGGCTTTTGAACAGTACATTGTTTTGGGATATAACATACTGTAAAAAATTTGTAAAATTTATGCATTGAAAATCATTTTTTTTAATATTATACTAGTTATATATAGCTCCAAAATTTCTTTTAATTTGCTCGATATGAATAACAGGTATGTGTAATCAATGTTTTTTTTTGTATGTAAAAATTATAAATATAGTAGTTGTTGTATTTAAAACTTTATTTTTGTAATAAAAAAGCATTTTCTAACTCTTATAATAATATAAAGAATAAAATTAAACAGTCAAAAATTTTTTCCATTTTTTGGTCCGTTTTTCTGAAATATGTGTCACAGTTAAGGGGTTAATAAATGTTCATTTACAAAAATTTTTTTTATAACGCATCAGCTTTATTACCATAAAACAATTCTTCCAAAATTTTTAAGAATTTGGTTTAGAAGTGATCTTTGCCATTCATTTGTGAACACGTAATGCTGAAATCAAGTGTAAGTGCTAGCCATCAAATATAGAAGCTGAATATAATCAAAGTCTTCGAAATATTTCTTATTAATAAAATATTTATTTTTAACCACAAGCCAATTTTGAAGGAAATTCTTGCTGAAATGGCAAACTATTAAAACTCTTGAATTGAAATTAACATTGGAGTGATTTTCACCATAGTTTGTAGTGTTTCAAAGTTCAATTCAAACTGAAGTTTTTGATCAAATTAGAACTAGCATTTAATTTGTAACTGTACATGGAAATAATGGATAACTAAATAATGATTATATTTGTTTTTAGATACGTCAAAAAATTTCTACTTATACCTTGAATCATGTTATTATGAATAAAATTATTCGTAGAATGTGCACTGAGGGGGCAGTTAAATAGTCAGAGTTCTGAATTTTCATTCAATAGTTCATGGATTTGATTCCCATTTCGTATGTTAGTCACAGATTTTTATTTAATATGTCATTTAAAATGACAGACATTTAATGCTTAATAAACATTAATTGCTACAATTTTTAGAGGATATTCCTTAAAAAACAAATGTGGTATTCTAAATATCGCTGATCCTTAATATTTTACTATCTTCAAGATGATAATCTTCATTGAGGCACACACTTATATTTGAATCACTTTGATAGCGAACGGTGGAATTTTGAAATAATAATAGAAGTTCAGTATCTTAAAACTCTCTGAAATTATTTATCAATTATATTTGATACGTTAATAATCATGATTATCTAACCACTAAGTTTGAATGCATTTTCTTTGAAACTTGGTTTCAGAGTTTTTGTAATGCAATCTATTATATTATTCTAGATTGACAAAAAAATTGATGACAAGCGTGTATGAGTGAATTAAGTGAATTTTTATGTAAATTTAGAGTTTCGTGATAGATTATTGACAATAGCTCCAGTGAAATCTCTAAAAAGAGTACTTTTTAATCAAAAGTTTAATATGAAATATCATAGTTGCTATATATTTTGAAATATTTATATACATACAACATTAGCATTTCAATTTAATCTACTAGTTGCCAGTACCAATATGCAATAATAAGAAATGAAAATTCTGGAACTAAATTTCATATTACACGTATTTTTTCTGATTTTATTTTAAATTGTTAAAAAAAATCTTATAGTAACCCATGAAGGTGATTTGTAATTTTTATTTAAAAATGTGATCTTGCAAAAATATATCAAATTCATAATTAAAAACAAGAAAATTGTATGTATGAAATACGAGACTTGAACTGATAATGCATTAATTTCTTACTCAAATTATTTTTTACTCTTACTCGCTGTTGTATGTTGATGCTTTTTAGTATGATATTCGAAATACACAAACCTTGTGTCTTGTAACAGAAAAAATGCACGTACGATAATTCTACTTACATTCTTATTTTTGTATTGAATTTTGATTCAATTCATAAAAAGTATTCTTGTTTTAAAATATTTTTCTTCCCTCTCTTCAGGTACTCCAATTGGTAAAGATTGCAATTGGTAATTCTGTGCTTAATTTCTAGATTTTATCTCAAATAATATGTTAATTTTATATCAGTTTTCATTACAAAGAGCGTTTTTAACATTTTCAAATACAAAATATTGCGAAATTTTGAATAAAATTATTGATGAAAATTTTATAAATAAACATTAATTTCCTTTAATTTTTTGCACCAGTTTTATAAGTTTTTATTCTATTGTTTCAGAGTTTTTATAGTTACCGTTTTTAAATTAGGAATTCTTATAATTTAAAAATTGAAGAAAATTAAATTTTAGTTTTTAAATAGGCTTTTTCTTATAACCTACCTAAATAATTATTTAAAACTAAACTTTAAGAGAGTAATGCAAGTTAATACAATTGGAATGTTAGTATTAATTTTTTAGTATAAAATGTTTTGATCTATAAATATATTGTGTTAGATTTATAATTCAGAATTTTTCACTATAAATAAAAATTAAGGAAGATTACAGAAGGCATCTAGAAGAAAAATTGCAATATAACATTCTATCGAAATTCCTTTCTAAAATAACACATGGGTATTTATACATTTGCATAATTAAGCTTATAATACGCTGGTAACACTTGAAAAAAAGCCTAAAAGATCCCCATTCATGTACAAATAAAATAGCAGTAACAAAATAAATACAAACAAATGAAATGCAAAATCATTGACTGCCATATAACGTTAGATACTGTTAAGTAAAAACTATTTACATTAACTTTATCAAATTAATAGTGTCTGATACAAATACATTTCATATTTGACTACCATTTTTTGCCTCTTTAAGTAACTCTGCTTAGTACACCTGATTTATTATCATTTAATTTCGCTACAAAAAATAAAGATCAGGGCTCTATTATCTTGTCAATACTTACTAAATTAAAAATAAAGTTATAGTGTAATCTTTACATATTCCACAAAATAAGAATATAAAGTTTCTCATTCAATAACTATTTTTAATTATGAGCATTTTTGTTAACATTTAATCTCAGTTCTTGAGAAAATCAAAATTTCGGAAAATAATAAGTAGTGTTATAGTCAATACTTCAATTATATTAACAAATAGGGGTATTTTTAGAATGTATTTGTCTTCAAATTATAACAAAATGAATGTAAAATATATTTTAAGTTAAAATTTCTGAAAAGTTTTTATTATCCGACATTTTAACCATATGCAAGTAGAACGTCCAAATGAGTTCAAATTTGAATTTTATAAATTTGTAAGGTATAAATGAAATTTCAGACAAGACAATGAAAAAGTTAAATACTTTTCAATGAAAACAAATGTAAAAATTATTCTCTGTGAAAATAAGAGTACAATAACTATGAACATTTATTTTAATCTTCAAATTTTATTCATAAATGTTTAATTATAAAAATACAATGAAAGCAATAAAACATAGAACTTCTCATGAAAATATTTTAATAAGTTTTTGCAAATGAAAAATTAAATATGCACTGATATGCAGGTGAAAAATGAATGTTTTATTATACTCTTAGTTTACAGGAATTTAGTCATAAAATAAATATTCAGTTTTTATTTTGTTGAAATTTTGATCTGCTTGCTGTCTATATGATATTGCTTAAATTTATATAAATGAATTACTATTCATATACATTTTTAATATAATATGAATTAGTAGTTATTTGGATATTTTAATGTATTGTGAATCGGCTAATTATAATCAAAAACTATGTCACTTGTATATTTATTAGGCATGCAGTTCATTCAAATACTACTACATCCTATGTTTTCAAATAATATTACAGTAGTAGTTGGCTGTCAATAAAGTAGATTCGTACGAATTCATGAATTATGTAAAAGTTAATGATAAGCCAGTTTATTGATTCAGTGATTGAAATGATAGTGTTGATTGAATTAAGCTTTTATAATTATGCGGAATTTTAATTAAACTTAAATGATTATGATAATAGCAGTGCTAGCTTATACTCTTGATTTAATCCAAATTATCTTTTATTAAAACTATAATACGAAATACTTCTCCAGTTTAATTTATTAACTAGAATTACAATTTCTGAAGCTTTAATCAAAGTTAGTAATTCTGAGAAACACTATAGAAAATGTCATAGAATAATGTATTCTGGAGTTTATATAATATCTCAAACAATTGCTTACAATATAAAATAATTTAATAGGAAATAATTTGTTTTGCATAATTCAGATATTACGTTGTTTAATATGCAACATTCAGTAGCATTTCGTATGTATCTAAGTTTCAAGTTCAAAACTTATATGAAAGAGCTTTGATAAACATAAATTCTCCCCAAAATGAATAGGATGTTTAAATATAATTCTACGTCATTTGCTGTTGAAATTGTCCAATTTGAAATTCCTAATTATTGTCATGATTTTCAATTTCCCAAATTACTTTGGACCATCTTTATTAGCTATCTTTTTTGAAGTGAATATTTCTTTGGTAATCGTATGTGGAACAATGAACTTTGATATTTTGAATTAACATTTGATTAATACTTCTCACCTTATCATTTTTTAACCACATTAATAAATTTTCTGTCTTTTTTTCGATTTATCAACGTCAATATTTTTTCAGTGAACAATTATTGTAATTTAGCAAAGAATGATGAATGAAGACTTAAAAAATGTATACAGAATTTATTGCATTGTATGACGAGAAATGTAATTAAAAATCTTTAAATTATTATATACTTTAAATGATAAAAAATATGCATCAGAAATATAAATTGTAATGAACAAATCTTTAAATTATATATTGAAATACAAATGTTTCTTTGATTACGTGCATGCAAAATAAAATGTTTGATTACAATGAATGGATTTTGAAGACTAAAATAAGACTGATATAAAAATAGTCTTATATTTTATATTTTATTCTCATGAGCAAGTAATTTTAAACTATCATTTACAGACAATATTCCTATTCAAATTTTTGGAACTCCACACAAAAAACTTCCATTTTTCCAAAATTAGACTTTTTCATACATTTTATTTTAAATTTGGTATTTTTAAAGGAAAAATTTCAGAAAAACAAAATCTTAAGCTCCTTTTCAAGTCACATTTGCAAAATAGTTTTAAAAAAACCACGTTTAATGATTTTAAAATGTATATTAATAATAATTACACACAATAATTATATATGATTTGCTTACGTTAAAAACTTTTTTTTCTTATTCAATAAGATAATATTATCAAAGATTAAATTTTAATTCTAAATTTGCAAAAGGGGAATGTTTTATTTGTTTTTAAAAATAATTCTTTTAGTTTCAAAATGAACTCAGAATTTTATTTGCTTTCATTATGTTAAATTATACATTTTCATTTTGAGCTCATTATTTGGTTAAAGACGTGTTTGATCATATAAAGAAGTTTTTAACCCTTATAGCTAAGTTTTTGTCTGATTGTAAAACATTCTTTTGAATCACTAAATGTATTTAATTACTCATTAGAGAGAGATTCTTAAAAATAATTGTTTGAATATTAATAGATTAATGTAAATATTTCTTTCTATGTCGACAATATTTTAACTCAGTTTTTTGTGATTTGTTAATATTTAACTAGGATTTTGTGTGTGCGTTAGTTATTTGATTATTAAAGACACACACATTAGTTTTCCTGTTAATTTATTTAGACAAATTTATTTTAAGTCTAACGTTTGCTCAATTAGTTGATAGATTAATAGAAGTTTATATAACTGTGTTTAATTATACTGTTCTTGATTTAAATTTTACCATCGTATAAAATTTTAGATTTATCATTTTCACATTTTATAATTTTTATCATTATTAAAGCACTACCTGTTTTTACTACTGTATTGGGCTATGTTACTTATATAATTTAATAAAGTTCAGAAATATATAATTGAGTTAGTCGATTCTGTTATCAAAATAAAATTCAAGCTGACAGCCGCATGGTAGCTCTCTTGTCTTCGGTTTAGCAGTTCGTTTATTCGAATCCCATCTCTGACATTGATGATGTAATTGTTCGGAATCTACACTAAACAGTGTGTCCCGTTCTAATTAGGCCTTGTGTGTAAAAGATGACTGTTGAGGGACAAACACAAATATCCCAATAAAACAAAATGTCAGCCCAAAATTACTATTGGAATTTCCATGTTTTATAAATGTAGAAACAATTGCAGTTGTTCACTACCAAATTTCATTAAATATTCTTCTTTTTCCTCAAAATAAAATTCATGAGTGGCTGGTATACACATCCATATAGTTAAATTTATAGGTTCTAATTAAGAAAAAGATTATTCTTCTGGAAATACGTTTCAAATTTAAGACTTTAGCAAGTAAAAAACTTTGTAAAGTGTTCATAGTAGCATAAATCTGAAAAATTGCTGCTGCATATAAAAATAGAACATATTCTTTAATTTTTTCTAAACCAAATAAAATTGATAGATTTATGTTATATATTTCTTATATACACATGTATGTTATAAAATCATACATGTGTGACAATTGATTAGTTAACAATAAAGAAATATTCATAAAATAAAGATTAACAATAAAGAAAAGAAATATTCAATAAAATATTCATATATAATAATGTTCAGTTGATTAATTGACAGTAAATTAAAATTTGTTTTTTCTAAAATGAATTAAATATATTAATCAGTTTGCTTCATCAGACTTACTTTCCTCTAAAAGTGCTCACAATTTTTCTATGTGAATAATAGAAATGATTTCAATCAATTTCAGTTAATATCTTAAGAAAAGGTTGAATATAATTATTAAATATTTAAAGGTATGGTTTCTTATATGCAGTTAATATGCTTCAGATTGTTTTTAAAATATTTTTTCCAATCAATTTTTCAAAATTTTAAAAATGAAAAAATAGTTATTTTTTTCAGTAATTATAAAAATCTATTCATATTATAATATTATATTTTGGTCTTAAAGTTATGTTTTATTATTCTAATTGTTTTCCTTGTATTATTTAGAATTAATTTGAAATATAAGACAAAGTGTGACTGAAAGAAGATTTTTTTATAAAGTATTTACTTTTAAGGTAACGTATTATAAAATATACTATCATAAAAATACATAGATTTAAAAAAGTTGGCTGAAAAATAATCAGTCTGACCAAATCATTTTTTACAACCTTCGGTATTAATTGTATGCACATTTAGTAATTACCACTTTACTGTAGTTTAGCAAAAAATTATTTTTTATATTCAATTTATGTATTACATTTATTTTAACCGAATATTTTTGGCAAATATATTTCACATTAATAGACTTTGAACTATAGTTTCAAATTACTATGATAAATTAACAAATTATATCAAGTAAAATATGTTGTTGCATAAATTTTTTTAAGATATTAAGATGTCTAGGCATTAAGCAGTTTGAACTATGTTTTAGATTCGAATTTTTAAATTTATTTTTCAATAGGTATTTTTAATATATTTAAATATATATATATATATATATATATATATATATATATATATATATATATATATATATATATATATATATATATATATATATATATATATATATATATATGTGAAATTTTTAATTGGAAGTAAAAATGGAAGTAAAGTAATTGAAAATTTGTAAGTTATAAAATTTTTCTCGTGATTTTTTTAATTACCATTAATAATTAAATAAGGGGTGACTAATGTGTCTTTAAATTATTCAGATTATTTTAAAGTGTACTTACAATTGTTCAGTTTCTAAATGCTCAGTAAATGCAATATTTTCTTGTCAAAAGGATAAATAATATTTTTTGTAGGTATAACTCAAATGATATGTATAATTAATCTCAAAGACTTTGTGATCCCAATGAAGTTAAACATATTGAAATTATTTCTTCAAATTTTCTTACATTTGTAAAAACTAAAATGAATTTATTTATCGGATATCCTGAGAAACCCAGCAATAAAAAAAGTATAATAAAGTATATATAATGTTTTATTCAACGTAATAAATGTCTGAAATTCTTTCAAAATTAATAAATTACTAAGCTGCAACATTTAGAATTTATTTCTTACTTCCAATTTTAACTGTTTCATAGATTTCAATTGTTTGATCCTTTGAATTAAACATAAATGTATAATTTAAAGTTTTCTTATTTCTTTTTCCATTGAAGTTTTTTTGATTTTTTGTAACATTTGTAAGGTCTCTAGACAATTTCTTCCGAATTGTAGAGAACATGTTGAAGCGCGAAAAATGTAGGATTTAACAATAGAAAAATATACAGCACCCTGTTCTGGAACTTGTAAATTTGCCTGTCGATGTGATTTATAAACTTCGTAACCATGGTTACTATTCATGATTCCACCCAGAAAACAAATATTCTATCTTTAAAAGTTTGCCTTTGGTTCACAATCGCAAGATTATTCTTACACAAACAGAAATCTAATTTTATTTTAGTAAGAAGTATTTGGTGACATTCATTTCTTTTTCTTCAGAGATTTCCTAAAAAGGGAAAAAATAGTGATCGATGCAACAAAAAATTCTGATATTTGCAAAAGAGATTTTTCTTGTGAATGAATTATTACTGAAAATTTTTTTCAATTTATGGTGCTTTTCTTTGAAGTATATTGTTGACGGAGGGATAATTTGATTACTTTAGATAATGGAATTGTGTGAATCTTACTTCAAATACACAAAAAGAATTGAATGTTTACAAGCCACGTTGATCTCAAAATAATAAAAATCCTTTATGTTTTGTGATTTTCATTTCAAAAATTTTATTCTCGTTATTGTAACTTGTTTATTATATTTGAAAACTTCTGAAAATCAAAAAATTATAGAAATAGTTTTAAAATATGTCAAGCTGTGAATAAATGACTTTTGATTAAAGTTTTTTCTGTCGTAATTAATATTCCTAATGGCTTAATAAAAATATGATTTCAAATGGATTCGCTAATATAATTTGAAACTTTTGCAGAAATTATTGGGAGAAATTAACTACCATATATATATTTTTCCTATTTGATGATAATTATCTTCATTGAACAAATCTCCTCTTAAATATGCATAAGTAGTAAATGGTTCATAACATGTTTCAAACCAAGGCTAATGTAAATCTTAAATATTTAATAAGAAAAATTAGGTGAACACATAAAAAAGGAATATTTTGATTTCATAGAATGTTATTTCATTTCTTTAAATATACATTTTGTCTAAAATATAAAAATTTTAAATTAATTTTAATTTGCTATATATATATATATATATATATATATATATATATATATATATATATATATATATATATATCATAATGGCTCATAATTTATATATATATATATATATATATATATATATATATATATAATATACACTCTTGTCATATCAACTAATTCATTACAGTTTTATCTAAAAATTAAATAATAATAAATAATAGACTTATAAATAATAATACCAAGATAATAGACTAATAATCCATATTTAATAACAATGACATAGGTTGTTATTCTAACTATCATTTCTACAAATTAAAGGTAATTGGGAGCTAAATATTAAAATTATTTTTCAGTACGGCAAAATGTAAAAAGATCTCATTATCTATTTATACAGTTTTATTTGGCTTGGAATTTAATTTTATAATTTTTATATTTGTGTGGTAACACTGATATTTTCTATTTACTTGTACTTATTGTCTGTTTATTTGTCATCTTCAATTTTTATCTTTATGATCTTACATAGCTTGTTTAGTGACTGAATTTTGAGGACTGCCATTGCTAAAATACCATCCTATTGTTTCCATGTAATCATACTTTTTGATGAAGATGACTATATTTCGCAATTTATCCTATTTTATGTTCCTTTTCCGCACTATTAAATTTGAATTTAAATTTCATTTCTACTTTTTTTACGTTATCCTTTTCAAATAATATTTTTATTACTATTATATACGTCAAGTGAATATTTTGATTTTGCACACTGCAAAAGAGTAACAGTTCATTTATATTTTTGTAGTTTAGTATAAAAAATTTCGGTTGTGGGCTAGTAACTATAAATCTATTTTTATAAAGAAGGCAAGTAATTTTATTAAATTAACTCTAGTCTTATTAAAAAAGTAACAGCTAAACAACCTTTTGCCTATGAAGGACTTCTATCCTTTATAAATAATATTATTATAGGTTTCTATGTTTTTAAATTTAAATATATTGAAGAACATTGGAAATTCCTTATAATCTTAACAGAAATTCTCAATGTTTTAATCTAATGACTTGATAGATTCTATAATATTTTACATTGTATCCAAAGCAAATTGTAAAAACTTATAATTGTATTTATGTTTTGCTATTATGATTAAAATTGTTAGTGACTAGGGAGGAAAATTAAAAATACTTCAGTTTTATTTATCACACAAATGTCTAAGATCTGAATGCTTTTAAATGCTTATGAATTAAATTATTCCATTGAATCACTGAGATTAATTCTACATTTGTTAAACAGAAAAAAATACTTTTAATGTTCTAGTTTAAAAATATTAGTTTATCATTATGTTATATCATACAATAAATATATCTTATAATCGAAAAATATCAGTTTTCTAGTGATCTATTAGAATACTTTAAAATTGTAATAATCAAATACAGTGAAGCTTAAATGCTCCTATCCTTATTTAATCGCTTAAATGCTCCTATTCTCAGTGAATTGAAAATACATGTTTTCAATTACACTATCTGTGGTAAAAGAAGATTTTATAAACTATACAGGCAGGGATGATACGAGAGGAATGTAAGGTTTTCTTTTTCTGAAGTGGAAGTGAAAGAATTTGAAAAATCTTGGATGCACACACAAATTCCCTGAAGCAATTTATTGTGAAGTGTTTTTTGAAGTACTCTTGTAAAGAAAACTGTTTTGAAGGAAAGTTTTTGGAAGGTAGATTTCTTATTCTTTCATTGTATCTACTGACAGATACAGATTTCAGCCTAAATTTGAATTCTCATGGTTTATATAAAAGTGAAGAATTAAAAAAGGAATTTTTTGTAATTACTTTCTTTCATACTATATATCATGTTAGAATCTTGAGAATAATAGACTGCAAAGAAATTAATTGAACTGCAAGATTTGTTCTAAAATGTCGTATAATGCGGCTTTCATAAAAAATGCATATTAGTTATCCTAACTGCTATGTAATGTAATGTAAGATTTACCATTGTTAATGAAGTAAAGTTTAATTTATAATGATTTTGTACTAAAGTTACCCTTAGCTTGAAATTGGTTTTTGTAAATTTGAAACAGTAATGTGTTTCACTTACTTATAGGCTCAGTTATTAATTAAAAAAAACATAATGTCTCCTGAAATAAAAAAAACTGACTGTTTTTAGCAAATAGGGCAATTTTTTGGCCTTAAAAGATTCTCTAACATATGTTTCTTTATATAAATATAAAGATTTTAATTTACAAAACTCTTGTGAGGCTTGTTTTGATATATATGCTTCTGATGGAGGGAAATGCTGTTGCAGTATTTGGAAAGGAGAGTTTTTGGAGTATTTTGCGTGTAGAGGTAGTCATGAAAAACCTTTGAGAAAGGCATTGGCTCACATTGGAAGTTCTGGCCAATTTTGATGATGTTGATAGTGTAAAAAGTAGTTTCTCAAAGAATGTTTATTTGGAAATTCAACAATGTTCATTACAATATTTTGAAGTTATATAAAATGCTTCATAGATTTGGTAAAAAATGAATATCATTTATTGCTATTTAAATGAAAGCGTTTGCAACATGCATCAGAATTTAAATTTTAATATGTAACCAGATTTATAGTTGGAAAAAGAATATTTAAAAGTTTTTGGAGAAACACATGTTTATAATTTTTTCCGCAGTTGCGTCTTTTAAAACAATACTCATAATAGATTTTTGTATTTGTTCATATATCTATGAGAACTTTACTCTGTATAATATAGAATTAATATAATTATATATAATTTAAGTTTAAAGGAAGCGTGCGTAAAGTAAGTTTGATAAAAACGCATAGAATTTGTTACAGTAAATTTCTTGGAAAATCTTTATAAATATCTTCTGAAATTACTTTTTACATACCTTGTATAATATTAGAATTATATCACAGTAAGGAATTTGGAGATGATAAAAATAATTTATAATATAGTATAAATGAATAAATGTTAGATACAAATAAAGATTGCGTAATGACGGGAAATACATATGAAAAGGCATAAATAATAAATTGTAACTAATGTAAATTGTATAATTAATAATACATTAGCATTATAATTAATATAGACAAATTTTTGATATTAACTTAAATGTTTACATTAACAAAAGAGAATTTTTGATTAAAAACTTTGAATATCAAAATAGGAATGAGTTATCAGAAAATTTCAAACATTTTAAGATTTCCAAATGCAAATGATATATTTTTATATACTTTAAAAATAATAATTAAGTTTAATTTTCAAAAGATTGTTAAATAAATGTTTAAATCTTTGTACAAATAGCATAATTTATGAACATCGACTTTCTTGAAATTTTCCAGATT
Source organism: Latrodectus hesperus (assembly GCA_037975125.1). Classification (NCBI taxonomy): domain Eukaryota; kingdom Metazoa; phylum Arthropoda; class Arachnida; order Araneae; family Theridiidae; genus Latrodectus; species Latrodectus hesperus. The sequence continues at coordinate 68,916,182 of CM075857.1, read as the reverse complement.
ATTTATCTGCTGGTATCGTGAGATATAACCCATATTTTTATTAAATGATGCTTTGCTTTCATCTTCCTAAAAAAATAAAATTTCAGACAGCTAGATGGTCTAAAGAAATAAAACATTCGGCCTTTGAATTGTTTTTGATAAATGCAAATATTTTATTTTGTTGATTTGTCTTCATTTTATATTCATAAAGGGAGTAGTAATACTTCAAATAAAGACAAATTTCCATTTGAATAATTTCATGCTGAGTTACAGAATAATAAATATTTGAAAGTGACCTGAAATTCAGTATTTCTTTGTGTTTTTTTCGAGTAATATGCTATTTTGTAAATTTGCATGTGAACAATTGCTTTAAGAAATATTTCTAGAATGTATAATATGCACTTTTATTATTGTATGTTTAGATACAATGGATATTTCAGAAATTTTTTAAATAAATCATTTAACATCTTTATTTGCTGTTACATACGTATGTTTTAAATTAATATTTCAAAAATTTAATTTTTCAAAAATATGAATTATTTTTTTTAATATTTTATGCTTAATAAAAACCATTGATATATTTAAAAATACAATTATTAATAAAACAAATAATACTGAGGAAAATATATTCAGGAACTATAAACGTAGATTTGAAATCTTTATATTAAGAAACAAGCATGATATTATCAGAACATTATAGTAAAGAAAAACTTTGCTATAATGAAAAAGCTTTAGAGATTGTATTTATTACACTTAAAACACTATCAGTAGTTTCATATTAATAAAAAAGTACAAATATGTTTACGTTCAAATTATGAGTTTGAGTACTAGTTAATCATCATTTTTTAATTGTCAGATAATAATTTCTTGTAAAATGCTCTTAGATTCATTAAAAAGTTAGCATTTATATACGCATTTAAAATTAGAACTAAATAGAAACAAACCGAAATTGCTATAAAATCTTCGCTAAACTTTGATTTTTGTATAATATTAAACGCACTTTTCTATTGGATGAACTTTTCAATTTACACTAGTGTAAATTGAAAATGACTAAACACAGATAGATGAAAAGATAACCAATAAATTTTAACATAATCAAAAATTTTTATCCTTAAAATTTTAGAAGTTTCCAGACAGTTAATTTGTTGTAAATTAATTGAATTATTTAGCTTAGATTAATTTTCTTTTAACATTATGTGAAAAAGTTTTAGATCAAGTTGACTTTTAGGTTACATATATTCAACCATGTACATATTAGCTTGTGCAAAATACCTTTTTAATTAATAATTTTTAGCAAACTAATCGAATTGCGGATAAATCTTTTTAATAATTTACTTAGAAAATATTTATTAAATTTATACGTTTGAACTTCATTTAAATCTTAATATCTTAGTTTTTATATTTACATGATGCTCCATTTAGTTTTTCGAGATTGATTTTTAAAGTAAATGCTTTATAATGTTTACACTGTTTAACACATTTTAATTTGCATGCAATGTGAAATTCATTTATATAAGGATAAATGCAAGACATACGACTTGTTTAAATTAAAAAGCATACCTTCTTATATTTGAGGTAAACCTTTGTCTTATATATTTTTTTACTAATTTAATTACTTAAATTTTACTTAAATGTAGACAGTTTGAACAAGTTTTACTTATTCAATATCTAACATAATTAATTTTTGTCAATGTATTTCAAATAAAGATATTATAACATATTTTTATATAACGTACTTATGTTTAACTTGTTTACGGGGAGTAAAATTTGAAATTAAAGTATATTGACAAATTTTTGATACTGTGAATAAAATTGTAATATTCATCAATTATCTTAATAAGGAATATTTTGATTAAAAATAAATATTCTGATAAACATACTGTTTGTTTTTTGCAGCAAACTATTGCATATTTTTATGGCATAGTTAAAAAGAAAATATTTTATAATATAGAAAGGTAAAATGTTTTTAATAATGAACAATAAAAATGGGAGGTAGACTAATAATCTATACTGAATTTAGACAATAAAGTTTCCAGCTATTTTTTTGCATTAAGATGCATGTTAATTATTGTTAACTAAATATTTTTATGCTGCAAGGAAAACGTCTTTCTTTAGTATTTTATATTGTAATTTATACTTTTAAAATTTTATTTGAAACTTTTTATTCAAAAAGAAAAATATTTTTTTATTTGATTTAAGAATTTCTCAAGGAAATCAAAGTTTAAAGTTAACAATGGACAATTTTTTCAGCAATGCTACTCTAATTAATTAACTCGGTATCTAAAAACTACAAACTTCTAATTAATAAGATCTGATCTCCATAATCAACATGGCAAATAGTTACATTTTCTTTTAAATTTCACTACAATATACTGAACAACATAGGAAAAACTAAGCATTTTTATTTTAGAAATTTAGAACATTTTTTTAGAAAAATATTTTTTTATTTTTAAAATTACCTTGTGTTTAAAGTTTTCGAATACATATGTTAATGATTTGATGATGGATAATTAAAAATTTTGTAAAATTAAAATTTATAAAAGTAAAGCAATATAGATATTGTAGATTAAACAATTTTAAGGAAATATATTTGTGTGTTTCAATTAATACTGTACATATTCAAAGTTAAAATATTTCTTTGAATAAATAAAAAGCTGAATTACATAGTTTCGAAATAAAAATATAGTTTATCATACATTAAGAGTAATAAATATTTAAAGGAATTTTAAAAGGAATTATTCCATTAAAAATAATAGTCTTGATTTAAACATAAATAGGAAATCTATTTGAAAATTAAAATATTGTTTTTCAATTTTAAACTGACTTAATTGTTTAATTTCGCGTTTTTATGATTTCTTCTACAGCAAACTCTGCCGAAATAATATGGAAAACTGCAGAATAATTTGAAAATTGTGGGAAATTACTCTAATAAAGCAAATGACTTACACAAATTCCGTTTGCAGAAAAATTATTTACAAACGAACTTGATTAATCTGTCTAGCTATGGGTTGAACAATCCATTTATTTGACTTCATATTTTTTAATAATACATAACTTAATCACTTATCCTAATTCAGGTAGTTTTTTCGTAATTAAATAAGTTCTTGTTACATACAATACACATTTTTCCAAGTTTTAAATGTATTGGATTTCTAAATTTGTAGTATTTAGATTGAAATTTGCAATCAGGGTAAAAAGATTTTTTATTTAATTTTTCAGTTCTTTAGTTCTATGTTTTTTTGAATATCTGTGCCTTTTATCAATATAGAAAAATTAAAGATTTTCTATTTTTTAATAGTTATAAGATTATTAAATAAAATATAAAAAGTAGTAAGTATAGATGCTTGTCTATTGTATTTTAGTTTAAATTTTCAAGATACATTTCAGCTTGCGTAAATGTAACTCTCATAAAATGGTAGTGTTATGTAGACAAGTAGGTTGCACATGTGGCATTGCGTTTATCAGTAAACCTTCGGTGAAATTTTCCCTAGAATTCAAACTTTCGTTAAATTTTAGAAATTTTGTGCATTTCTACTACATTTTCTATGCCAATATTAAAAGCTTTCAGAACAACACAACAAAGCAAAAACATTTTTCAGTTTTAATTGTATTAAACATTCTCTATTTTTTTTAAAAAAAGAAAACTAATGAAATTGGATGGAACTGATGAATCTGGACAGGTAAAAGTAATGAAATTGGATTGAACTGATCAATTTGGGCAGGTATACTGACTTGAATATTATTGAATAATAGCATCTTTGAGACTGAAGTCTCCTTAAATTATTAGATATATGCTGATTATTTTCAGTTAACTATTTGGATTCTAAGTACCAGTTTTGATTAAAGGATTTAAAAAGCTAAGTTTTATTTAAAAGATTTAAAAAGTAGCTGACTTTGAAACTGTTATTTCACTTTATTAATGATACGTGCAGCGTTATATTTAATAGAAGTTTAGAACAAAAATCTTAGCATTTTGGGGAAAAAATCAAAATATTTTATTTAAATTTAATTGCTTGAACAAGAGAGCATAATTTTAAAGTATCATTCTTAATCTTGCAATATTAAGGTATTAGAATGAATGGACAGCATAAAATGAGTAGTAAACATAACTAATTTAAATAATTTTAGCACAATTCAGTCATTTGTGTTCGCTCGAAACTGAGTCATATCAATCGAATGATATTTGATAATATTTGTTACAAACATGATTATTCATTAAAAAATTTAAAACTTAAAAAATTTTTATAAATTTTATAGTATTTCTAATTTTATCAAAATGTTGCATTGTAAGCATTTTTTAAAAAATTTGTTCCAGGATATATTTAAAATGGCGTACAGTCAATTATAAAACCAAATTTTTAACTACAAAAAAATGGCCTGGCTTATGATTTAAATTCACTTAAAAATATTAAATTGAAAAAAAAATGCAAATCTAATTCTTGGCAAATGATAATTTTATAGTATGTAAATTTTCCATATTATGTTTGATGTACAATGATTTATAATTTTATATTCACAAAATAAGAAACTAAAATATATCATCCCGCAATTTTTTATTAAACAAGAAGTGAAATGTTTTTGATGCTTCAGCAGATATTAAGAAAAGTTATTCCTTTTTTTATTGATTTTACTATGAAATTAAATATTTGTGAGGTGTCAAATGAGATAGCAAAAATAAAAAAAAATCAATTTCAAAATAATCTAAATACTATGAAAAGGAAACTTGCATAAATGAGGCAATGAATATTTTTTAACATTAATTTCTGTTTCAAAATATATTAATCAGTCATTTAATATGTATAAGTAGCCACGAAATAAAATAAGTATTTGTAAAATGTTGAGCTCGTGCTTAAGGCTTAGCTTGAATAAACATTAATTATACTATACACACAAAAGATGGAAAGGCAATTAATTCCTGTTTATAACATTTTTAAAGTTCATGAGGTGAAACATAAATAATTTATTAAAATTATTGAAGAATGATCGATTAACATTCTTTTTCAATATTTATACTTTCATTGTTTTAATTTAATGGAAATCCATAATTAATTATTTCCCTATATTTTGAAAAAGACATTGAATAGAGAATAATCAAAAGTCTATCTCTTCCAAAAGTAAAAAGGAAAACAAGAATTGTGTTTTTTAATGAAAAATTTTACTAATAACATAAATTCTGATGAAATCAATTATTAGGAAGTATGCTTGAAATTGTTCGTTTTCATGTTCTTATTTGAATTACAAATATAAATGTATATCCATTTTGCATTAATTATTACATAAGCTAATTCTTAGGAATAGATAAACACATAATATTTTTTGACGTCATTGATTTGATTGAAATTGATAAAACAATAAATATGAATAAGTAAAAAAATGATACTTCATTTTTCATCAGCTAATAAAATTTATCTGATCTAAAATCGATGGAAGCCTGTGAATTCAAATATGTGATTGATAGAAAACGAAGTATTAATTTATTTGCATAATAATAATTTATTAATATTTCTTAGATGATATGGTGGAATCATATATAAAAAAATTGCAACTATCCCGCGCAATAAGTGTATGTACAAATTGACCAACTATCAATATAAATTGACTAACAATATTTTATTCATATTTTCATATTTCTCAATAAATAAAATTAAATGAAAATATGCTAAATGAGTAGAGTTAAGTATGCACACGTTATAATATACAGTTTTATTAATTTTATTAAGATTGAATGAAATAAATAAGGTAGTTTTCTAAAAATTGGTTAATCAGTTCTAAAAATTATAAATATCAGCAATGAAACTTTTTTTAAAAGTGCGACTTTTAAATTGATTTGATTAAAAAGTTACTTTTAAACATTTTATTTAAAATTTAAAGTATAAAATTTAAAAAAATTAAAGAAAATTTAAAAATTTAAAGTTTAAAGTATAAAATGTCATAAAAATGCTAAAAACAATAAAATTTCTCGTTCATATACGTATCAGAACTTTTACGTAAAAGAAAGTGTTCGTGAAAAAAGTTTTTCAGAATGCAATTTCGCTGATTTTTCCGGAAAATGAAAAATAATTAAATTAACAAAAAATAATGAATTGTGTCATTTCTTTAAATTACACATTAGTTTTTATAAGGATAATTTAAGATTAACAAATTGAGTGAAAAATAGAGCATGCGACAGTTAGATTTCATTAAAAAATTACAATATCGTATTTCGAATATTAAGTTTATGGATTTCTTTATGAATTCGAGAATATATCAGATTTAGTAAGTATAGACATAAAGTAAGGAATACACAGAGAAATTTCTTCGATGCTTACATTTCCATTTAATGGTAAACCTAATCTTAAGGTGTTAACAATCTGACCATTTTTTCGACAGCCCGTGCATTCGAATCTTACCATGAGTGATTATTTATAGTGACACACCATGCTGTAGATAAGGGTCTGATTAGCATTCGAATAACAAAGATTATATCTAAGGATCAAACCAACCATTTAAGCTGAGGCATCAACTAAATGGTTAGTAACATAGCTTTCAGTTAAACACATTGGTTGGATTCCTACATTTCGCATGACTGATTATGGGGCTTAAGATCCATATTGAAATGTAAATTTTCATGTGAAAAAATAATGAACAAACCAAACAATCTATTGATTTACCATTAAATTATATTCACATGTCTAATCATGTGATTTAGTAAAGTCGATAACTCTATTTCTCAATTGTTAATGCTATTGCCATTATAATTTGATGTTAAGCTAATTAACATATTTAAGTAATTCTTTCTAATTTACGGAAAGAAAATTTAATAAGTAAAATTTTTTTCGTTCTTTATAAATATAAATACTGTTATTTAAGATACAGATGATAATAATAAAATTCAATTTCATTATATATAAAACACTATTTTTTCTAAATCATGGAATCATAATTTTTCTAAAAAATAAAAGTAATAACTGCAATTGTATCAATTTTTAAGCACTTAAATTCAAAATTATTTAACAAACGTCAATTAATATTTGTAAATTTTATTGTCACTTGCAATACATGTTACAAAAGAGCAGGCTTTTTGCATAAAATTTCATAGTATTAAAAAATAATTTATAAAAAGATTGAAAAGTCAAAGATATTGAATACTTTCGAATGAAACATATTAAGACATGGATTCAGTATCATGGATAGGATTCAGTAGATAAATAAATGTACTAAGGTTGTAATAATTAATAATCTGCAAACACTCATACTTAATTATATTGAATTGTTGTTTAATTTACTGGAGTTTCAATTTCAGTACTACAATGGGTAGAAGTGATATCTTATTTCGTGGGGTACCCAATGGCTGCGCCATCGTTTCAACTGAAAAACATTGTGACTACGTCATATTTAACGTGTCCTTACTGCCATTAGCGAACACGTATCTTCTGTTGGATCGGGATTCAAACTCACTATATTTCGTTGCGAGAACGAATGCCCTGACAATCTAGGTCACCGCAGCCCTTATTTATTGAATTGAACTGCATAATATTTTAAAATAGTTTGTTATTTCACTATGTAAAATTTTCAATGCGATATTCCAGCTTTAGTTGTTATAATATTGTTAAACAATTATTGAGAAATTAAGTTGGCTTGATGAGACTTAAATTTACAAGTATTCAAATTATAAAAAAAATGACTTCACTGAAAATTGAATAGAGGCTAGGTATTAAAATGCAATGAAATTTTTAATTAAGAAAATTATATATATTAATGAATTAATTTCTTTATTTAAGCTGCTCGAAACATTCATGGAAAATTTCGTGAAGAAAAACCTTAATTAAAAAAGGTTTTCTTGAAAAAGACTTGAATATTTTCAAATTTCGTAAAGGACTTAGTAGAAACCTTAGGAAATATTTTAAACGGAATAATAATTTTACATTATTTAAATGAAGAAAAATTATAAAAATATTACTAAATAGAGACTGAAAATTATAGAACATTTATAAATGATTCAAAATTACAAAATATTACTTCTCAATTGAACTATAAGTTTATATTCTCTGATGATTAAATTATTTCCTTAGACAAATAAGGCATATAAAAGAAAAAATTAAAATTCATTCCTGAACAACATATTTTATTTGAATATTATAGCATAGTGCTCTTTTGTTTTCCCCTATTTTCTTTTTAAAAACATATTTTTATTTAAACATATTTTTTTAATTAAATTTTTTTCTTTTCAATAATATTATATGTCTAATGAATATAATATCTGCTGTATAATGTAATTCTTTTAAAAATTTTAAGTAAAACATTGATTTAACATACATTATTTTAATTTTTACTTAAACTATTTTAATCTAAATATTTATATTGAGTAAAGCTAGTGAATGTAGTTTATATAATTTTTATGTGCTTATGAAAAAAGTAAAATTCAGATTTTAGCTAACATTGTACCCAGCTCTAGTTATTCCATATTCATGGTATGTAAATACTGTGAAACACATAGCATTTGGTGTTTTAAAAACAAATATCGATATAGCAATGATTTCATAAAAGGTAATTTTTTTCGATTAAATTAAATATCTTGATGTCAACGGTATAGACTTAGGAAACAATTTAATGATAAATTTATAGGAAGGAAAGTTTTTAAAAAAGTTTAAAGTAAACAAAAATAATATACTATAGATTACTTTAAAAATAACACTAAATTAAGTATGTGAATTGCCAGTATTGAAATCAGAGGCATATAAATATTTACTGATAACATTTGTTTGAGCGTGTAATTAAAATTGTTTTGAATTAAATTGGAATTAAATTCTATATTAATAGTTAAAATATTCAATAAAATCAAGATTTTTCTTCAAAGCACCTTATTTTGATTTTGTTATTTTCATTTTGAATTTAATTATTTTAATTCAATTAACTTGATCAAATATATTCATTTAGTGATTGATTAAATATGCAGAATGCAATCAAACAATAAAAAGTTAGATTTACACTGGTTGAATATTCTCAGGTAAAAAAGGAAGGCTTTAGACTTCCTTAAAACTAGAAAAGCTAAAAAAATCTTCAAGTGCCTGAAGATAAACCTAACTTTTTTTAAAAAAAAAAAACTTTTTTCTTCTACTGGATTTTGTGTCGTTTGTCAACAGGAGCGAAAGCTTTATTTTTGTTCTTCCATTTTTAGAACCTACACTTGTTTTTGTAACAGTTGTCTTTGCACAAGTAATGAGTGAGGGGAATTTCTTATTGTTTTTGGCAGATGTTATTTAACTCAAATGAAGACCCTACAAAAATTCTTCGCATATCCTAAACAAGCATAAATCAAAAAACAATTTATGGTACTTAAAAACACACACACACGAATAGTTTTCCTTAGAAGTTGTAAGAAAGCATAATATTTTTTAGAAAACATCAATCAGTTAATAAATATATGATTAATAGAAATTATTTTGTCTATTAATATTATATTATAATTAATATCATATAATTAATTAGTATTGCATTATTATTAATTAATATTATACTATAATTATTTGTTATTTATAAATTACGGCTTAGAAAGTGATGGCAACAAATTCATTGTAAAACTTCAATTTATTTCAAGCATAAGCTGCTTTATAAATGTAAAAACTATATACAATGATTAATTTCAAAATTTTGTATAGAACTTATAACTTCTATTATAAAGACTTTAAATTTTTTTTAAAAAAATAAAAGCTAAGTATTTAAGAAGTTGCCAAATCCTTAGTCGAAAATCATGTTGGAAGATTTTCACTAGAAAATAATTTAAGACAATTTATGCCCAAGTAGGAAATGTTTATTTTATTTTTTGTGGATATTCTTAAAATTTCCTAAAGAAATTTTAAAAAATGTGTCATTCTTAAACTATTTTCAACTAAAACATGTATTTATTTCATAGCTATTAATAATTACGTTTTCATCATTTTATTTAATACAATTATTTTAATTACTTAAATTCACAGAAAAATTATTTATTATAATTATTAAGGCAGATAAATACTTAACATTTAATTATAAAGAAGTATATTAAAATTAAGTTCATCAAAGATTAAAAAATATTCTCGCAGTCTTACCATAATGAAACATTTTTTTACATTAATTGTTGATTGAAATTAAATGTATTTTATGATTATGTTTTAGCCCTTCCTCCCTTCAATGTCCTAATAAAAATAAGTGTCAAGCACGCTTGTGAACTAAACACTGGTTTTGCGTTAGGCTCACCAACTAACTTGAGCATACCCCAAGGCCCTCTGTTAAGAAAACTGATATGGTACTGTAGACCATGGCCTTATGAGATCTATTTTGCAACTGAGTTTAATTTAGTACTTATAATATTTAGACAAAGCTATTTAAATTATAGTGGCATGTGTTAAAATAAATTTTTCTATAATTATGAATGTAAATTGAAATATTCATTATTAAAGATTAAAATACATTTGAATAAATAAATAGGTATTAAATTAATTCTCCCATTTGGGTATTGGGAGCCGTTATTCTTTTAATAAATTAAGTTTCCTGTTGAACATTTTATTCATTAATTTAATTAAAATATTAAATGAATATGATCGATTGAAATACATATCAAAATAATGCTATAATTTTAATTCATTCAACGTAAAATAATAATAATAATAATCATGACTTAGTGGTACCTCAACTCCCGCGTCTTAATTGTAAGAGTTTTAAGGGTTAATCCCGTCCCAATTGAATTATTTAAACCTGGTGCTGCATTTTTAATTTTGTATAAATATCTAAAGTTGTGTAAGTACCTAAAAGTTTTATTTTTTAGAGACATTTGACTAAAAGTATATTATCCTTAAAGCTAATTCTCGAAGACATTCTATGCAATAGAAACTTTAAAGAGTTTTCATCAATTTGCTATCCTTATTTTCAATAACTAGTAGTTATATTATTTATTTACTTAAATAATAAATATTACTTATCTATGTTAGTAAGCAATTAGTTTTTATATCTTATTTTCAATGTTAGTTAGGAGTTTATAATTTTATTTTTAAGAACTACCATGATTGAAGCATATTATCTTGTAACAAAATAAAGTTTATTGAGGAAACGTAAATTATAAGGGGAAAATTGATAAAAAATTAGAACTTATTGATATTACTTTTTTCTACTACTTTTCAATAATTCAATAAGATCATATACGTAATTTGAGGCTTATAGCATTTCGAAATCTGCTATTGACCAAACTATTGGTTGAAGTGTCTGTTGTGTGTATGAGAAAAGTAACATCAGCTGTAAACTAGCAACAATGCTGTCTTTTTTCTACTTAAGTATTTATTAAGTATTTTGAAGAAAAGTTGCATTAAATTATATTTAACAAAATATTTATTTACATTGTAAAATGAGCATATTTCTCTTTATAAACTTATCTGTGTTACACTTTATAAAATTTAAAAAGCATAAATATAAAGTTTAAAATTTAAATTATTCAAATTTGACTGCATTGGTATACTTAAGCATTGCTCTAAATGTAGAGGGCATTCCATTAACTTACTGTATAATGCCAACTAAATTTAATTTTGATTTTTTACCAGCAAGAAAATGAATAAAGGACATTCATAAAAAATTGTTTATAGCAGTATAGATTTATCTAATTTAGCTAGAAGTTTTTTTTTAATACTTTTCTGAAATTTAAAAATATCAAACATCTTAACTTTTTAAATGAAATTTTTTCCAGTTAAAAAAGGTGTTAGTGAAAGAATTGAAAATGTTTGTCAAATTAGTTCAGTTCTTCAATGGCGTTTCAATCTTCTTTTTTAATTTCATTAACATTTTAATGCAATGAATCTGTCTATATGGATAATATTAATTGAAAAATATTTTACTACTGTTAGAGTAATATTTAATCTTCCAGATGCTAGTGGTCAGAAAATATGATGAACAACTGGAAACACAAGCTTTAGAATGATATTTATTAATATCCTTTATAGCTTAATCTTCCTACAGTTTAACCTTCACTACTAACTTATAACATTCTGAAAACTATTTCACAAGGCTTTAAAATCCTTGAGAAAAAGTTGTAATTTTTTCAAAATTAGATATTAATAATTTATTTTCTAAAAATTAAAATGTAAACATTATTGAAAATTTGAAATAATCATAATACCCAAATGACATTAGAGATTTTCTTTATTGCAAATTATTCAAATTTTTGTAGCTAAATTTGAATTGCAAGCACTATATTAATTGAACTCACAATTTAATGAGTACTTTACATAACAATTTCTGCTTTGTATCCATATATATATATATATATATATATATATATATATATATATATATATATATATATATATAAATGTATGTATGCATGTGTGTATATATATATATATATATATATATATATATATATATATATATTTTTTTTTTTTGCTAATTGTTAAAAATATGGCTTCTTATGTATACACATTCCATTACGTAAACATGAGTATTTTATGCAAGAAATATTTATGAGCACTATTAAAGAATAGCAAAATAATATAAATTACTAATACAGCTCGATACGTTACCAGCAGTTGCAAATTTAGAAAATGAAAGTAATGATTAGACCATATATTCACATTTCACCAAGATGAATATTTTAGCAAATGGATTCTTAATCAGAATTCAGTTAAATACATTATATTAATCTAGCTCTTACTACAGCCTCATTTTGATAGCAGAGCAGACTGATTTTTACTATTTCAATTGGACATCCCTTTTCAATGCGGTTGCTCTTAGGATTAATTCTATTTATTGCTAAGGAGCGATAGTTAGGGCAGCATATACAGAGTAGGGTACCCAGTTGGTCTACCCTCTTCACCTGGAATGTAAAAAGATACAAAAGGACACAAATACAAAGAAAGGACCCTGCACGAGCCAGGATTCGAACCCTAGACCTACTACTACAAAGTTTAGGACGCTAACCATTCAGCCATCTCAATAGGAAGAAAATTCATCATCTGATTTTTGTAGCGAATACTAATAAATTTCTCCTTGAAATTTCCCCACAAACACTTATGATTCTGTATAGATAATAAGAAAGTTGAAAATAAATTATTGGTCAAAGCTGTTTTGAAAACTCTATTGTCCCTGAGTTTAGAGTTAATGACTACTAAATGAAACTCATTTCTTTCACATAATTAAAAATAAAATTTTATTCACTGAAAAAGAAATATTAAAAAAAAATAATAAAAGAAACTTAAGCTTTAATCATTGTCATTGAAGACAAAATGAGAGTTTTCATATACTAAGTTTAAATATATACCAATTAATATTCACACAAGGTATATTGATTTGCTACATTCATCTGAAGAATTATAACGAATATTTGTGCATGAATGTTTTTAATGTTTCACTTTAATAAATAATAATTTGTTCATAATAATAATTTAATAAACGATTAATAAAACAGTTTAGTAACGATTAATAAAAACCATTTTTTATATTGACTATGTTAAGAAGAATTAAGCAATAACATTTAAGATTAATAGCTCAATGTAATTTTGAAAAATATTTTAAATTAGTAATTATTTAATTCATTTTTCATGATTTTGTTGTGTGTATCAATTTTGTAAAATATAAGAACACATTAAATTATGTATCAGAGTTTTTATACACAAAGAGTTAAGAATTCTTCACTATTTAATATTGAGAATAATACAACATACATTATGAAATATAATGGAATAAACTCAAAAATATTTAACCCATATTTTCGTTCCAAAAACAGTCCTCTATAAACTACCCTGGAATTAAACTCAGGCTTAATAGTAACAAATTTACATTTAAGAAATATTTAAATTTGTACAAAAAAGGGTAATATTTAACTTAAAAAAATTTATATACTATAAAATGGAATAATTTTGCACACATATCAAACAAGGAAGTTATAATAAAAGTAGTATTTTACCATCTAGTCACCTATTTTGTAATTATCCAACAGGCAATTCTGGTAAATTATTCCTCAAAACTAGTTCTATACTGAGCGCAAAGTAAGATTTTAAACTAAAATTCTAGTTTAGAAATATTTAATCTGAATATTTTAAAGCGTTATTTACAGAATACATTTTTTATTTTAAAAAATTGAGAAAAGCTCTTATAATATTTGCATTAATCAAGGAATTTTGTTCGAAAGAATGAATGCCATTGTTTGACAGATCATCCATTATTTAATTTTTACAAATCACTTGCAAAAGAATTGGAATATATGGAAGTAACGGAATTTATTGAATAAATTCAAATAGCGCTGAGTTTAAACTTACTAAAAAATTCTGTGAGGATAAATGGGGTTCCATGACACAAAGATCATACAAAGAATCACAATGCACCATAAGTAATCTCCGTCATGGGTGAGAGTTGCCAGGAAAATGTGTCATTTCAGTTTCCCTGGCAGTTCATCTATTTCAGAACCAGGAATGCCTTTTCAAACTTAATTTTAATGCATACCGTAAGCTTATTTTAAATTCTTAAACTTGTTTAATTTTCCCATTCATATGCACTTATTATATTTAGTCTAAAATGTTTAAATAGAGTCGTAGAATTTCACGGATTTTAGAGTGAAATAATTTCAAAATGTATCCTGCTGGATAATTTGAGAGTTATTTTCTTAAATCTAGTTAACATCCAATTTTAATAACTGCATTGCATTAGAATGTTACTACAAATAAAGTAAGGATATTTATATATTACCTTAAGAAGCGTCATGGTTAAATTCCTTTAAAACTACATAGTAACTGAATAACAATAGTTTTGTAATTATTAACTAAAAATGAAATTCAAAATAATTAGAAAAAGTTTTACATTTAATTTACATTCAAAGAAGCTAATTATAATTTATGTAAAAAATTTGAATGTTGGAGTTTTTCTTTTCTTCTAGACACCACAAAATATTTAAATATCAAATAACCTTTAATCATTAGAACATAACAGGATTTCAATAAAAAAATGTGCTGCGTTTAAAAAAAATCTCAAGACAAAGAATTGAGAATTCTATTGGAGGAGAACTTATTTTGAATTCCTAGGGCACATTTTAAAAATATTTGAAGAGAATAAAAACCTATCCCTTGAAACCCCTGTGAGAAAAGTTGAAAGAATCAAATTATTTTTGGTTTAGTTGGAATTTCATTGCATTTTATATTTTATTTTTTTCGGATTTTTTTTTACTGATCTTCCTCATTCTTCAGAAAAACTTGCTGGAATTTAGTACAAAAAGCTGCCTAGTAATTGCGGAAAAAAAATGCTGATGTCTTTTAACATATATTTTATTATTTATTTTACTTAATGAAACTGCTTCATTAATTTGAGTTTAGCTTTCAGTAATATGGTAAAAAAAGGTGAAGCCTTTGGCGAAGTTTCTAAAATTTTTAGTTGTATTTGTGTCTTAAAGAGTTTACTTGTTAAACTTATTTTCAAACAAGAAATTTAAATATTTTTATTATTGAGAAAACATTCCAACTTATTCTTAAGATTTTCATATTTTTCATTTATATTCAATTGAAATATTTTCTTAGACCATTATACAAATCAATGAAGATTATTTCTGATTTTTTAAATTGTTTTATAGCTCTTACTTTTATTGTATAGAATAACTAACTATAAAAGGATTTTACAGGAACTGAAAATATATTTAAATTTCCAGTTTGTAACCTTATTTTAGCCTAATAATATATGTTTATTTCTGCATATGATTCTTATTTGCCGCACATAATCCTTTTTAAATTAAAAGAATTTACCTAATGGTATTTCTGTCAAATATTATTTAATATTCTTAAAATGATATTATTTAATACTCTTATAAAAATTGTAGTCATGAAAATATTAAAATGAAAATTGCCAAACCAAATTTTAATCTACATAAAATGTGTATATATTTTTACGTAAATTGTTTTTAACTGAATATTTAAAAAAAAGCTCCTCAAAAATCTTGTTTTAACTAATTAGAATATCTGTTGCAAGACTTAAATTATACATGAAATATTTATTTTGCACGGAAGATGCAATACAAATAAAAATAATAAATGTTTTACTTAAATTTTAACCATGTGATGTATATACGATTTCCAGTAAGTTTACAATTAAAAAGTATTTCTTTAACAATATTATTTTAGTTTTTAATAATATATGATTGATTTAATGTATATTTGATTAATCTGAATATTTCATAAGTAAATATTGAATGACAAATTTATAATTTAAATCAATCAAAGAATAATCATTATTAAATTATTTATGATACATATTTTAAGATGACAATAAAAAATACGGGATATAATAGCTCAATATTTTACAACTTAATTTCAATAATAGATGGAAATAATTAAAACACATTTTATTCTTAATAAAGTTCTTGGTAATTAAAAAGTCTTTTACATACTGTATAAATTTAATTAAAAAGCCGAGACTTGTTTCCAAAATTCTCAAGCCTTTAGTATTAAATACAAGGAGTAAAAATCGTGTTTGTGTGTGTTACTTCCGTAAGAAGGAAACTCTAATATTTTTTGTACATTTTTAAATGTTATTAATGTCTGAAAACAATTCATATTTGTAATTTAATAGAAATGATACTTTTCACTTTATTCGAAGCATTTGTATTAAGAAAATAATTTATGCTCTAACGTGTTTGCAAGCACAAAACAAGACTTAAGAAGCTAAATCATTATTTGATTGAAAGGTCAGAATGAGAAAAACTTAAAAACTAAGTAGCTTAAATGCCAAACATATATGTTTGGTAAGCATTTATGAGTGTCCTTGAAATCCAAAATCATTAGTTCTTTTTGTTTAAACTAATTCAAACTACTGAGTTTCAGCTCTTTTTCATATTTAGTTAAGGGAGGTTTATTCAATTTGGGCTTAAAATATATCCTAATTTATTATTATTATCTTTTATAACTTTCATTCACTACTTAACTGATCTATCAAACATTTCATAACCAATGAAATAAAGATTTCACGAATTACTTTATATCTTTGTCCTGAACTAAATTTCTTTTTTTAAATGAAAAAGTTATACTGATGAATAATCAGCGTTTCAGTTTTATAGTTGAAAGTTCACATGAGTTTGATACTTTCAAAAATTCAATACTATGACAGCACATAAAGGACATTCTAAAGACCTTAGGCTCTTTAATATCGATGCAGCTGCTATCTGAGAGAGAGGACCTTATTTAGTATTGATTTACATAGACTGTGAACCATATTTAAATATTTTTAGGCAGGAAACTGTGATATGTATGATTTCAAAACAAGTTTTTTTTTTTTAATTTTTAAAAATATTTCCTTTTAATTTTTTCTGGCTTATACGATTTTAATGGAATATGTCTAAAATATTACAATAAGTGATATTAAAATTAAATTATTTTGGGTTATTTTATTTTTAGAATTTCGAAAATTTCGGTTTCTTAAATAGATATTTTAAACAACAAGGATTTTGATCAATGAGGGGAAAAGGAAATTTATAATTGAGCAAGCAAAATTTTCAAAAACAATATAAAGTAATTATAAACAAGTGGAATTTTGCATTCTTAATTTATGAATTGTAAATTTTAATTTTTTTGTTAACTTATGAATTGTAAATTCTTCTGTAAGCAATTGTCCTTGAATAAGTAACAAATGAATGGAAGTCATGATGTATTCGTTAGTCACACTTCATTGTGATTGATAAATTAAAATGTGTCACTTCAACGTCTAAAGCTTATTTTCAATGTATGAAAAATTTTAATCTATGAAGTCACATACAGTTGAGAATTACAACAGTATGTAATTTAAGTAGAGCAAAAAATGTTTGAATATTTTGAATTTTAGTAGCTAATATAACACCAAAATAAGTTTTTGTATAATATAAAAATAGATTTTGAGTCACTGACAAATATTTTACGGTATCGTTCATAATAATGGATTTCCCATAGTAAAAAGTTGTGACTTTGTTTCCCATTATAAACTGAATGTATCTTATTATTGAGAATTGACTTCAAACTCTGAACTCATGAGAGCCATCTCTCGTTAAGCATATTTTGAACACAAAGATAGATTAACATATTGGATGATTTAAGACAAATTATTGCAGTTTAAAAGTTACTGTTTTCACTAATCCACATAAAAAAGTACTTATATAGAACATTAGTCCTTTATTTCCTTAAATAAATTAATAAATAAGATTATTATTTTTTTACAACACTCTAATTTTATCACACAACTCAGTAAAAATAAACACTTATGTATCAAATAATGAAAAGAGGTGATTCATTAATATATTATAAATATTTACTTTTAACGGAAACAAAATATCATGTGTAACATATTATTCGATAAAATGGGATTTTCTTTAGAGGCGAATCAACTTATCTTTCATCCAAGAAAGGAACAACGAAAGTGTAGACGTATAGGCGAAAGTGTCAGAGCCAACGACATTTGAAGAGCTTCAAATAAACTGATATATAGTGTACAAATCAGTGTCATTTATAAAGATTGATGTATGACGGAATTTAAGATTGAAATATGTGAATGATTGTATTTTTATTCAAATATCCTGCTTAGTAGATTTAACCAACAGCTGAAAATATTCAAATAATGAAAACAATTATATTTGTAAAGATTAAAAATGATACATAAGATTTAGAAAATTTTAAGCTTTATAATTGTGTAAAATAAAACTTTTTGAGGAGGTTTTTTCTGAATGTAAATGAAGTAAAAAATAAATCCATGTAATATTTTTGAGACAAAAAAATGCTGCTAATAATCCTTTATTTTAAAGAGCAAATGAAAATTGAAAAATTTCTTAGTGCTGTTATCCTAGAAATATATTTATTTCGAATTGCAAATCTTAAACAAGTATTACTTTCTGTTAATTTACAAGTACTCATGAAAAAGCTATATTGTCAATTTGTAAGAATTTTGTAATTGTTCTTATTAGAATGAAACTTGTGACAAGGTTGACTTTGTAATCTGTCGTAAAATTTTAGTTAAAAAGAAATAAAATTCATCTAAAAAATTTACTCTTATTTAAAATAAGAATCAAAAAATGCTGTGAATTTTAAATAAAGAGAATGTGAATGCACACTTTCCCTTTCTACTCATTAAAATAGGAAATAAGTACATCTATTTATTAATAATATACGCCGAACGTTTTCTCAATAGGTAAATGATATCCAAAATTTGTACGAAATTAATTTATAAAGAAACAATTCTCTAAATTTCTACTAACATTTACTGGTAATAAAATGTGTTAAATAAACAATGATAAAACGCATTAAAAGGAAATTGTTACATTGTGGAAAGTTTATCACGTTCAAATCAATGAAAGCACTTACTTTTCAGCGTATACACCTTTATAAAACCAACTTTAAACTTTAAATTGCAAAATTTGCATATTTTAATAATTATTTCTGAGTTATAAGAAAATCAGAATTTATCTTAAATAACAAATTTAGAGTTAGCTGATAATAAGCAGAGATTGAACAAGCATTAAAGGATGGCAAATATTTTTAAAAATGATAGACATACTTAATGCAATTTTTTCAAATGTTTATGCATTTTTTTAAAAAATCTCAGAAAATATGACAACTCATTATTAAACTTATACATTATTAAAATAAATTATAGTATATTTTCTATTATATTATTTTACCACTATCGATAGTAAAATTCTTTCTTTTTCTTATATGTAAAGTGTAGAATAGGGTTTTTCTTTACTGTGAATTACACAAAATACATTTATTTATGTACAGTTCAATGAATATTTCTTTAGTTTTCATGAGTAGTTTTACAGAGTCAATATTTTCAGCTGGCAACTTTAATTCATCTTAAAATAACCGAAAGAATTCTGGATGTTATTTTCTTTTTGTTTTGTTTGAAATTCTGAGAACAAACTTTCTCAAACTTAAACCCAAACGAATTTAAAAGTTTGTTAATCAGCTTTAAAGCGCACTTTTCATTCTATTAAGAAAATAAATATCCATTCTTTACTTTTTCAGCACGAAAACTCAGTTTTATGCTTCATAAATAGAAATAATCCTCAATTGATATAGATGCCTTTTATTGTTAAATAGGAAATAAATAAAATTTTTAAATTGTGAATTATTTTAATTCCCTTTGAAACCACATTAAGTTTAAAACATTTTAATTTGTTAAAATCAATATACTTATTTGTGTTATGAAAACTTTTATGAACTTAATTTTATTGAACATCCTAACTTAAAAAAATTAATAGAAAATAAATTGCAGTTGTAGAGGTCAGACTGCACTGACGGCTTAGAAATATCTTGATAAAATCTTAATGTTATGAAGAACATTTATTTGTAGTTACAAGATATTGATGAAAAAATTTTAAATATAAAATTGCTGGATTCCGATAAATGTTTGCGAAGAAGAAAAATACCTCTTGTTGACATTGCCATTTAACTTTTAGATGTGACTTTATTGAAAATAATGAACGAACTATAATGGTAATGAGTAACATTTTTTCACGTCTTTCGCAATTTGAAGTTGCATAATTGTAGTTGAATAGCTACAGAAGTCGGTAAAAATAACAAAATTTGGAAAATTCTATCCAAAAGAATACAAATCTTTCTTACCTTAATTATGAAATTGAGTATTTGTTAAAATTATAAACTAAGAAAATAACATTTTACTACATATTTGGGATGCCCCACTGTATTTCTCCATTTTGGCATTATATTTTCAGTGATGTTGGTCTGTAGTGTTTTCAACGCCATCTTGTTTCTTTAAACATAAGCATGCTTGCCGATTTACAAAGGACGCATTAAAATATATTTTCCCCATGTTTGTAATAGTAGGAAGCTTTGAATGAGCTTAAGTTCAGATGATTCTATTATGCTCAGGAGTATACTGATATTCTTATGATTAAACATAAATAATAGAACATAAGTACAGACACAAACATAATATTTCTTTTATCAAACACATATAAATCAGTTAAAAAGAAATTTCTAAATCAGCATTACAGAAAAATTGATTTATCTTTAATGAACATACAATAAGTTTTCTTGCTATACATTAGATTTACAGAATTATCCGTCATGTAATTATGTTCACATAATGAAACACTCATTTTCTGATATTTTTCTTTCGAGAATAATGCATTTATTTCGTCATCTCCTACACTTTAACTAAGAAAAGCATTTCCACATACCATATTGTATAAATTTATTTCATTTAATTAAAAAAATAAATTTTTATTCGCATAAATCTTAAAATTTGATTAGATTCTGAATCACATATCAACAGCTAATTCGTAATTCCAGCCTATGAGCTGCAATTGTAAGTATTAACCATTAATCTGTCCGTTCTGTAGGTATCAATT
This sequence comes from Latrodectus hesperus, assembly GCA_037975125.1. Taxonomy (NCBI): domain Eukaryota; kingdom Metazoa; phylum Arthropoda; class Arachnida; order Araneae; family Theridiidae; genus Latrodectus; species Latrodectus hesperus. Next base: position 68,894,890 of record CM075857.1, on the reverse strand, counting down.
CATAAAAAACCGTGTTCAATCTCTGTATACACGGATTCTATTTGGAAGAATTCTTGGATTACGCAAATAACAAACTTTTCTACATTAAATCTCTCCTTCAGAATTGTGGAGTAGTATCTCATACAGACGTTATTTTATCCCGACTACGAATCGGGCATACTCGATTCGTTTGACGCATAATTATATTTTATTTAAGAAGCCTACACCTCTGTGTTAGAGTTGTAAAATAATTTTAACTATATACCTATTTTAATAGATTGTCGTACTTTTAAACATCTTTGTCTTTCTTTTTCTCACAGCACTGTCTTAAATTTACCAGACTTGATTGGTGGAACACCAAATAGAAATCTCTTTGCTTTCTTAAGGACTATTCGGAGTTTTGCACTGCCTATAACGCATTCTCTTTGTTCCAAATTTATTTTTGAAAAAGATTCAAATTTATACTATTTTACTGCAACAAACCTATATTTGTCAATTTTATAATGGACATTTTACATCTTTTGTTCTGATTTGATTGAATTTTAAGCATTCATTCGGCGCAGTATGTCCTTTTTCGGAAACCAGATATAACTTATAAATACTATATTTCTATTCAATTTTTTGTACTTTTTTGCTGAATGATTTATAATACGAATCTATTCAAATAATGCAACAATTACAATGCAATTCCTTCTATATAATAACATAAAACTTTAAATATCCTGTTCTCTCATGGGTCTAATTAGCCCTCGTGTGCAAAAAATGACCGTTGAGCGACAAACAAACCAAACCAAACCTGTTCTCTCATGCATTATTCAGATAATTAGGTGACAAGCACTGACAATTAGTGCTAAATTTTTAGAATATTTTCAAATTTATTGTTAAACGCGTTCACAAATAGTCACTTCAAATACTTCATTTAGACACTTTCGTTACATTTAAAATAGCAGAATAAACAAAAAAGTAAGAAAATTTCCAAATGCATTCTATTCATAAAATAGAAAACCGATGTCGATCAGAGTCACTCTAAAAATGCAAGTTAGGTTACATTTTTAGTTTCTTCTTGATCTAAAATTTAGTAAAAATATTTAATTCAGTAATTTGCAGTGAAATATTCATCTTCTCTTTTTTAATGCAAATTAATGATACTGAAAATATCATGATATTCTTTAGTTTCTTAAAATGTTTGATATATTTTATGAAATTTAAAACTTATGTGTGTAATAAAGTCTTATAACAGAAAAATCTAAGCAGCTGAAAAAATTTAAAACTATAATTTTTCGAAAACTGGAAAAAATTAAGGGAAAACATGAGCTGGTACTATTTTCACTGGTATTCTGAAGTTAATATAACGATATTTTGTTTGCACTATAAAAGGGCGTAGTACTTTAAAATGTATTTAGATAAGAATGATGCTTTTTACAGCCGAATCTAGGTTAATGAAATTATACGTGTTGTTCAATGTTGTAATTTTATGTTCAATTTATTCTTCAATTTTGAGCATATGTAACGGTGCATTTATATTATTAAATGTAAGTTTAGATAAAAATACATATTAGTACAGATTTTATAATTTCAAGTGTCTTTGCATCTTTTAAAATTAGTATTTGCAGTAATAAACGCTTCATTAACCAAAACAAAATAAAGTTAGCACTTTATAGCTAGTTTTTAAGGGATAACATTTCACATTTTTATACTTCTAATAAGAATTCTAATTGAATGAAATTGAAAAAATTGCCTAAAATGGTATACGCATTTTTTAAAAAAATTCTTATAATCAAATTTTATGTAAACCATATTTATAACGAATATTTCATACGATTTTTTGTATTTAAATTAACATTTTTATATAATTCAATCCCTTCAACAACTGAGAATTTTTAATTCCTTAGCACTATTTAAATTAAATATGAATAAAGGTATAAATAATTATTTCCCTTTTAAACATTTTTCCCGATTAAATCCCATAAAATGATGGTAACGTCTGTATTATTTCTCTTTAGGATTATTTATGTTTGCTACTTTACCGAGTATTTAGGTTAACAAAATAGTCTTAACTTTGTTAATAAGATTCTAAAAAGAAGTAATTTAAAAATGGTTTGATATAAATTTTCTTAAATATAAAATACATAAAATGTGTATTATTAATAATTAAGTTATATAAACTAAGTTATATTATTCTAAAAACTTGAAAGCATTTTAGAATAGTTTTGCCATACTTATTGACATATAGTTATTGGTCAATAAGTATGGCAAAACTATTCTAAAATACTTTCAAGAGTTACATAGTATAATGTAACAACAATCGAGAAACTTTTCCACGAACATCCTTCTTTCCATAAGAGTAACTTTATCACCCTATAATAAACACTGTGATCTTATGAACTTTTAGAGGTAATTTTTGACCATACTTTTATGACTTTCTGTCATAATCTTTCCAACAATATCATCTTTTCCGGTGCTTAAACAAGTATGTGACATAAGTAAGTATCATTAAAAGACACACAGAAATGAACGGTAAAAAGTAAAACTAAATATTATTAGGGTCCCGTAGATTTTCAGGTACATAGAGATTTCTGCATTTGTTTTCCACATCACGTAGGCTTTGTTCCATGTGTGTTTTATTTCATTTATTCGGCTAAAGTAATGTAAGGAAAAGAACATAACATGAATGTGAACCTCTGACACGTAATGCTGTATCGATTGGCTCAGTAGGTGGGGAATATAAACGATCATTCTATAAACTCCTTGCACCAATCGTGAGGAAGAAGTGTGAAGTTTATTTTGTGTTCTTGTATGCCACTTCTGAAGTTTCCATCGATAACAGAACTCAAATATTTATCCAAAAGAAGAGGCATTGGACACAAGAAGGATGTCGTACTGGGAGTACAGCTTGTTGGTATTCTAAACAGTCAAAGATGGGAAAACTAAATATTTCCTCTACTTAAATTTTGTGTTTTTGTAGTTACTTAGATGTTCTCCTAAGACTTAGTGCTACATGACGAAAACTATATTAGCAGGAAGTTAGAGATGTCTTGGAGTGTAAAGTCAACAGTATGATTTTTGCATCAATTAATTCAGTATTTGAATAAGGGTTATCAAAACTTTAATAGCTGCATCAGTTATAAAAAGAAGCATGCATCAGTAACCTACATATAATAAAGAAAAATTACCTTCTGTTAAACATGTCGGAATACAAAAAATAATTTACGAAAATAATACTCAAGAGTCGAAATTATATTTCAAATAGTTTTGAAAATAAATTTGTAAGCAAATTTTGAACGTTTTGAAGAACGTAAATTTGAAAATTCCTTTCTTTCTATCAAAAGAATTTAGCATTTCTAAATATAATATTGTGAGTGTGTGAATTTTAAAAGTTATTTCTTCAATGTTCTTAAGAAAGAAGATTACAGTGAGGCGAATTTTTTCAGATAACAATAGGAAATAAAAAATAATAGCAATGTACTGGTTTTATTTAATTAATAAATTTGAGAATTTAAGTTTCAAGATCTAGAATATATACCATAATAATGTATGTGTGAGTGATAGTTAGCTATATTAATATCCGAAATATTATTTCCTTACCTAAATTGAAATATTAATAATTTTTCTTTATCATGAATATAATATCTTTTTATTTCTTCAATCTTTAGTCAGATTCAATTTTTTTTACCTTTTTTGACATGAAATATTTTTTTATATTTCAAGCATATTCAGCGCATAAAATTAGTAAAGAATCATGGAGTGTCTTAGTTGCATTTTTCACATAATCAGGCAGTTTATTTTGATAAATGTTTAAAATAATATTTCCTAGCTTCATCAATTATTAGTTTATTAAAAGATTAAATATTATTAGTTTATTAAAAATTAAATTGTCCTTCATCACATTTTATTTGAATTATTGAAGTCCATACTTACTAAAATCATTTTAATTTAATTTTATATTTAGGCAAAAATTTTCAATGGATTTTGTAACAGTTTACATATTTTACAATTTTGTAATTAATATATTTTCAGCAAATATTCAAGATGCATGATATATTTTTTTCTACAGAATGTAAAGAGTTATTTTAAAATGCATCGTTTTCTTAGATGTACTGATGTATTATGATTGCTTAAGAAAACAAACAAAAGAATTTCTTTTATATCTGCAAAGTATTACTTGCTTTGAAATTTAAATGTTTTTAAAATTGAGTAACACCAACAAGAATATTTTCAGTAGGATCACAATTCCGGAATATGCAAGATTATAATTTTATATTTATACTAAAAGGAAAACATTTTGGAACATTTATCCAATTTGTCGTCTATTGTGTTCTCCTATTTCATTCAATTGTGTCACTTAAACATGACGAACTTTTATAATGTTTCCTCGAAAGGTATATTGTAAACTAATATCTTTATATTGCAGAATGTAAACTGAGGAATGAGAAAAATACTTAAATTACCATAATTTTATACATTTTGTCAAAATATAATACTATGTTATTTATAATCCATTTAAAACATATAAATACTTTGATAACTATTTTGCATTTACAATTTTGACGATTGACAGAATCGTGGAAAGCAATTTTAAGCTTACAAATAGGAAGAATTTACACGGCTGGTTTACGTGGCAATGTGAATGGTTTAAGGCAGCTTTTCATTTTCTTAAATTCTGAAGTTTTCAAGCAACGGAATATTTATTATAAAGAAATTTTATTAATAGATAGACTAGAATTTTCCCTTCAACTCAACGGATAAGGTTTTTATAAAATTAATTTTAAGCAGATATTATTTTATGTAATGGTTATTAGGTCCGTCTCTATTCATTTTGAAGAACCACTTCCGTTTCAGTAAGTTAATGAGGAAACATTCTTTAAAAATATAACTAATTGTTTTCATAATTAATTTGAATAATAGGATAATGCGTACTTTTGATCTGAAATTTAAAATATTCTGAAATTGCATGTTACTTATCAAATATATTATATAAACATATAAGGTTTAATATCATAAATTTATTTACTGTGCTAAATTTTCATTTGACTGATATGATTCATTTTAGAAACATTAATAAAAACAAATAACAATAGTAATTTAAGAGTAAAAATAAATAATATTAATTATCAGTAAGCAAAATTAATATAATTACTTGATAATTGTAAACTGTATTTTTAATCCTTATTGTTAAAATCATCAACCAAACTTCGACTGCATGCTCTTTATTTAATGACAATTTTTTTACTTGAAATTGTTTTAATCAATGTTTTGTTAAAAATTTGATTTATACGTGTGAGGGCATTCTACCTAAAATCCTCTGTTGGATCCTAACTGGGCCCAACTGACCACCAAGAGGGATTAAGAAAAAAGGGCATTATTCATAATTACCATAATAATTGGAATAAACTTCAATTTTTTAATTAGTAATAAATTTTAAGAATGAAATCATACACATTTTAAAAAATAAAATATTTTCTGGAGTGAATTTTTAAATAAAAGGTTTTTACTTGTAAATATTTTACTTTTGAACGTTTTTAGTTTTGAACTGCCTATATTTTGGTATTCAAATATTTCATATATTTAAAGTTAGTAAGCTTATAACTTTTCTCTTTATAAACATTCAGTGGATCAAAATGGAACTTTACAAAAATTCTTCTTCTTTAATACATAAATTAAAAATACCATTAAAATTAATAAAAAAACTATGAATTAAAACATTTCAGATGTAAGGATTCCCAAGCTCTAAATCTCATTAAAATTAAACAATGTCTTAAATACCATTAATTATATAAAAATTATATTGAATACAATTGTGAAACTATACAAAAATTTATATCTTATACATTTTAAAAAATACTTCGTAAATTCATAATTAATTCAATGATATATATATATATATATATATATATATATATATATATATATATATATATATATATATATATATATATATATATATATATAAGTACTCACAAAATCATGTCAATCTTTAATGTTAACGATTCAAAAATCAATGAAAAATATTAATCTTAACAATATTGCAACCTTAATTTTCAAGTGAAAATATTCTCCCAATTAATTATGTAAAACAATGAAGGATTTAACACATTATCAAATTCATGATATTTTTAAAGAACTTGTCGTTTTAACTAACATCGTAGTTTGCTTAAAAAAGTGACATGTTTTTTTTTACAACAGTGGACACTGGGTGACTAACCCTTTGCTACAACAAGGCCGGAAACTGCTACTCATTTGTCATTAACCGGTGGACCCATGTGAACCAATTCAAGGAGGCGAGTAGCATTACCCACGCCATTCTACCACAAAAATGGTTATAGTGTGGGTCACATTCATACATCATCTCAGAAGAAAGGATAAATAAATACAGAGAGAAAGTAATATCCATGCCCCAACCGGCATTATAATCTAGGACCTAAAGCTCAGGAGTCAGGAACGCTAACCACTCAGCCATCGGTAGGCGTGACAAGTTGTAGAAGATGAATTTAGTAGTTACAATATGGAAAAATAAAAAAATATATATCAACTAAATACATTCAAGTACTAATGCATAAAATAGACATTTTTATATTTTGAAATTAATTTCTAAAGAATATAAAATTAAGTCATATCATCGAAGTAGTTGTAAGCAAAATAATACTGCATTTTTGAATATGCAGAATATAGCATGAGTGAAATTGCTTTTTATTAGTGGTTATACTTTCAGCATGAATGAACAAACGCTAAAAATATACAAGAGAAATATGAGAACCAAAGTGATTATAATAAACATATGTATTATTTAATAAACGTTTTATCCCTTTTTATTTTTTAATTTTCAATGGTCAGATAAAATACAAAGAACTAAAGGTTACAAGAAAGCAAACCACAAAACTTAATGGACCGAAGTCTGTTGCTTAAGAAGCGATCTTGCCTCGTATATCTCTTCATCCGTTGAGCTGTAAAAAGCCCCACAAAGGGTTACATGATCCCTAATCATTATTTCTCCAGAGCCGCAGAGTGGACAAGTAGGAACACTAAGAATGTGCAAGCGCTATAAAGGAGAGGCTAGGCAGTCTTTCCCATTATCATTGTTCTAGTAATTTCAATCATACATTGAAAATAATTCAAAATATTTATTATGTATTCCAATATTTAGATACTAATGTGAAAATTAGCTTACGATACATCCATGGCAATGTTTTTAAGGCTTAAAAGTGCATCTAATCAAAATATGTTTAAGTATCCATAAATTATCAAAAAATGACTTTGAATGAAATATCAAAAGTCTTCTGACTTATCATATTTATTTGGTTACAAGGCAAGAAAAAAGAAAGAATGCTTTCACACTATACTTTAAGCCGATTTTTGTTCCAAAATCTATAATGGAATCAGTTAAAATTACTATCAATTTAAAGAAGTCATAATTAAGTCAGATTTTTATTTTAAAAACAAAATTTATCTTCTGTCATTTGTTGCGCTTAAAACGTATTTACTCAATGAGATTTTTCTTAGAAAGGCGTCAATATATTTAAAAGAAAAACACCATATTCTTAAACAGACTTTAATAAAAGAATTTTTTTATTAAACTATATTTAAGTAATATTTCTCTCATACAATGTAGAAAACAATCCAATATACAGATTGAATTACAATTTAAAATTATTAGGTACTTTATGTAGATATAAATGTCGTTTTAAACTAAAATGATAAAGAAATATCTATAAAATAGGATATGACAGAATAGGACATTGTTTTATTTAGTATAATTTAAAAGCATTCAATAAGAAATATTAATCAAAACTTCGGCGCATATATTTTGATGCCACTTATAACTCGAAGAGTTAAAAAGTAAAGTAATATCGAATGCCATAAATATCGAAATTTAACATAGAACAATGGTTTCGTAAGACTTTGAAAGAAAAATAATTCACAACCTAATTCAAAATAAAATATTCAATGATGCCATTTCCTTTTTGTTAGATTAGTAATAATTAAAAAATGGGACGAAGATAGCAAATAATGTATGATAAATGCATTTATTTTAGAAAAACAAATTCATGAGAAATAACAATTGCACACGAATTAAAATAATGTTGGTATTTTTATTTCTATTCAATTACCATTTACGTATTTTAAATAATCATATTTTATACTTCATTATTAACTGTAAGCATTAATTGCATTCAATTTCATTTACATATTTTGCTTTATTTCTATAACAAATGAAGAATAACTAATCACTATTTTATACATTTATAAAGAAAGGTGTGCTAATAAATAAAGTCGATTAAAAATAGAACTACCAAATTTACGTCATTCATCAATTGGAATTTTCCACATTATACAATACAGAATTATGTGTAATGTTGCAGAATAAAATTTCAAGAACTTTTGTATTTGAAGTAAAGTATAAAGTAAAAATTAATGTATTTTATCTTGACTAAATCATGATCAGTTCATTAATTTAAAAATATAATTTAATGTTAATAGTTAGCACTCTGCCTTTCCGCTTAACTAGTCATGGGTTTATTGGTATGCTTGCAACAATTTATAATTCTCTTTAAACAAATGTTCACTGTCTAATTAGCTAAAATAAGCGAAAAACATATGTAGAACGAAAAATAAACCAAACCAAGAGTAATTTAAATGCTTGAAGGCTTCCCTATTATAAAACTTTTCAGTATGCAATGGGTTGAAATTGCAGCCACACAGTCAAATCTTTGGTCTTAGATTCAACAGGTTGAATCCCACATTGAGTTTGAAAAGTGCATTGGTTTAGAGCAGCCTTTCTAGTCAAGCTCTATTGTTGGAAAATATAACTACATATTTTTACAAATAAATAAATCTTCCATTTGCAACTGAATTCACAAAGATTCATTTAATTAAAAATTTTGATTAAATTTTTTTAAAACGCAAAACATTTACTGATTAAATTTATTTTACAGAACACAATTTACATTTTGAATATATGTAAAATATATGTGACAGATAAACCTAAACATTTATTTGAGTTTAAATGTTTAAAGTGAAATATACTAATATAAAATATTGTAATACCGCATTGAAAAATACTTTAAACATTTTATTACTAAAGAAAAATATTTCAAAAATATCCAAGGAAAAGTATTTTGAATTTAAAAGATTATTAATAAAAATTTGTAATAAAATTTCAGTTATTTAATATTTATCTAAAGAAACCGACATTTAAAATTAGAACAAAGAGAAGGCTCAAAATAAATTACTAAAATTTCTATGAATCCATGTATAACGAATAATAAGCAAGAATCAATAACTTTGCGTTTTACTTAAGCAAATGTGTTTCATAATTACGAGAGCTAACCATTATAATATTATACAAGAGGGTTACATTATTTTATAAATGAAAACAAAGTTTTCTGCTTTTCAATACTTAAATTATAAGTATTATAAGCTTTTGCTGACGTCTGATAGTTGCACGTGATTATGAATACGAGGAATTCTTTCTCTTAAAGAACTTTGGCTTACAAACATAATACTATATTTTCCTTAATTTAATAACAATTTCTTGTTATTTAAGATTGTCCTTTTTAATCATTTAACAAATATAACATTGATGGTACATCGAATTCCTTAATGTACCATCATTTATATTTGTAAATACTTAAGTATAGCATATTAGCAGCTAAGTAAGGGTTAGGAAAGAGTTTTTTGTAATTATCCGCTTCAATCAATGTTAACCAATAACATGTGTTGGTATAACTAGTAATTTTGGCATAAGTACAGTAATTGTATCGTAATTTCCTTTTTTAATCAGTTTAAAGTTAATTAATGTTTGAAATGAAGAAATTGTAAAATTAAAAATATTTAAAAGGAAAATAGTTTAAATATAAGTTCAATATAACTGAATCGACATTAAAAATTTGAAAATTGTTCTACATTACTATATGCACTAAGATTATAATAAGAAATTATTTCAAAGCATGCTGTAATTATATTGTATGCAAAATATATTTTCTTATTCAGACCATTTGGATTTTAAAATAAAATGCTCAATCATTGGCTGTGTTATTAGAATTTTATTACATAGATTTCAAAATATCCTCAAGAAATAATTGTTTTAAAATTTAAGTTTCTTAAAAGTTACAGAATCTTCAATTTCTTAAGCTATAAATTTGAGCAACAAACTGAGGTACATTATTTAATATTTTTCAAAACTTATGCATGATCTTCATATTTATTACAAAAAATATCTGAACATTTTATTGAATTCATTATCTTCTTTTCTAAAACTACAATTTAAAATAATAAAGTATTTATAATTAGGAAATTTACAATAGCATTTTTACTTTATGTTAATAACTATGCTATAAATTGGAAAAAAATGAATTGTGTGCTATATTTTAAATTTTCAAACATATCTTCTAATATAATAATTAAAATCAAATATTAATGTAAACATTTTTTATCAACAAAAACAAAATTAATGTGAATAAAATTTATACATGAAAATATGAATAAAATATTAATATAAACAAAACTTATACAAACACAATGGCTTTTAGTTTTTATAAAAATGCTTAATATTTTTAATATTTCTAGCATCAGCAGAATATTTTTCTGTGCTTCAGTTATATGAAAAAATTGAACAGAAAATCTGCATAAAAGTATAATGAATAAAATTAATATAAGAAGGATTATGAATATTAAGATAGTTAAATAAAGCACTATACACTTTTTGCATCTGTTTTCTGCAATGTATATTGTACTCTAAATATTTTGATTTTTAACAATACCTTTTTATAAAATGTATTTCGCTTATATTAAGTTAATTTTTTTAAATAGTTGGTTCTAAAAAATAAATTTAATTATGAATAGATAGAACACAAAGAAAACTTAATGATTATCATTAGTTACACAATTGAATCTGAATATTTCTACGGAGTTATTTTGTTAAACAATTGATGCGAATAAATCCTATTTATTTATTTTAATATTTGCGAAGTTAAAAGTTTCTTATGAGACACATTTTTTTATCTACCAAGAAAGAAAAATGACTTATTTGAATACTTTACTATTAATATTAACGTAAGTAGATAGAAAATGGTATTTTATAAGGAGTCACAAAATGTCATGGTAGTGTCTGATCATGAGGATTCAGAATTACGTATGAACTGTGGTCGAAAATGCGATTGTAATCCACTAGAGGGCGATAAGCGCTGTTAGAAACGAGAACGAGTAAGTGCGGATGCTTCATGGAATGGATGAATCAATACAGAAATGCTGAACTGACAGACATGCATTACATGTGTGAAGCTATGGATGAAAAGGAACACAGGTTGTTCGGACAATTACATAGCCGATTGTAAGATGCAGGATAGTTCAAAATTAACAGCAATATTGTCCAGCAAAGTAAGAAACGGAGAGCAGATGTCGAGAAAGCTGTACTTAACGCAATTCGCTTAAGTATCAGTGTAATGGAATGTGACTTGGGTGTTGCTCTATCCTCCATAATGTGAATACTTCAGGTAGATCATCAACATCCATACCACATACGACGAGTGAAGCATTCGACTTTGGTATTTACAAAGATCTACAATTTCCATCATGGGTACTGTTCACCAAAGAAGACATTTTCAACTGGACGGTGTCTTTAATGAGAACAATATACATATGTAGTCAAATGTAAATTACCATGTCACATGATCTCAAACCCCCCATCAATGTTCAAGTGTTACACCTGGACTGGAATCATTGGAAACATGTTGATCGATCCATACGTTATACCTGAACGTTTTGATGGGATTTTGTATAACTTTTTTTGAAAAAAGTATGACCCACGTTGTTAATGAATGTTCACATAACGACACGCTTAAATATATGGTTCCAGCCCATGTAGATTTCTTACCTCTGTGGATAACTTAATTATTTGGAGTAAGACTAATCTGGTCCATCAGAGACTAGTAGTAGAGACTAGTTCCACCAAATGACTAGTATGGTGATGTGGTGGCACATGTCCAGGAAACTACTGGGCAATTCGAACAAGTTAACAAATTTTATAAAAAATTCTTGTTTTTGGTGCAGCATGTCCGTTACTTGTGCGATTGGTCGATGGGATTTATGACACCGAGTTCCCGATTCCATGCGTGTTCGGTATAAAGAATGTATTGCAGGTGATGGATAATTTTGAGCACTTATTATATTAATGAGATTAATTTGTGTTTGATACTTCTTTTGTATTTGATAAAACACATTTTTACACTATTTGTTATCTTTCTTTACGTGGCTGTTACAAAAAAAATTTTTCTGTCACAATCGCGCTTCAGGCCTATGTAAATCTGACTCCTCATGATCTGGCATAACCATGTGTGCTTTTTGGACATGTTATTTGGCATTCTACATAAGTATAATTCAAAATTAATCGATACTATTAAAATAAAGAATAAATTTTTATGGCAATATTTTATGAAATCTCAGACTAATAAAACTATAGTTCACAAATATATTATAATAATTTTCAAATATATTTTTTTATAATTTATGAACTTGGACCTAAATTATAAATCAATGTGATAACGAATTAAGGAGCAAAATCAATTAGAAATATAATTAATATTTTTCAATTGGCTCTCAAATACTGAATTTAAAATCTAATAAATGTGACTGAATGTATTACTGATAAAACAAATATTCTTGTAACAGTTCTTTTTAAGTAATAAAGATTTCATTCTTAATTAAAATATTCATTCACTGTTTTGAGATCTTTTTTGAATCATCTTTTATTTTAAATACAATCATGTTGATTAAAATTTAGCATATTTTTGATGAGAAACCGAGTATTTAAAAAGAAACATAAGCTTAACTTCAATTAATTTATGTTAATACACTCTGCGCTTAAACGTAACACTTCCCTAATAAGAATAAGAAGGATGACTATTCCAAATATAAGGAAGAAAAAGCTTTATTAATAATGTACTCAAGAATTAATATTTTCTTATATGAAACTGAACTATCTTTAATGGATATTTTTCCAGGAAAAGAGCACAGTGTTTGCTCAATTTTATAAATTGTTAATTGACCTTTTAACTGTATCAGCGAGTTAGTAGGTACATAGTAGTACATAGATTCGAACCAACGAACTATTGAACCGAGCTCTTGTCCTCGATTCAAAGTTCGTTGGTTTGAATCCCCCTTGACCATTGAAGTTTGTAGTGGTTTGGAATCAACTTTAAATCGTAAGTCCCATTCTTATTAGTACTTACGTAAAAAAATGACCATTGAGTGACAAATAAACCAAATAAAACGTTTAAATGTTTGTTATTAAAAAGTTTAAACTGACGATCTGTTATTTAGTATAAAATAAGAGTTTTATCTTTATTAAAAGTTAAATTTATGCAAAATAAGCATCAAATCTGTTACATGGAAAATGTTTCTGAATGTGCATATAAAGAAAATGAAAATAAATTTTCAATATAAATTAAAATCATAACTTAGATCATAAGTTTTCCTTTTTTAAATTAAGAACAACCGTTATATTTAATGAGCAAATTTTGAAATACATGCAAAACATTTTTTAATATTTCCTTCAAAAACACAAAATTATTTCTTTCATTTAGTAGAGCCTAATTCAAACAGTATTCTTAATCAGCTAAATTATACCTCTACTTTTTATCGGAAATTACGAAGTCAGTGAAAACGGAAACTCTAAATTAGTATCCTACACGAGATTGTTCACTAAAATAAACAATTCTCTGCTTGTTAATTTAGATAATGTTTCGAGCGAAGGACTTCAATAGAGGATTAATCAGGTCTATGACTTCTCCCCTGTCTGAAGGATAGTCTTTTCAAGACCATGAGCTGATCAAGTTATTTTCCTTTTACCGGAAACTGTCGCTTTTGGTCGAAGGAAATGAGGTTTAGCCTCGGGAATCACGAAGTTCCTTATGGACCGATCTTCCTTCCAATGCAATCCATCACGTATATTGTAGAAGTTGTGATTGGAGTTATTCCCTTAGTTTCACTTAGAGAAAAAAGATGTTGCATTCTGTGAATAGTTCAATGTACAAAAGAAAAAGGCTTAATGAGATAAATTTGTACATTTTTGTGTCAGTATGAGTTATGTCTGAAACTGACACTTAACTATATTTTAGTTATTTGTATTGAGTTAACTGTTATATATATATATATATATATATATATATATATATATATATATATATATATATATATATATATATATATAAGAAAAAATTTAAAAGAACGGAATGAAATATAAGCTGATATTTTAGAAGCAACAAATTTAATATTAAATATATTGTTTTTTACTTTGAATTATCTGTAAACCATTTTTGTTACTGTCATATTTTATTTCAATAGTTTGTATATACAAATGCAAGAAGAAAATTAAGGGGAAATCATAAGACATTTTCGATTCAATTCATGACATAGTAAAGCTATTTAAAATATTTATTTAATAAGCTTTGCTAATATTCTTGTCACTTAAAAACTCATATGACTCATATACATATATATATATATATATATATATATATATATATATATATATATATATATATATATATATATATATATATATATATATATCTGAAACAAGAATGTTTTGCAACTCAGCTGCATATTATCATTATATTATTAAAAAATATGATTAAAAACTCGTCTCTAATATTTTTTAAAATTCTCCAGCATTATGGTAAATATTTTGGCTTGTTCGATTGATGCAGATTGTCCTGAATAAAATTCAATCTCAATTATACTATAGAAATATTTTTGACAGTGTTTATAATAAGACTTTCTTATTAAGGAATAACATCTTTTAATATAAGATAAAGCATGCTAGTTACATTTGATGCCTTACTTCAATACTCTTATATATGGAATAACAGCTTTTGATAAAGTCAATTTTCTTTAGAATGAATATATAACTCGTGTTATACTGAATGTCATTAATCATACTATCTTAGAAATTAAGTTTCCGATTTTATTGAAAGGACCTGCTTTCTTATAATCTTTGATAAATTACATTTAGAATTTTATGAAGCTTTTAAAATCCATGCTATTTTTGTAACTATTCTAGTTTAATATAATATCCAAATAAAAATTAATTTAAATCGTGAGATTTTTGAAGTAATGTAAAGAGCCAATTACTTATAATTATGTTAAATATGTCAAAATACTTAGTTTTAATAAGCTTAAATGAATTGATTCTTAAAGCTTTAGACTTTCAAAATTAAAATTTAAAATAATTAAAAAAAGTTTCTGTGGATGTCTGCCTTATTAAAATCATCTTTATGAACAAAGTTTAAAACGATAATTTTAATAATGATTGGATTAAAATGAATTACTAACAAACTTTTCAAATTGAAATCACTTTAATTAGAATAATTAAAAGTTCTATGTGCTCATTAATTTTTAAAACTATTTGATTTAGAATATATAATTTCGAAAATATTGATAAGAAAGATTTCCATCGATGTATTGAAAGTTCTTTTTACTTTATGCTCATTAGACAACTTTAAAATTTGTCGGATATTGTTACATTAAAATGATATATTAATGTATCCAGGTTGGTTTATTAGTTGCCTTTAAAAAGTTTAATTTTCATTATAATATATGTTGATACTTTTGTCACTTTTATAAATAGTGCATATATTTTCAAAGAGTAGACATATTCTCTTATTAGATTATTGATGAACAGTTAAAGTGTAAATCATCAAGATTATAGCAAAGAATAGTGATTTGAATAGTATTGGATATAATTCGATACATTTTTTCATTTTTCATTTTTTTTAGTTTTGAATAGATATATCAAATATATTCTCATTTAACAGGAATTTCGTAAAATATTTTTTGTAATTTTGAACATTTAAAAGATTATAATATGTCACTAATTTTGAATTAAATGTTGAGATTCTTATGAAATTAGTGAAGTCCGAATAATAATGAAACGTAAGCAAAATATTAAATATTATTATTCTGAAAAAAGAAAATTTACTTGAGATATTTCTAAAAAAAATACTTAAAATGAATTACCTAAATAATATGTTCTTGAAATAGAATGAAAAATCCTAATTTCCAGACAAACGGCTAAATCCTTGCCAACTTGTTTGTTAAAAACGCCCAAATATATGGTATTAATTTCCCACATTTTTTATAAAGTAAATTCTTCTAATAATTATGTATTCTTGATTGGTATATATTTCTATTCTTCTCTAGAATTTATTCATATGGTTTAATATCAAAGGCGATCTAAGTGATTACTTTGATATATACTTCAAGACAAATATGATTTCAAAAAATTTATTTAAATTTCTATTATATGTTGGAAGTGTGCTATGTATATGTAATTTATTGTCAGTATGTGGTTAACTATACCATATTTAGTAGAAGTAAAATATTATTCCAGATATGTTATACTGTAAACATAAGGTTTTTCCCTCCATTGTATATCTGCCAATCTCGAAAGACAGGAGGACAAAATTTAAGACCACTTTTAAAAACCTTTATATAGAATATGTTTAGAATTTAAATCTTTAGCAGTCAAAAGTCTCTTTTCAATTTCTTATTTTTATAAGTAACCAATATTCTATTCCTTAATCACTTGAATATTTTCCTCATTGGATAAAAATCAATGAGTCCACAAAATCAAAATATTTTTAAGTCCGTTTTTGATTAATTTGAGAATTTTGGCACAGATATTTTGAGAATTTATTTTATAATGAAATTAATATGTTTAATACGCATACAATAATTTTATGTTTTATATATTATAAATATATATTTAACCAAGAATAATATTTAAGTAACCATAAAATTTGCTAATATAGGCGGGGTATTTATTTGTTTCTATTTAGATACGTTTTTTGTCATAATTATATTACAGGCTATTTTTTTCAAAAGCATGGGAATTTTTCTAGAGTGATGTGAGCAAAATTTATTGTTCACACGTTAAATTTTTCTGTTTATCTCACTGCTTTCTTATAAAAATATGAGGATTTATGTTTCCTGAAACTAATTCAGCCAATATATAACAAATTTTAGACTCTTGAATAAGCTACTGAATTATCATCATTATTAAAGTTTTAATTTTAAATTGTTTTACTAACATAAGAATTTAAAGCTTGTATTTCATTATTTCACTTGTAAAGCTGGTATTTCTTGTATTCATCATGTTTTTCATTTATTCATTACAACTAAGTCAAATCATTAAATAAAAATTTGACTTAGTTGTAATCATGCCCTAATCATTATACTATGTTATACTCATATAATGATTTGGTATCATAATGATTAGAATATGACTATAAAATAATTATGACATAATTAACTTAAATTAAAATTATAATTTTGAGTCAAAACACTTTAATATCAGATTTATATCTATAAAACATTTAATTAAAATCAATTAACTTTTTTACCCAAGTTTAAAAAAGTTAATGATTGCACTGATTTTAATAAATGGGTATGTGATGAAAGAACTTTATTTTATTTCCATTTTTGATCTTGAGAATATAGTTATTATAGTTGCAATTTTTAAGAGTCCAAATTTTTTTTATTACTTTACTAAAAAATCATATTTAATGATCTCATGCTGGAAAAATCTAAAATCAGGAAAGACACAACGTTGCTTCTTTAGACATATTAAAGTAAAATTATTTTGCCAAAATATTTTCACAAATGATTAACTCAGAAGCTGATTTTGGCTCAATATTTTAATGTTACATAAATTGTTGAAATTGAGTGATATTTAAAAGCTTGATAAGGTTAACTTTAAGCTATAGATTTTCTCTGAATCCAGGTTTTGAAAGCATAGATATTAATTAAATATTACTTTTTTTGAACATTAATGATTCATTTTAAACTATCATTTAAAATTAGATTTGAAAATCGTGGGACTCGAGGTTTATTAGTGAATCAATATATCACTTGAATAAAAACATTATCTAATACAATAAAGTGTATTAGATTTTTCAGAGTGTTAAAATTATAATTGTAAATTTAGTAATATCAAATTCGTAGAAATTAATTTAAAGAGAGTATTATTTTGCTTTTTTTAGCAAACGATATAGTGTGTAATAGAAATCGTATAACAAAGTAAAATTATCTTTATTTAGGATTTATACAATCACAAATATTCTACTGTTAAGCAAAATTTGTATTGATGGAATTAAATTATTAAAGAAAATCAAGATTATTATAGTTATGTATAAAATATTCTTTAGGAAATTAAGGCTTAAATTATGAATTATAATAAATTTATATGAATGACAGCATAGTAATTTAAAATATTTTACGTATTATTCTAGAAGTATTAATCATTTTGGAATACATAAAAATAATAAATCTCTAGTAAATTCCATGATTATACATGACTTGCGGTGATTCAGAAATAGTTAGCTGTTGAAAGGCAAATTGCTTATCACATGGAGCGATTGATGCTTTGTTTCCATTAAATTAAATATTTATAAAAAGCATAACTCAATTTTAAATAACCTTTTAACTATTGCTCAAATTATGATTAAGGAAATATATATATCTTTATCATATTTAGTGATATTAAAAATGTTTTTTTTAAATCTTATGATAAAATGTATTTTTTATAATACTAAATTTACTATTAGATGGATGCCCTCAAAGATATTTCCAATTTGAATATACATTTTTGAGCTACTAAAATGTGTTTGAATGATAATATTATTAATGTAAGCCAAATGAAATGTTTTTAAACTCCACTTATTAAATACATTTTATGATCAAAATATTAATCGAAATTTCTCAAAAAACTTAGATTGGTGCAAAAAATTAATTCTAAAATTAATTCTAAAATTAATTTAAAGAAAATTTACATTACTAAGAAAAAACCATATTTACCTAAATTTTCTACAATTAATATTTGGATTTACTTATTAACTTTACATTTTTTTTATTTTTTTATTTATACAGGTGCTTCAAATTTTTTAAAGAATATATATCTAAAGTTAAATGACATTCATATTTCATATAATTTTTCTCATTGATATTTTGGCACAGTAGAAATTTTATAGTAAAAAATAAGACTGCACTTTGGGCAAACTACAATGAATCGTTTGATTACACAATCAAGTAATTATTTATGAGTAACTGAAGTGAAGCGAGTACATGAACTAATGCAGATAAAATGATCTGACGTGTACTTGGAATCTGAGTAATCTACTACTAACTTCCATTTGAAGTGAATTTTGTGGGAACGAGGGATATCCTGTCAGGAGCTGAAATTACTTCCGTTTCCCTCATCGTGTTCTCTCTAACACATGTCATTTAAGAGCTCAGCTCTAGTCATATTGGGGGTGTACTCCAGCTGCAATAATATTGACTTGAAATGGAAGAGAGAGTTCATTTTCGTGTGTCTCAAATTTCACTTGTGCCCTTTTCCCCTAGTTATAAAAATGTATCAAATATCTTAAATTCATATATGTTTTGCGTAAATTTTTTTTTAGAAAAGAAGGGAATTTTTTCAGTGAAGATATTTTGAATTAAACAAGTAAACGTGTATATTTAAAATATCAAAAGTACTACGTAAAAAAATAAACACGTTTGTGAATTGTAATATGAAATATATAGTTATAACATTTAATTTTTTAATGATTTTTATCCTTTTAAATGCTGTGTCTTGTAAGTAGTACTTAAAAATGAATATTTTATAAATATATTTCACTACTATATCAATATATTTAATGATTTTTGATGGAATCTATTCTAGTGTGACATTAAACTTGCAAAATTATTCAGCATAGTATAGTTTTAAATTAATCTTTCGCGTCAATCTTTTCCAGTTAAGCTATACTCTTATCTGCTGATTCAAGGTATATTCATATTGATCTAAATCATTATAATTTTATATATTCAGAATGTGAGTCTAAAAGTGTTTTTAATACTGATACTAATGGCATATTTGTTAAAATTATCTCATTACTACAGCAATGATGTTTTTGGCGTGAAAACTTTGTTATTTATTATTTATAACATCTATTGTACATCACACAGTTATTCTTAACCAAAATAATGTCTACTTTTGATCATGAGTCATTCATCATAACAATAACTATTTTTTGTAATCTATGAAATGTAAAGCATAGTATGGTTTCCCTTTAAATATAACAACTGTTATGATAAAATTACTCAGAAAAAATGATATTATTGTATCTTATATTACTTAAAATTGATTTAATTTTAAACTAATTAATTTAGCAATTATTATGTAACATTAAACTAAAATATGAATTTTTCAGTTTAATGTTAAACTGAAATTTTAATTCAAATTTAAGTAAAATACTGCAGATAAAGATTAGATTTAAATATTAAAAATTAGATTTAAAAAATAGGAAAATAATTATTCATATTAAATTTCATACTAATTTTCTTTTCATATTTAACTAAATTTCATATTAAATTAAATTTACGTATTTTAATCCATATTAAATTAAAATATATATTGCAATTTTTTAATCATTATAAAATGTATTTATATAATCATGTGTAGTTTCGGGTGTATGTGAATGCTAATCTTAAGAAATTTCTTTATTACAATTTCGAGTAAATCAAAATACAGTTTTAGACACAGTATTAAAGAGATATATATGCATGAACAGTAACACCGTGTAGGAGAATTAAGATAATTTTTAAAAGTATACATTGCATATAACTTGGTAAATGTGAGAAAAAATTTTGTATGTAATGTAAATATATATATATATATATATATATATATATATATATATATATATATATATATAGTTTAAGATAGTAAAAATTTAATATTGAGACCACAGTTACTGTAAGAAAAGTACCAAGTACATAATACAAAACAAGTTTTTTAATTATAAGAAATATTTTAACAAATCATATAAAATTTTAGCAATATAAAAGCATCAAGAAATATTTAAGATAAATATTCAAAAAGTTTTATAATTTATATCTGTGAAGATGTGTGTTTTAAATTGATTATATTTTTTCAGACATTATATATAAAATTAAGTTTTTTATTGATATTTATAAAAAAAGGAATAAAATTTACTACTAATATAATAAAAGGAATTTTTGTACTTAAAATGAAAATCTATTTGAAAAATTAAATTCATTGAATGTTTATCTTTTAATTTTTCTTTTTGTAGTTAAAATTTTAAAGCAATAAATTTACCTCAAATGAAATGAGTATGATGGTGACTTTAAAAGTAATATTAAGTGTAATTATGTTTGAATGTTATAGCAAAGCTATTCGGAAAAATTTTCTTTTATACACCCTGTGCTGGTAACCAAAGAATTAGTGTTTTGGTCATCAGTTACAAGATTAATTTTTATTTCCACGGAGGTTTTAATATTCCCAGTGAGTCGGAATTCATTTTCAACTAAAGATATAAATTTAAATTTATCTCGTGTGTAAGTTTAACTGGAAGGCGAATAGTTTGCGCTATTGTTTTCGGTTTAGTAGTTCGTGCTTTCGGTTCCCACCTCAAACTTGGTTGGTTTTAGGTATTCAGAAACCACTTTTAGCAGTAAATACAGGTGTAATTATAATTTGCGGTTAAAAATATGAGATTGAGAAACAATCTCGCTTGTCTAAAAGTACTACCGTTAAAGGACACACCCATAACAATTTTATATCCTTGTTCTAACTTTCAGGGTAACGCTATTCTAACATTTTCGGAAATGTCTACCATTAAAAAGATGGAATTAAACGCAATTTGGAGAGACCCGCATGCCCACTCTTGATACTTTGGGAAAAAACCCCGTTGGTGGCATCAGCTCAGTATACATAAGATACAGCAGACTGCTCTTTCATGTTTTTTGAGTGGCAACATTAGGTCTCTTTCTTTTTAACAGGGCCAGAAAGTCTTTCTGGAGAGTCACTGGTGGAAGGCTGATCAGGCCTCATCGAGACATATTCTTGACTGTGTGAATTTTACTGTGAACGAGGATTTGGAGAATTCTATTTTATATTTAGACACTTTAATTATTTTTGGTTTCATGGAGATGGCTTAGCTTAGCTACACAATCTGGGATTAGAAACAACAACAACAACAACATATTCTTGTTCTTAAACTTTTAAATCAACTTTGATTTAAAAATCGTATATCCTCGTGTCATTCATTGTTCAGTGGTAGCTTTAAGTGATTTTAGACATTTTTAACGATTCTTATAAGCTCACATGTTTAGGCAGTTCTAAAAATTCCAAGATTATGTATTGCATGACTTTACACAAGTTAATTTGTATAATTTTGTAAAGAAATTATATGTCCGGTAAGTAACCCTAGTAAAATTAGTAGAAAATCTTGCGAAATATGAGTTGCAGCTTTTTAACATCTTCAACAAGCTACAGTGATAGTGAATGAAAATGCAATATCCTGAAGGAAGCCTGCAAATCATGTGTAATTTTAAACATGTGTTTGCAGCGATGAGATATGCAAACCATTAGCATATCTTGAGAGATTGTAATACAATCTGTAAGTGCTATGGAAAGGTAGTAAAAATTGGTGATTTAAAATGCGGCAATTGTTTCTTTCATGCTTTTTTGTCAGCTGTTTCATATAAGATATAGACTATCATTCTAGCAAATTTCTGAGTTTTACCAAAGACGAATAGTATCCTATAGAGATTGCATATTATTTTGTTGGAAAAATACCTAATATTCAACCGAAACCAAACAACTAATACAGACGAGAAGTGTGGTCGATCTTGTTATTTGCCTTTAATTCGTTGCTCTACAGCATATAACAGATCTCTTGTGTGCAGGACGATGAATGATAACTCTGTGACCTTATAAGCAATAGCACAACATATGCAGTCTATTATGCAAAATTTTGTGTCCACATGTGCAAGTAGACGTCATTTAGTATCCCTCAATTCTTGGATAAATATTTGTCTAAGTATATGACTTTTAAGCAAAATTATTTTTACATGCCTACCAGAAAATAACAGAGCAATTGCTTGCTTAAATTTTGAATGTTGTAGAGATTGCTGCATTTCATGTGTTTTTCAGTTTTCTGAGTGTTCAAGGTGATTTAGATAATTTTCTTTTCAATACAGAATTTTATAATAAAATGTTTAACAACAAAACATAAGTGGTGCTACTATCTGAGCAAAATCTTGCCAGTCAAGTTCGGAAATAAAAAAGAAAGGCTCTTTTGTAATAGTAATAACAAAAATCTCCTCCGTCATGATTATATAGTATTTCACTATAACTTCATATTAATAAATATTGATTTTATTATAATATTTATTTCTTTAAAAATATTTCTTACAAATAAAGTTGTATTGTGCCCTTTATTGTAAAAGTAAACCGATAAATTAGTACTATTTTTTTAAAAAAATGAATTTCATTAAAAGTATTTTGTTGACTCAACATTGCATTAAAATTTGAAAATAACATGAAATAAACTTCCATTGTATTAATCATTAATTTTGGAGGAAAGAAATTTTTTTTAGTTTGTTAAATGTGACGATCACAGAAAGCTGGATTTCATAAACTTAATTTTAAAGGCTCTTATTTCACCAAGTATTTTACTCTCCTCCTCACAATCAACTCCTAGCAGTTATGCCGTATGAGAAACAAAACAAAAATAATTAAATCTTCGCTTTTATGGAATTTATCCACGGGATACGGAGACTTCCTGTAGTTTTAACTGAATTTGACAACATAGGGCGGGGCCGTCACCATAATAAATGTCTTTACATGTTGTATTTGTGTCTATTTAAAAAGTATAAGATTTTTGGAAAATGTGCTTATACCTTTTATTCAATAGCTGTAATATTTATATGAGGATTATATAATAAATCATTATATTTTTTCATTAGTTGGACAATGTGAAATGTTTATATATAGAAAGAATTCGCATAAAATGAAAGTTTCAAAACTATTGATTTTTAATTTCTTTTTTATAAGATCTCTTTTATAAAATAATGAAGATATAATGGTGAATTTAGTAATTTTATTTTCTAGGTTTCTTATACTCATCTTCATATTCATGAAACATTACACAAGCATTGCATAACATAACTCTATCAGTACTATCCAACTTGTACGGCACATTCCTTAATGTTTTTTTCTTATAATATTTTTTTATAATGCAATTTTTATTCATTCGTTCTTTCCTTATTTTTTGAAAGTATCTAACAATACTTAAAATTAAATGATAGGATCCAATAAAAAGTTTATTAAATAGTTATTTTTGCTATAAAAATGTTGCAAATTTTCCTTGTTAAGATTTTTTAATTACATACTTATCACATGTAATAAAGGATGGTTGGCTTTTAATTGAAAACAAGAAATATAAGAACAATGTTGTAAATAGTAAAGTGCGTTAGATAAAAGTAAAGATAAAAGATCATACCAAAACTAAATGAATTTCGACAAGAACGTAGATACTTTTTCTATGATTGTTTATTGATTTGAGATGTGAAGCTTAAATTCATGTTTAATTTGAACTTTATTTACTCTTACTCAAAAAACCTCAAAATTATTCCCTAATCTCAAATTCATATCTTACTACACCATTATTACCATCTACTACATCATTATTACCAAATATTATCGCTTGTTTATTATTGCTTAATAGAATTATATACCACACCAATTCTTGTAAATTTCAGGTATAGCTAGCTAATATCATTTCATGTTATATAGATTCAAATTTACATTTGGCTTATTTGCAAATTAAATCATTAAATCGTAAAACTTAATGATATTTGTTCTGTGTATGTTCTAATAACCTATACATAAAAATATTTATTATGAGTATTTTTTTATACTCTACAATTCTCTCTCTTGATTTATCTTTAAGATGTCTAAGTACTCTTAGTTATATTGATAAAGGTTTTTCATATGATGTTAATAAGTAAAGTTCTGTTAATTGATAAATTGATAATTTATATCGGAAACGTCTTTCCTAACAAGTTCTTCTAATCACCAAGTACCAAAATTTTAGATGCAATAATTAACCATAT
Source organism: Latrodectus hesperus (assembly GCA_037975125.1). Lineage (NCBI taxonomy): Eukaryota > Metazoa > Arthropoda > Arachnida > Araneae > Theridiidae > Latrodectus > Latrodectus hesperus. Next base: position 68,869,954 of record CM075857.1, on the reverse strand, counting down.
TATGGTGATCATTACAGTAGTTAACACTTTGATGAAAAATTTTTTATTTAATGTTTTAATTCTTGGAATGAGAGTCTTGATAGAATTACAGGTTGTTTTTATTATTTATGCTTTTGATTAAATAAACTGTTTAAAATTTAATATTTTATCACTCTTAATTGAGATTTTTTGGAATATTATTAGAAAGTTTCAATTTCATTGAGATATAGTTATTAGAAAATCAGGTAACTGAAAGAAAATCTCAGAAATTTTCCAAAAATCACACTTTTGCAAACTTTGAACAATATAACTTAGAACAATGTCATGTGAGAAATTCATTGATAACGAGATAAGCTCGATGTCTTGGATTAGCAATGACATAATTTGATGTATATATATAATATATATATATATATATGTATGTGTGTGTGTGTGTGTGTGTGTGATGAAGTATTTTAACATAAAAAGATTGCCTTGCAAACCTAAAAGTGCTTTAGTAAAGAAAAAAAGAACTTTTGCTTTCTTCCCCATTTTTTTTAGTCTTATTGGCATTGATATAAAAAGGAATTCATATTTCATTACATTATAGATTGCGTTTTGAATTTTCATTAATACTTTTAAGTGATTTCAATAAACTTTTATTCAAAGCAATAATGATATTCTCGATATGTTCTTTTACATCACTGATGTAGTGAATGAATTATGAATATTTACCAGATCATTGAAAATTCTCCTTATTAAGGACTGAGGTTATTCGATGTCTTTTTGCAACATTTTTTTATCATTTGTTTATTTTAATGTTCTCGATTCTATCTGAATATAACTCGATGACATTGAAACTTTATCTATTTAGATCTTGCTTTCCGTCTAAAATTTTAGTGTCGATGTCTTATAACAACTCAATGTAAATTGTTCAGAAATTCTCTCTATTATACTCATTCGATATATTAGCTACTGTCAAAAATTTAATTTTTAAGTGAATCAATATTGTCTATACTCATGCATTTTAAAACAAATCAACCTTATCCAAAACAATTGCTTGGAAATCAGTTGTTATAAAAGGTTTATATGTCCAAAACAATTGGGCCATTTAGTAAAGAATGAAGTTATAATAATGGTTTTTGTCATCACAAATTGCAATATATCATGCTGCTCACTTTACATTATTTTATAGGTTACATAAACATTTATTAATAAAACAATCCTCATATTTAATGAAACATTGCAAGGAATGGAATTTTGTAAAACATTTGATATAAATGTACTAATGTTTAAAACATATACTAAGAAATTAATTAAAAAAAATGTTTTGTTGAATAAATGTTATAAAATAAAAAGTAAAGTAATCACTTAAAATGAGTAGTCCACGTTTCTAAGATGTAATTCCAAATGTTCTAAGTCAAATAAAAAAAATAGAAATTCTTGAAAGACAGCAATTCGTGATATAAGTTTCTGATTAAATTATAAATTTTAAAACATTTTATACGTTCAAAATTTATAAATAAACAAGCGTATTGTCAAAAAATCAAGAAGGAAAATAATTATAATCAGAGGAAAGTAGGAGAGTAATTATTTGAAAAGGCAAAAATTGAAATAAATTTCAAAAGTATCATTAAAAATTATTTGAATAGTATTTATAAAGTTTAAGAATAATTGATTAAATTATTGTTGAATTTAAATATTTAATCTGAATTAATCTAATTTTTTAAAATCTGAATAAATTAGATTTTGTAAATACAAGGTTCATCAGAAATGTTCATCAAAGAGTGTAAATATAATTTATTAACTAGTTTTTAAAGTTATTAATTGAATTTACTCTATTTAATATGATTGTAATTCATATATTAACTTTAACATGAAAGTAACACAAGTTTACAAACAATTTCTAGTTATCCATAACTAAGCACAATTACTTTTGCACATTATTTTCTTTTGTCTCATCTGACCAAAATGAGGTTGTTTTATGTTAAAGCATCATTTATAGCATTATAATTTGCTTAAACAACCACAAAAATTATAAGCAACACTCAAACCTATAATTTTCTATTATTTCTTAAATAACACTAAACTTTCATCAATTTTATCATTATCCTCATACAACTAAATTTGTGTTTAACTGTTATCAGTGCATAACATATTCTCCTTAGCACCATCTATGTATACTCTGTAACTTGAAAAACTATACAAATTCATTACCCATTTTAATTTTTCTTGATTTTTCGCATGCCATTACAAGAAAGCTTGATTTGGATATATAGAACACCAAATATGTCATTCAAATCAATGTTAATTACATTGTGTATAATGTAATCATATTTGTTGGCTTTGAATATTTATATTTTTGACTAATATTGTGTTCTCAATGAGAATATTAATTTTCATTTAACACAACATAATACATTTTGAGAAATTTATTTCTAAAGAGTGAAAAGCTGATATTTTTTATTAAGTGAAATCTTTATTTTTTTCAATTTGTTGGACATGCACGCACCTATAAAGATCTCAATTTATAAACATATAGACAAGATAATATGTCGAATATTAAAAATAGTTACTTAGAATCCAATTAATCTTAATTAAAAATTTCAATAATTTAGTTCAGAAAAACTTTTTAACTGTATATCCCAAAATGCTATCTTGCGTTCAAATGTTCCAAAAAACTACGATAAAATTGCAAAATTTAAAAAAAAATCTCGAAAAAGTTGATTAGAGCAAGAGTAAAGAATATAAGAAAATGTAAGAAATGATGTAAACTTTAATGGGATAGTCTTGAATTCTATTTGAAATAATAGTTAAGCACGCTAAGCAGTAATTTCGACTTAAACTCATTTACTTCAAAATTTAAACTATATTTTGTACGATGAAATTAATATATAGAAAAGAAAAGGAAATACATTAGAAACATTATTAATTTTGCGTTTATAATTTGGAATTTAAATTTTGTAGAAAAGTTTATTTCTTACAAGGAAATAAAGCAGACTATTTTAAAAATATATTCCTTCAAATATTTAAATAAACTTTAATGAAAGTGTCTTTTAACAATCTTAAAGGAGTTTATTAAATGAACTCTTATAATATTGGAATTAAAATTAATTTGCTTGAGAAAACTAAGGAGTTAAAAATTTAGTTCAAGCGCTGATGTAAATCTAGTTTCAGTTTGAAAAATAAAGAGAGTATTTTACAGGATAATTTTATCAAGACATTTTGTTTACAAGGTATGAAAGGGTACTACTGTTCTTGTCAGTTGTTGTTACTTATATTCTTAGAGGATACTCTTGTAGAACTTTTTATTGATGAGTATCTCACTTTTTTCAGCGTACAACATGAAATAAATTGTAGAAAGAAAAATTTTTATTCTGTTGAACAAACAGCTAAGTAATTATAAAAGAAGCAATTTATTAACTGTTTCGTAGCTTAAATATTTTAAATGGATACATTTATACAATAATTAATTGAGAAATATATTTGTAATATATAACCAGGGTACACAAATATTTAAAATAAAACTGAATTCACTTTTATTGAGAAATTTTGTAAATAAGGAATTACAAAAAGAAAAAAATATATGTAGAAGATTATAATAAAACAATTTGGATAACATTTTTTAGACGAATTCAAGCTCTAAATTTAAATATATAACTTATAACTGGCATTGTTCTATTATAATTTCATTCATGAATTTAAATATGGGTTAATTTTTTTCTGTAAAAGTTATTTCCTTCTTTAAAAATAAAAACTATTTTCAACTCTTCATTACCTGTAAGTTTAACAAAATGAAGAGGAATCTAACGAAAACAATAGATTACTCAAGTTAAAGATTAATGGACAACCCCTTCTAGCTTCTCCGGAAATGGTAACGCCCGATGAAGGAGCTCCCCATCCAAATAATATGCTGCGAACCACCCATCTTTACTGGGATGTGAGATTGTTGTGGTAAGGTGTTTGAGATTCAGAAATTTCTTCTCTAAATAAAATTTTTAGAAGTTTCCTGGATATCAGAACGTGTTTCCGACACAATAATTTTGTTCTGGAAATTTTGTTCATGAAGTAAACGGTGAAATTGTCAGGTAACCGTAATAAATTTTTAGATTCGCTGTGTAAAATCAAATGAAAGCAAAAAATATATAAATTATAACTTTTGTTGTGAACTTTACAAATAAATTTATAAATCATTAACATCAAATTCCCTTTAAGCTCAACTCTTTTATTATAAAATTGTATGAAAAATTTTATAATGTAACCGTATTTTTCTTTACTGATCGCGCAGATTCAATTTTGGCTTCAGAAAATCATTTTTCTAGCTCCTGGTAGGTAATCAGTGATTGCTGTTTTAACTTTTGTACTATGTATTAAGTTGGTTGCTTGGTAGCACTCCAAGTTGTTGTTGATCCAGCATGCTTCCCTATGCTTATCCTATACCTTGAGTTGGACTCTTCCAGTTAGATAGAGGCAGTCGGGTGAAGTCATCGTTATTTTGAAGTAGAGACCAAGCAGATGAGACACCTGCTGCCCTCAAAGGTATCGTTTTATGTAAAGAACATTGCGACCACGACAGATTTAACATGTCCTAGCCACTATTAGCGAACACGACAGACCTTCAATAATGCCAGGATTCAAACTCAATACCTATCCGATAATCGGAACGATGCCGTAACCAACCAGGCCGCAACACTCTGCACTCCAGCTTATAATATCAATGATGGTTTTGTTTTTAAGAAACTTTCTTTCTACTAATGTTAAAAGAACTTGTAAACAATTACTGTTGAGTACTTTCTTAAAAGCAACTTCAAAATGTGTGGCTTGAGGATAATATGGAATAAAAATTTCGATTCTAATTAATTTTTTTGTACCTAAATAGGTAAAGTAAAAGACATTCTGTTTTTATTTACATAGCAAAATCTAAATAGATAATTATTTCGTTTATAGTTAACATCTCTTATTAAAATTTAATATAATATCCAGAATTAAATTTTCTTTTAAAAAAAAGTGAGATTTTTCAAGCATACAAAATGTCAACTTTTTATTTAAATATATTTGGAATATTTTGAAAATATTTATTTATAAAAAATATAGATGTGGTTTAGGGTTTTCCGGAAATAGTTTTCAATATCCAGTGATATAAAATACAAATGAAAAACTGTCAAATCTAAAATCGAGTTGTTTTATAATCATTCGCATTCATAAAAAGTAGAAATGCTATTGAATCTAAGATCTAAAATTATCTCCATCTTTCAGAAATGCTCTTATATTTCTATAATTTATCAAATTTCTTTCTGATATCAGACGTTAACTAATGTTATGTCTCATCAGCCTTTCGGATTATTTGATTGGATTAAGATTAAAAGAATATCCACGTTGGTCATCCTTTAGTCAAACAAAGCGATGTCCCTTTTACATGATATTTTATTGTCTTTTTCTCTGGATAATAGGATTTAGCTTTATATTAAGTGACATTAACTTTTAGAATATATTTTAATTTTTGACTTTAGAATATAAGACTTTAGAATTTTTGACTTTAGATTAACTTTTGAATATATTTTAAAGTGATGGAAATGAATACGAGAAAAAATTCATTAGTTGCAATATATTTTGAGGAATAAATCGACAAACTTTTATTCTCATGGTGGGAAAAAAATTCTTACTTTAACACATCCGTTAGTTGTTTGTTTCATGGAGTATAAAAAATAGTCTTTCTTTCTTTGTTCACAATTTTTGAATTATTTTAAATAAAAATTGATAAATCGTATTCACCGGGTATCTTAGATATAGATTTACTCGCTACATTATTTCCTAAAAGAAAATTAAATTAATACTAACTTTATTCAAAAAGTATATTTTTCTGGACAAGATTTAAAAATACTCTAAATTCATGTGAAAGAAAGTAATATTGTATTTACAGTAGTATTACTCTCACACACACAAGAAAGAGAAGTTGAGCTTTAAGAAGAAATCAATAGTTTAAATTGGACATGTGAAAATTGGATATCAAAACTGTTTCCATTTTGTCCCACCCCTTCCTTAGTATTTCAAAAAGGGATTGTTTCGAGACTGAAAAGTATTTCCAATATAAAGTTTGCTTTTTAAAGCTTTTTCCAAATTGCTTGTAGCATTTCACAAGGGAATTCTTGTGGATATCGAAAAAACAAATAAATTCTGAAATTTTAAAGACACAAAATTAAGAATCTGAAAAAGACTGACTTACTTTTAAATTACTCCCATATGTTCTTAAATAAATATAAAGAAAGAAAAAAGTTGAAATGAAAATCCTACCATATGAAACTGGAAAATAATTTATCAGGTTTGGTATCAGTAGTTGACGGACATGGATTTTGGAGAAAATCCCTTTCATTAAAAGCTTATTTTAAGCTGATTCAATCGGGTAAAATATAAATTATTTCTTGTTTTATATTGTTGAATAAGTAGTAATTACTAGTGTAAAGAGTTAAAAAATATATTGGAGAAAATCGTAAAAAATTCTTTTACTAAGCAGTAATGATTATAAAAATTGTGTAACCGAAGGAATATTTTATGTTCACTTTCGTCATTGCAGTTTCATTAAAATTTTCCTTTTCAAAAATATTATTGTATGCAACGATTACACACAAAAAATGCGAGTAAATAAATTCATTATCAGTGCATATTTTTTAAACAAATAATAATTGTTTTAGTTATGAAATTTGTAAAAACTAATTTAGCTAATTTATCCAAAAAAAAAACATAAAAAATTTCGATTTTCAATATAAGAATTCTTTTTTTAAATTCTTTGCTTCATTGAAAATTTCTAAACTACAAGTTGATTAAAGATTCAAGAAATGAAAAAATATATATATCTTGTTATTTTTTGACTTTCTCAAAACGATAATTTCACATTACATTTATATAAAAAACAAAAATCACTTTTTTAGTATGATTAAAAAAATGGGTTATTTAAAGATTTCCTGAACTACGAACTACGAATTCCTACGAATTTTAAACATTGAATGTTTAAAATTCGTAGGAATTTGAACATAAAAATCTTCGCTCTGAAGTCTACATTTCATAATTTAAAATCCTACCCTTTAATAAAAAATATTCTTGCCAAAAATGTGATACAGGACGATTGTTATAATAATATAAAGTTTGAAAATTTCCCATTTTTGTACGACATATGATTATCAATTTATTTGAATACATCTTTTGACATTAGTTTTTGTATTTTGAATATATTTTTAGTTTTGAGTCCAATAAAAAGTGAGTTTTGCCTTTTATATTTAAAATTAAAGAAGTTGCATTATAAAATATTATTCTTTACAAAATGGAAGTGGTTGAAATTTTTTTATATTAGAAATATAATGATTTGATGATGAATCTTAAGTTTTGTAATTAAATTTAAACATACTTTATCTAATAAATCATTCAAGAAAACAAATATAAAAATATCTTAAGCTTTGAAAAGAAAGTAAATATTTAAGTTTTCATTTATTTAATGTTTCCAATCCTTAGATTCAATCATTACTCTGATATTTATTAATTTTATCCTGAGTATATTTTTTATGGATATATCCAATTAATTCATATTGATTACTTTTTGATGCTTGTACTGTTTCATTTGGATGTTCCAAGAAAAAACAATTTATTCTTAAAAATTTTGAAAAAGTGAGACATTTTCATAATATTTTTAACACAAGAATGTTTGTTAAGTAACTTTAAAAAATAGTAACTATACAATAAAAATGAAATATACTAAGCTCCCAAAAATGGTATTAAAAATATTTGATTTGTTCGCAGGATTCAGATTTTTCATCTTTCATTTAGTTGACTTAATATATTTTTAGCCTAAATAAATTACTAAATTATTCACTTTTGCTTCAAAATTTCCAGTATGTTTGTGAAAAAATATGACTTGAATTTTTTAGTATACTGAACATTATTACTTAGACTTTTTATGTGTGTTAATTTTTTGACGTGTTAAAATGCATAATCAAAACATGTTTGAAAATATAATTTGCTGTAACGTTGAATTTTAAATCTAATATTTTTGTATTTTATTACTCTTACTATGTACATAAAAATGAAATACAATTATTTAATTTTTAGTTCAATAAATAATGTCAAATACAATTACGTTAATGGCTGCCTCTCCAGATTTCAAGAAATTATTTGTTAATTATATTTTGCAAAAAAATTATATTCAAACAAATATATCTAGAGAATGCATCAATATTTTAAACTTGATATTTATGTATTATGAACAATTTAGTGTATGTATAATCGCATATATTTTCTGATCATGGAAAAATAATGTGGCCAAAATTCAATGACAATAAAATTATAATGATGCATACTTAATTCCTTAATTTTTCGGATATATTCATAAAATATTATTGTATTGTATAGTTATCATATTATTTTGCATATATTTTGCAAATAAGTAAAACCTGTTTAAAATTTAATTTAAATGTCAAAATTAACAATAAATAACTTTTTAAAATCAGTCCTAACTTGTCTCTTACTCATTTATACTCTTTGGTAATAAATATTTATTTCAGTTCTACTTTTCTCTAGTTAGTGCTTAAAATTGCATTAAAAGGCGACGTTATGGGTCTTAACTTCACCTCAAATATCTAAGCGAAGTGGAAATAGCCATTGAAAACTTTATTTCTCTACCCTTTTAAATGGAATCTTTTGGAACTCTTTATTGTCCTTCTATTCTCTGAAAATAGAGATTGTGAATGGGTCATAAAATAACGGCTTGTCTTCTTATTGGCTAATCTTTAAAAAATTTTCTTTTCTTTATCAGCGATACATTTGATTGGCAAGTGATTGTCATTTAATACAGAAGGTTGAAAATTGGTCACATTTTTACTTTTGTTTCAGTTTACAACATGTTATCGATTTATCGACTCTAAAAGGTTTTTATCTGGTTAACGTTTAATGGAATAAAAACTAAAATTATTTGGAAACAGGGTACTATTCTTTTTATTTTGTTAATAGGTGTTTTTTAGTCTTTCATTTATTTGTTGAGGTTAATATTTTATTTATCATTGATGATTGAAAAAACTTCGATAAGATTGCAATAAAATAACTAATGCTTCTCCTGCTTAAATACTTTTTAGCTTAGAAATACTTCTATAAATGCAAAAAAATAAATTAGAGGTATCGATATTATTTTTACGAATTTTAAAATATGCAAGAAACTGAAAAATTATACATGAAATAATTTAATGATGATCAGAAGATAAAAATAAATCAAATAGTAATTTGTTCAATAATGTACTTATCAGTATTTCCATTAAATAATATTTTATTTCCGCTTAAATTTTGCCATCAAATAATTAGTGTGTCCCATTGTTTTGCTTATAATATTTCTCAGAAAAAAAATTTAAAAGTAATTTTCTCTGATTATAAAATGATAAACTTTTCAAAATTATTAATTCCTAGTTTTAATTATTAAATTACTTTAACTCATTAAGCTTCCTCAAAAATTATTATCTGAACAGAAAATCATAATAAATATGATTAAACAGATCTTATTATTAATAAAATTAACATGCTTCAACAGACATTAGTCAACAGTTCTATTTAATTTCAAATTTCAAGATTGATTTTAATATTAATAAAATATAAATAAGTTAAATATTAATTTCATTAATTCCATGTCGATTCAATTTTTATCTTATGCATTTTCTTAACCATATAGATAGAAATTCCCAACCCTAACATGATAGATTCTTTTAAAGAAATGTTTTACAGATAGCTCCCATTAATTAGAATATTAATAACTGCACAAATTTCCAAATTTTTAACGTAAATCAAATAGTAAAAAATACAAGATTATCCCTAATTTTTTGAAAAAAATAATTTTTGAATCTCAATCTGAATTTTTTAGTTAAAGAACTGATTTCGTATTTTAGAAGTTAATAAAGAATTGAATTAAATTTTCTTTCTCTCCCTACTCACAGATTATTCATATAAAAAACCATTTATTTTTAGAACACTAAAATCTTGTTCACATTAATTTTGTGATTTGACAGATTTCACTACAATTGCCTACTATAGACTACAATTGCCATAGCTCGAAGTTTTTGCCGGACAATTTTTTTCATGTCATGAACAGTGACAAAAATGTTTCAATTTCTCCAAGAGAAATTGTAAAAAATTTCCTTGTGAATTATGAATATCAGGAAATGTAAGTTTTAATTATGAAAAGAATAAAGTGTAATAAAAATTTTTTACTAATAAGTAAACTTCGAAATATTGTTCCCTTAAAAAAAACTGCAACTATGCTAATAAGTAAACAACAGAGTGCATTTTTATGTTAATATTTAAAGGCCAATTTTCGCTGTTGAGTATTAAAAAACGTTCGTATAACGAATAATAATTATTTAAAGATAATGAATTAATTATTGTTAAGATGAATGTATCTCCATACATTCTTCCACCGCGAAACGATTTACCAGGAATGCCAGTTCAATTTATACAACACGAAAAAATTGAAATGATTATGATACTTGCATAATTAATTTTTACTAGAAAGGTATCCAGACATTTGTTTTAATTTTTAATCAAACAAACGTCTTATGTCTAATATTATCTGTCTTTTATACAAATATCTAACATTCAAAAGTTAGTCGCAAGCTCTTCTAAATTTGGAGAAAATTAGACAGCATTATCAATAAATTCATCTACTTCTCTCCTTATTAAGCTGATGCTTCTCAAAGTAAGATACAGCATGTTCCCATGCTTTCAGCGCTTATATTATTTCGCCAAAAGTTATTGCTTTTCTGTTACCTTCTTCTTAGAAAAACTCATTCAAAACTTCGTGCTGTGAAGCGCAGTAACTCAATAAGCTCTTCGAAGGTCAGCTCTTGAAAGTCCCCTTTCAGAAGATCCTTAACATCACTGTTATCCACATCCAGTTTCGTGATAGTAACCAAAGACGCAATTGTTGACTATAAGTTACACGAATACTGTCTGGAAGGTCTTCTACAACACTCTAAGGCCAAAGCTACTTCCAAACAGAAATTTGATCTCTCTTGGTAAACGCTTTATAGCCCATGTAGATTATTTTGAGGCAGAAAACGATGGTTAATGGTGACTAGTGAGACAAAGACAAGGAGATACTAAGGAAGGCACCTGATGAATATATAGTTTAACATGTATCGACTTCCTAAGTCCAGCAAAGCCAAGCAGCAGCTTACAAAAGTTGCTCGTTTACCGCAGCACAGATGACTTAATTGAAAATCGAAGTAAAAGTAACAAGATGAATTTACAAAGTAATGGGCAAACAATGGTGCTATTTACAAATGAAGTGAGGAAAAAATAAATGAGACAAAATATATGTGCAAATAGTAAGGCATTTCACAAATTTTTTTTAAAAAGTCCCCCCATAAAAGTATTAAATAACTTGAATAGTTCATTAAAATGTGATAATACTATTTGAGCGTGTGCTAAATATTAAGTGATTCAATATACACACAATCCAGTAATTATCTCTCCTCCCAAAGCAAAATGTCGCTCGTTAAGTGAATCAATAGTTTTTTTTGTTTGTTGAACGAATTACTTGTTATGAAAGGTGCTCATTAAGCGAGACTCTACTATAGATTAAGCAAATTAAAGAAAATAATCATAATCTATTATTAGTTTATATAAATATATCTTGAAATAGTTACGTGGTTATTTTAAATATATAATACAAATTTTGTCTATTTTGGCGAGAATCTTAAATATGATTTATATGTAGGCATTTTGCTATGATATTTCACTTATAAATATAATTTTTTTCGGTTTAAAGAGATAATTTTTTATCTTAATTCTAAAAGACAAAAAACATTTTGCTCTATTTCAAAGACAATTCAATAATATATTTAAACAAAAATATTCAAACAAATGAAGATAAAAAAAATTCTAGCAAACTAACTTAAAATTAAATAAATAATAAATATATTTTGTATTTATCAATTCACGTTATTCTATATCTACAAGAGACTATAATAGTTAATGTGTATTTGTGGAAAATTTAACGTTTATCTTTCAATCGCATTTTCCCCATTGCATCTTAGTCTATTAGCTCATACCCACATTTACTAAAATTTCATATTTTTCAAAGGCAATACTAGCTTTTAATACAAGCGGATAATCCTTTATTATGAACACATTCCTCTTTTGACATCACAGGCCATTGAATATCTCTCGCCTTTCTATTTATCTAATCTTCCGAAAGCAATGTTTCTCCGATATATTATTGTTTGGAACAATAAATGAATGGCAAATGGAAATCTTACTGGTCTTATATTTTCTGACTTTGATTTATTAAATAATTTTCTCTGTGCATTAGCGTGTGAAAGTGAGTATGCTCAACTGAATTTGAAATAAATATTTAAATATACAGTTGTATCTTTTATTAAATCAAATTTCCAAGACGTGAGAGAAATTTTAATTAGAAATTTGATAAGCCTTTAAAAGAACTTTTTATTAATAATTAACGTTCTTATTATTATACAGAAAATAAAATATGTATTATGGTAAAGTCTATTAAAACTGAATTTTGTATGCATTTTTTGAAGGTTTGTTAATATCCTAAGAATATAAAAAATTAATATATTACACTTAAGTCTGAAATAATTTTATAAATATTAAGAGAAAATTATAACATCATTAAAATTATAAAAATATTTTGCATGAAAATTATAAGTATTTTAATGTGAAGTTTGAGTAAAATGGAATATAAACATATATTAATGAAAATTGATTCTAAAAGAAATAGTTAAATATTGGAAAATTTTAATATATTTATGTAGTTTTATGTAAAGGTTCTTTTTCTCAGTTTTTAGAAATATTACTTATTTTAATTAAAACATCAGGATGTCGCAAGTTTGTCCTAAATTCTGATTGTATCACTCGATCAGTTGTGATTTTCTTTGTGCTAAAGTTTATAATTTTTAAGCTATCTCTGAAAATAAAAAAGCATAAGGAGAAATTCACGACAGTTTTGCGTTTATTTTAGCCGTATATAAATCTGAACTTACAATATAAAAATATTCCACCCTAAACTCACAAAAATTAGCTTTTTCCACAATTTTCTCGAAAAATATATTTTTATGGATAATTATGCTTAAATGCAGATATTTATTTCATTACAAGTATTTAAAATTTAGAAAACACAATTTTTATGTAATTTATCTGTTAAATATGATAAACTTTAAATATGACAATTTATTTGATTCATTTAAAAAATTCATAGGATTATTTTTACGAAACCAGCTTTCAAAAGTCTGAAGACTAAATATTTTGCATGAAATGCAAATCTAGAAGTTAAATGATTAATGATTTGTTTGTGCTTCGTTTCATTTTTAATTCTAGCAGGAATATTTATCTTGTTTAGCAATCCACTGAAAACTGAGTCCCACGAAAAATCTCCATCTTGTTCAAGAGCTACTGAAGAATGGCAAGCTCATTATCTTTAAAGTCTGAATTACTTAATAGTTATTTTATGAATATTGAAATATTATTCCATTCTAAATGCCAGAAATTACAAAAAAGCTGAATTTTTCAAATAATTTTTAAAATTTTGAATAGCATGACTTTTAATGCATATACTGCTATTTATATTAAACATATACCAGCAACTAATTTATAACACATTTAAACATATTACAGAAAGTGTTTTTTTTATTCCTACATTTTCATTTACGCATATTGTGATTGATTTACAAATGTCATTTCTAATATGCATTGCACAGTATCGATGGAATGTACTGTGAACGCTAATGAATTAGGAGTAAAGTGAAAGAATATTGTGTAGGCTGCGTAGTCAAACTCCAGCTGTCAAGACATTTTTGTAGTGACATCTTTTGATAAAAAACGAAAGCGCTAATAACTACTTCTATTTAAACTAACAACTGTGGTTGTTCTTATGTAAACAAACAAAAAACTCGAATTCCGATGCGTAGCGCTGCAAAAGAGAAATAAAATTGTAATACAAAAATTTATTTTGTAAAATATTCCCTTCAAAAGCTTTGTCGCTCAAATTAGTTGATTATAATGTTGCCAATTTGAGTTTTGTTCCTTTTTTTGATTTTTTGTTGCCAGATAAGGTTTTTCTCGTGTTTTACATTATTTTTACGTAATATATATAGTTCTTTTCAATGGCAACAACATTTGAAGTAATAGTAAATGGTAATAATTTTAAAATAATACATAAAATTTTTCAACTGAACAAATTCTTGCTAATCTATATATAGATATATTTATAATGATATGAAAATAGAGACAATGTAGACAGAAGTATATAGAAAATGTTTAAGTCACAAGTATAGCGTAAGATTTTATTTACGCATAAAATTTACTTTCACCATCTACAATCTTTTTGACATATACAGTGAGAATGCGTTAAAACTTAGGTCGTACTAATGATTTAAGATTTTTCTAGTGGTCAACATTTTAAAATTAACAATTTTGAAATATATAATTTTTGAAAATACATCACCTTTGGCAGGCAGATATTGAATTACTGAAAATATCTGTTAATTAAAAATATTGTATTGTGGAAATGATACATATAATATTGTGAGATGTAAAATATTGTATCAAAAATGTAGAGAGTGTATATTTTAATTCTTTTCATACACTGCTGAACAAATGCTAAGGACGGACCACAAATTGAAATGTAGCATAACATTTGGCGAGACATGAGGCCCAGTAGGATAAAATATAGTTGCCACACTGTTTAGACATTAGAATAAAGAATATTTATTGCTCTGGAAAATACAAAAGCTATGAAACATATGAAAGAATAAAAATGTTCATTTGATGCTGCATACGGAAAAATCGAACAATGCATCTAAAAGTCAGCAGGCACCTTGAAAAAAGGTATCAGTACCGGATATGTCCACCGTGGAGTGTGATGCAACATTCCACACGTCGTATCATACTTTGCACAACATTATCCAGCAGCTGTTGAGGCAATTTATCTCATTCCTCTGGGAGTGCACGGATGAGAGTGCTCTTGTTTGTCGAAGGATAGTTTCGACCAGCAACTTGCCTCCCCAAAGCATCCCACACATTTTCAATGGGGCTTAGATCAGGAGAACGTGATGGCCATACGAGACGTTGAATACCCGCGCTGTCTAGACAATCCTGAACAGCGAGTGTTCGATGACATGTTGCGTTGTCGTCCATAAAAATAAATTTATCACCGACAGCACCACGGAAAAGACGAACATGAGGAAGTAGAACTATATTAATGTATCATTGGCCCGTCATAGTCCCATTCGCAACCGCATGTAGGGGCGTGCGGCCATTGATCATGATGCCGGCCCACACCGTGACTCTGTATGTCGGATATCGGTTTCTTTCCTGGATATTTTCTAGTCGATAAGCAGTACCACTCTCGCGCCAGATCAGTTGGTGTCTACAATCCGATGACAGACTGAACCTACTCTCATCTGAGAATAGTACGCATGCCCAATCTTGTTCAGTCCAATTGCGATGCTCACGACACCATTGCAAACGGGCAGTACGGTGCTGTCTGGTTAATGGAACACACACAACAGGTCTGTGGGTGTATAGTCCTCCTCCCTTCAAACGTCTGGCAACAGTTTTTCGGGAGATTTGCTTTCCTGAGGTAGCAAGAAACTGATTTGCCACCTGCTGAACTGTGGTGCGCTTTTTGCTGATAAGATGATATATGTGTCTTCTGCAGGCGTCGTACTTCTAACACGACGTCCCCCGTGCCGTCTACTACACATTCCAGTAGTTTTAAATGACTTCCACAGCCGTGAAACAACGCTGTGAGCGATGTCAAACTCTATGGCAACATCTGTTATTTTTCGACCTTCTTCGATCTTTCCAATAATTCGGCCACGCATTAAATCATCTAAGTGATGTCGGGAAGACGTGCTAAAAATTTCAAGTTCGTCTATATTAAATCTTTCCTGTAAAACTTTGACTTGAAACAACAATTGTCCACACGCGTCAAAACCTTTAAAGCTCTTAAGAACGCTATCACGTGATGAACAGACGTGGGGAAAAAGAATTTGCATACGCATACTTCTAACTATATCCCGCACTTATTCTAATTTTCCACATTTTGCTTCCTTTCATTTTGTGGTTGCTATGGATGATAGTGTTATCCGTCCTTAGCAATTGTCCAGCAGTGTATTAAATTCTAGTAGCAGTCGAAATTTTTTTTTACATAATAGAAAATGGTTGCTGATTCTTCTGTGTCTAACTAAGCTGAGTATTTTCTGCAAATAAATGAAAATTAGTATTTTGACGAAGTAAAACAATGCTTTATCCTGGCAGGACTAACTTGTAGTCAGATTAATTTTATAAGAAATTATATACATGGTAATAAATTAGTTTATATTGTCACATTGACAACTGCTAATTTCCCCCCTCCCCAAAATAACTCTGTAGTTTAAAATTAGTGTCCCCATAATACTTTATCATAGTAATGTTTTACAGAATTAATTTCACTGAATTGTGAAATGAATATAGACGTGGTTTGGAGACAAACGAACAAAATGGAGGGATAAATATCGCCCTAGAACTACTAGTTACTTATTATATTCAAATTTAACACAGTTTATAAAATGGATCTATCAAACAGAATATATTTCTGATCCTATTCGACATGTGAGCTTGACGTCACATGAAGTCAGTCCATTGCTGTTACTTATGTATCTCTTTAACCGGTTGTTTTGGAGGGAAGCCAACATAAAAGATTTTTATTTATTCATCAGTGATATTTTTTAGATTTTTTATGCCATTATGTGATTTAAAGGATATAAAATCTTTTAAATTAAAATATTTAAAATATCTATGTGTATTTTTGGAACTTCGGTAAATTTCCCGTTCTAAAAACACACGTTTAACTTGGCAACGAAACAAAGTCGCCATGCTCGCCAATGAGGTATATTCTACTAGTTCCACCAATATTTTGTTTAAACAGAAGTTGAACAAAATGACATATTTTAAATATTTTTTTTATTTTGTTACTTTATAATAATAGTAATTAAGTACTTTTTAATAAAAGATCTATAATTATATAGCAGCTAAATATCTTAGTTTTTTAAATATTTTAACAATGTATCGATTAGGCTGAAGAAAAAATCTGATTGTAAATTAAGAGACTTGAAATCATGTTTCACTTAAGGAAATATCATGCATACATAGTAGGATAAGAATAACTCTAATAAGTTATCATTAAAACACATTTAATAAACATACTATTATGTAAACAATATCTTTCCTAGTGCGTGACTGAATATAATGCATAAATTTTTGTTAGAACTAATTCTTAATTACATTTCTTTATTAGTAATCGGGAAACTTAATAAGCTCATTCGTTAAAAACGTATTTGTAATAATTCTAATTGCTTACCTACTTTCTAGTTTAATTAAGTAAGAAATACTGAGTGCTTATATATTTTTCTTAATAATTTATTAATTTAAAGCCTTCCCGCACAAATAAGAAATGCATGTTTCTTCATTATGTATTGCAAAAAAACTCAAATTTATTATAACTACAATCTTTTTTGATATTTGTATGATAAAATTTCTTTTATAAACAAACAAAAAATGCTCTGTGCAAATTTAACACATAAGAGTATTTTAAGTATACTCTTATGTGGAAAATCTGCGTGTTTAATATTTAACACTTAAATTTTGTAGAGTTTTTTTAGTAAATAATATATAGTTTAGTAATATATACTAAACACAACGCATTATATTTACAAAATTTTTTTTAACATTGAACTATTGTTAATATTGAACAATGTAATTATTAATCTATCAGCACAAGTTCAAAAGTAAATATATAGTTGCGAATAAAATTAGAAAATAATTTATGACAAAATAGTAAAATAACATATCATAATATTGCTGTATTTTCTCAAAATGTTGAAATTAATCATTCGATCTTTGAACTAATTAAAGTTAAATGGAAACTTTCTTTAGCTATGGTGATTATTGTATCATATTATTTAAATTTAATTTGTGAAATTTCACATCAAAATAATTTTAAGATCTTCGATTAAAGTTTAAAAAACAAATATTTTATTTCTTAATTCAATTTCAAAATCAAGAAATATTTATTGTGTAGCATTAAATTACAATTTTGTTTTAAAATGAAGAAAGATATTAATGCATCATATTTATAAATTTTTCCATATATAAATTATCAGGCAAAATAGATTTTATTCTACAGAAAACTAAAAAATGTTATAATTATTTCAGTAATATTCAAAATTAATATTAGTACTGAATTTAAAAAAATGCTATGTAGTATTTAATTATAGTATTAATTTATTTAATTATATCTAAAGTTTTGTCTCTAACTTTGCTTAAGCATGTGATTAGGTTTCATTTGCTTTAGTTAGTAAAATAACGGCAGTAGATATATTATTCATTAAAACACTTACTCATTCTTTTTCTTATTGATTAGTTTTAAATCTAAATAATTCTGGAGTTGAATATCCAATTACACTCATTATTTTATGTTAAAAATTGTATTCTCTTTCATTTTATTTCATTATTCAAACATAAGATTTCAATTGAGAAGTTAGATTTTATTCCAGTAATTTACGATGGAAAGAGAAGTAATTGTACTTGGAAAAGTAGGCTACAATTTTAGAAATGATTGTTTTGTTTAAGTCTTTGTTTCAGAAGAGAGATCAACATAATTTCTTCGAGGGTTGGAAATCTAAGTCGTAAATTCAATAAAGATAATATTGTGATTTTGAAATACTTAAAGTGGTGCCATGAATTTCGATCATTCAGGATTTATTAGGAGCTTATAGCCGTAATTAATTTCTGGTTTATTCTCTGAAGCGTGATTAAAGTTAAGAAATAGGGATTTGTAGAAAATTTTATGAGTGGTCCCTAAGATATTACCTAACGTTGGTCGGATAACACTCTCACGTCAAGTATTTTGAAATTTCGCGTGCTTGGAATATATAAAGACATTAATTACACATATATTAGCTTTTCATGTCAGAATATCATTCATTTATAACTTTCTAAGGTTATTTTATGGCACAGAAATTAGACGAAAGAGTTAGTTTTTTATGATAGGATTTGAGCTTTATGACGCAATTTCTTAATATTTTTAGCCAACTCATTCAGAAAAATAAACGTGACATGGTATTTTTATATCATTATTATAATGTTTTTTGATTCTCATTTTTGAGACAAAATTCATGGAGTGTTTACTATGACTTTTAAAATCGTAGGATTTCGAAAAATGCTCTTAAAAGTTATAAACATGCGAATTATACAAAATTGAATGTAAAAACAAATCCTACTTTGAATCAATATTATTAGATGCTGAAATTCCCTGTATCTTCAAAATTTAAGTGTAGATAAAACTGTGACCCTTTTTGAACAATGTTTTTTTGTATATCTATAAACTGTATCAAATTTTATATTTTTATAATTATTTAAAATAATCCAAATAAAATCCTATGAGACTTATATTAAATATATGTAATATAAATTTTCATAAAATTTCATATTATCAAAGCAGATATTTTAATTTGTGTTCTTCGTTTTGAAATATAATTTGAATTTGTACATTAAGCAATTATGTGTAGTTTAAAATTTCTTTCAAAGATAGATATATATTATATAATTCCCATTTCAATATTAAATTATATTATTGCTATTTTTTCGGTCGACACAAAACTTTATATTATGCATGTTGTGCTTATAACAATTAATTTCTTAAATTTGTGTTATTCATATCATTTGAAGCAATGACATACCTTATTAAGATGGTAATCAAAGGCATACAAAGTTTTTAACGGAAAAATTCAGTTTCAATAACTTTCAGATTGACATATCTATAAATTTTACAGTTTCTTCTTGTATTTCTTTCTGAAGTTAAGTGAAAGAGAACTTGAAAATTCTCAAGATTCACGCAAACTTTCAACATATTAACTAAAGATATTTAATTTCATTTTATAGTAACGTTCTTTAGTTGATATTTGACTTTAGGATATATAATTAAATGTAGTGAAATTCCTTGACTTTTGTGTAACAACAACTTAATAAAATATGACTTAATTCAAAATTAATTCTAGCATTACGTGATATGGAAAGAAGTACATTTTAGTTTCCAGCTGCATACGATTTATATTAAAATGGAGGCATTTTGTTCCAAACATAATATTTTTAGTTTGTAAATAACATATATTTACATGTGATTTTTTGGTTTACTCATAATAATGATATTTGAATTGAAGGAATAATATCTCTTAATTATCCCTGTTACCAAAATTTACTTTAAGCATAAAGTTTAAAATTCTTCAAGTCATGCTTAGTAAGATTCAAGAAATAGTTCCACAGAAATGCAACTATTTAATGCCAAATATCAGGTAAATTGTATGTTAATACTCTTTTTTCACGCAACATGAGTAGCGTTTAAAAATATCACTCATATTTTCATTCTACATTTCTAGACATAAAACTAATACCCAGGAGAAATGGTTATACATTTTCAATGAAATTACATTTTTCAATACAGCTTAAGTAATCAAATAAAGTAATTAAACATGTTACATAAAGTCTTACCTGTTTCACAAGTATATAGAATTGTACATCAATCAAATAAGCACTATGAAGCTCAAACTAATTTCAATGGATGTTAACATAAATTGATTTGAATCACACCACTGTAATTAAAAAATGGCAATTAATTTCTTACTTCCATGCCAGTTTATCTAAAAGTTCTAGTGTACTCACAATTATGTCTACTTTTTATACACCTATACTTCTGCAGTTTTTTAATCTTGATAATATGAGTTTGATGCATGATGAGAGAATAGAACCAACTAACACGTTTATTTTTGTGCTATACACATTATTTTCACTTCTTTATCCTATTATCTTACCTGTACTTTAATGAAATTTACGTTAATACATCTCAATTGTAGTAAAATCAGCCTAAAACAAGAAATCTTGCCTTAATTTATTTCATCTGTTAAGCATAAATGAATTGATGCCTGGAACTGAATTGGGTAATTCTCATTCCATCCCTTTTTAGGTTAAAACATTCTAATAGTTATACTAAAGTACAAAATAATTTTCCTCATTTACCTATATTATTAAATTTATAACCATTTTCATGTCGGTTCTTTACTGTAAGGAAAAGCAATTAAACGATTTTTCATCAAACGTTTTGAAAGTTTTGAGCTCCTAAATTACAAACACTAAATTTGATTATTACAACATAATGAAACAAATGTATACAAAATTGATGCCTGGTAATAATTTGTGTTATATGTTTTTTAATCATTGCATAAAAACTTATCTTTTTGTCCCCTACAGTTGAGTATTATCTGATTATTTTTAATTGGAAATTTTGAATATAAATAACTGGGAAAGTGTGTGTAGTATACTTAAATTGAAGCATCATGAGAACTTTTGGTTTTTGGTTTTTCCTTACATTATGTTAAAATTTATTTAAAATATAATGAAAGAATATTTCGGAAAATACAACCTTATGATCTTTCAGTTGTACCTTTCAACAATTTAACATAATTCCTTTAGTAAGAAAATATTTATATATACTTAATCATTTTAATAGTACAGATCTTGGCCTAATTATTGAGAATAAGAACACGAAAATTTATGGGTATAGTTGTTATTTATATCAGAATTGTGTGATGTCCTGAAGTTATTATAACTTTGCAAATTTATTGTGATGCTATCATTTAACAGTTTGTAAATTAAAAGTGCATTTTCTAATAACTATCATATTTCAACAAATTTGATTTTAAAATAATTTTTTTCAATAAATATAATTTTTTAATGTCTTAAATTCATCACTCTATTTCCCGTTTCTTATCATTGTATCCTTTAGATTTATATAGTAAAGGAAAATTTCACTAATTAAAATAATGAATTTCAACTTTTCGGTCCTGATTTTTTGTCTACATTGATTATGTTTTAATAAAATTATATCTGAATATTTCATAGGAATTTTTTTTATACGAAAGATTTTATTTTCCAAATATTGTACAAACAAATCCTATTTTCGAAAATGTTTGTATTAAATAACTTTCTTACATATACATATGAATTGTCATTAAATGCCTAAATATTTCACCTCCAAATAGGCTAAGAACATTCTCTTCCAAGAAATTCTCATTTGAATCTTTTATTACACAAAATCATTCTTTTTCCAGTTATTATTTGTAAGTTCGAGTTATTATCTGAGATGAGGAAGCGATAAGGGGATTTTAAATTCTCATTTTTCCAAAAAATGACAATATATTTAAATCAAGCTTTTTAATTGTGTTTTTCTTTTGGATGTTATTTTCGTTGTTAAATATTAATTTAGTTCCAAATTGATACATAGAATTTAACTCGACTTTCTTCCAAAAGCAATAACTTGGACCCTTTTATTATGTAAATTAAAATTTGATGGAGCTTAATCTTATACGTATTAAAATTGACTGCCTCTGTTCCCTATAAATGATAAAAATGCGATAGCATTTTTCAATGAAGTAAATAAGATATAAACTAAAATTAAGTGTAATTTTATAAATAAGTCAGCAGTATATAAAATATTAGGTATTAGGATTTTTTTAATTTTTTGGCTCCGTTTCACAAATGTTTGAAAATTCATACATCCTAGGTCAAATATTTAATTTGCCTTAAGTATTGGGGAAACTAATATTTTCCGTATTTTAAAGATTATCTGACACCTCTTTTTGATTGCTTTAAGTAAGTATTGCTATAATATAAATTTTAAATATTTTTAATATCCATTACTAATTAAATAGTACTGAAGTACTGATTACTTTACAAACCCAAATATTTTAAAAATATCTAACAAATTAAAATTTAGTAATTTTTTTAAAAATGTTTATCTAGATAGTGTGCTTTAGTTTCATAAGAAACAGCGTTAAATTTTCAAATAAAAATAAATTAATTGAAACAAAACTAAATAAAAATAATGTAAATTTGATTAATTAATTTTTAAAATTTTATTACAATCGCTAAATTTTTACAGTAACGATTCTCACCTTATTAATTACGAATATGTATAATGATTTAGAAATCTCATACATTTGTTTATTTATCCTTATAAGGAAAGGGAAAATGGAAAAACTTACAAAATTTACTTTAGTGATACATGAATAATTTACATTTGTTTCATGAATTAATTTTCGATTTTCAAAAATTTAGCAAATTTTTCTGATGCGAATGTGATTTTCAATTCATATACTTAATCTAACATTTTCTTCTTTAATTCACATATTCTGTAACATTCTTTTTAGTATTAATTTGTTAAATTTGTGGGGAAATTGATACAGACACTTAATACTGAATTCATTATTTACTTTATCATATTATCTTTATTTTAAATTTTTAGTAAAAAGTTATTTTTTTGGCGAATTTTCTTTTATTTGATCCAATATTAAATAGCAGTAATATGTCAAATGAAATAAGACACAGATTTATGTTATCATATTGTAAATAACTCAATTTCAGTTGATAATTTAATGAAATATTTAATTTAATAAGCGAATAGAATGCTGCATTGGCCATTTCTTTTATCTAGAGTGTATATTAATTATTTTAAAAACATCACGAGAGTAATGGTTCGTAATTTGAAATCAAGAGTGTTATAAGAAGTACAAACATTATAATCTTTAATTATAGACTAGTGTTTCTAACATAAGCACGGAATGATTCTGCTCAAATAATCGCGTAAGAACCTCAAGAATTATATTTCTAATTTATGTAGGACTTAAATCCACATAAGTTGCACTGATTTACCTCTATTTTAACACATACTTAATAGAACTTGAGAATATCTTTTTTTCTAAAAATTGTCTTATATCCCCCAATAAGGGAAAAAGGTGAGAAACAAATGAAACTAATATGATTTTGATCTTTTGCCTTTTTGAAAAGACTGCAATATTTTATTTGACAAAATGTCTTAAATGACAATTTTTATAAACAGTGGTTTTCAAAATAATTCTTCTACTTTAATAGAAAAGTGAATGCTTCAAATTAATGATTAACTATTATTCAGGAGGTATTTGCTATAAACTTTGAATAGATCATTGACATTTAGCTTTTAAATAAATTTATATAAGAAACGATTAAAAAATAACAATATAAAATAAAAAATAAGTCTTGCGATACAAAATTATTTTTAGAAAAGAAATTAAGAGTTTAAATGTTTAATTATATTGAAAGTCTTTGATTTAAAAAGTTTGATTGCACATTTCACGTTTAAAATTCATCTAATGATTTTTTTATGTCCATATCAATTATTATAATCCAAGAATACGTCTTGAACATACTGCGGCTCCATAACTGTCACAATTTGATTAGAAATAAATTTTAATTCATATTATCCATTATAACATGGTTGAAAAGTTATTTTTGTTAAAAGTATATACACTTTTCATTTGTCAAATCTATCGTTTTACCAATTTCCATATTACTTATTTGAAAACAATTTTTTGCTCCCATTTCATTATTAAATGTGACGATTTTAATTTTGTGTATGTAAAATTATAATTTTTGCTATTTCGTTTAAGGATTTGACCAGAATATATTTGATTTTAATATTGAAAATTATAACTTTTCAGTTTAGAGTTTTTAATGCATGAATGGAAAATATTGGTAGAGTGTAAAAAAAATTGGACAGACTTGAATATGCAGGTGAAAGTAATATGAATAAAATGTTCAATTTAAAACACAAATTCACATCAGAACTTGTATAAAAATAATTTTTAACCTTATTTTAATTAATCATGATTTAATAGATTATGGAAATAACATGCTTTAAAAGGGAAAAATGTTTGTTGCAAAGCGCACAATTATGTGTATGAATTTTCTTATTTAGTTCATCTGAGCTTAAGTTAAATTTTTAAATTTTCTGGTCTCACTAACACTGGTGTGTATAAAATAACCATGCCGACTTTCAAATCAACTAACGAGCAATAAAAAATAATTATTCGCATTTTTCATAAATGCGAGATGCTATACAATTTAGAGCAAACTGTATTGAATTTGTTTTTATGACGCAAAAATGTAGGGTCTATTTTTAAAAATTTAAGATAATAAACTTAGTACTCCTAAAACATTTATTTTCCAAGTAAAAACAAAAAATAATTAAAATTTTGAAGCAGGTAACTAACTTACATTTAATTAAGTTCAACGGAAGATTTTATCATCACTTTTTTTGTTTTTGAGTTTTTAATTAAACTTTGTTTCTCAAACTGAAACATATCTAGTTCCCCATATGAGTAGGCGTCTTCATTAATATCAAAGCAGTTGATAATTATGTTTGCTTGTTTTTTACAGAAAATATACATTCTTGTACTAATTTCTAATTGATTAATACCTTAAAAAATGTTTGACTTCAAACGATGGATAAAATTAACATTAATAAAATTTAAATAGGTATTCCACCGAAATGTTTATGAAATTAATCTGAATTTTGAAATGACAGTGATTAATTCATTTTACGGAATCAATCTTTTCATAATTAGAGTGAAAAATATGTACTTCAAAACATAGTAAATTTCTTCGAAATAATTTAATGGCTATTCTTTTGTTACATGCTTATTTAGAAATAGGGTGTTATTAATCTAAAATTATCTAATTCAGTACATAATTTAATATTAAAATATGTTAGAGTAAATAAAATCAATTAAAACGTAGATAAGAAAATTTTATTTGTAACTCTGACATCTGTCATGAATAAAATCTTAACTTATGTATTCATATAAATGTTATATATACACACAGTAAAAATAAAGTAATGTGTCAATACCAAATAAAATAAGTAAGCCGTACAATATTGTATAAAAGGTAATCTAATTTCCAGAAACTTATTTATAATTACAATTTATAAATATATTTTCAGTGAATTATGATGCATTTAATGATTTGAAATGTTAATTTAATGTTGAAAATCCGTTTGTATTTTTAAAATTGAAGAGAATTAGATCAAAATGATTATTCGTTACTGACAGGTTCTCCTCCATCACGAATCTATAGTCAAATAATCTGTGAGTTCCTCACAGACGTTTCTCTTTTTTCATGCTATCAATTATTTTTATAACTCCTAATATGTTGATGAGATTTTTCTGCGTGCCATATATCTCTGCCGCAGGTTCGGTATTCCAACAAGACATGAAATAGCCGCATTAATTAACCACATTCTTCGATCGTGCATTAACAGTGGCTTTTAATTGCGGTAGCGGTGGCCTGGTTGGTAGGGCGTCTTATTATCGAAAGGTGTTGAGTTCGAATCCTGGCTTATCCGAAGATTCGTTGTTCACTAATGTTGCATGGGGCACGTTAAAACTGGGTGTGGTCGCAATGTCCTCCAAGTGAAATGATACCTCTGAGGGCAGCAGGTCAATCATTGAGGGTCTTATGCTTGGGTGGGTCCTTCTTCAAAATCAGACTTCATGAGGCTGCCCGTATCTAACTGGTAGAGCCCAACTCAAGGCTAAGTAAAGGGAAGCATACGTGTGTAACAACAACAGTGACTTTGAAATTATTAATGTTCCTCAATTGCTTCCCAGCTATTTTTAACCAAATGAAACTTGATTTTGGCATGCTGAGCGTATTATTTCTATCTTCATTTCCATGCTTCTTTCTGTATCTGCTTCTATTATCCATCGATGGTTTTACATTTACTGAAAATAAAATAATTTTCAAAAATTTAAAGTGAAAACATAAATTTGATCATCTATTAACCACTTCTATTTGTCTATCAAGTTTAATCTTCATGATAAATTATTTATAGGTATTTCTATTCCTTTTTGCAAAAGTGTGTAATTTTAAGTGTCTCTAATATTCCAATTTTAATACAATAGTTAAAGAATTTACTTATTAATAGTTTCAGAAAATTTCTTTTATTTCAAAAATTATTTTCAGGAATTTCATTAAATTGGAACTTTTATATATATATATATATATATTTACATTAGAGGAGGGAAAACTTACAAAAATTTTGTTTTCAAAATGCATTTTATGAATAGCTTTATTTTAACTTTTATTTACTAAAACGATGATTTTGTACCAAAATGAATTAAATATGGACATTATTAACCTATTGTTTGCCGGAAATGTAACCTTTTTGTTTAATTATACATCTATATGCTCCGTACAGTGACATTGTCAAATATCATAAGAATTCTAGAAATCATGTGGAATAAATGGTTGTGTGTGATAAGTATATATTGTTTAGTGTATTTAAAAAACTTTTATATAAACATTTATAAAATGTTCAGATTAAACACAAATTATCAAAAAAGTTAAATATAATACTAACGATTTAATAAACTGAAACTGATTATGTATTAATTCTCAGCCAATTTATAGTGGAAACATCATTTATTAATCGAATTGATGAACAAATAAATATCTTTATAAGGAAAACAATTTCGCTTTATTTTTGCATTTAAGAATTCTGTTAAGCTTAATCATGTCTTAAATAACATAACTTGGTACAAAATAATGATTCTGTGGGATATGTTTGATTTCTTATTTCGTTCTTATGACATAAGGCATTAATAAAGAAAAGTAGAGCTCTCAATTTTTTTTAGATTTAACCATTTATAAAGCATTTTTTACTTTTATTTTTTTAGAATAAAAAACTAAAGTGACTATGTATTATTATTTAAGAAAACTTAAGAAATCCGCTTGTACATATAATTTTTTTAAAAGCATTGAGGTAAATATAAATCTTAAGATTATTTTGGTGTTCAAAAATGCTTTATTCAAAAATGCTTGCTTTATTCATAAGTATACCGCAAACTTTATTTTGTGTGAAATCTCAAAATCTTGACTGAAATTCGTAACAAATATTTTAAGAAGTTCTAACATTCTTAGTTTAACTTTTCAAAAAGTTTTACATTAGAAAATCTTTGTTGTCTAGAGATCTTTAATGGAACGATGATATATATAGCTACTGTACCTCTAAATCCCTAACTTCTTTGATCTCTGAAACCTTTTTAAAAAGCTGTCAACGTTTGAAGCTAAGTTTAAGTGTTTTGATGAAAATGCTTTCTTCATCTATAAGGCATTTAATGGGTCTACATTTAAAGTACTAGGTAAAGGACATTCGTAGGTGATTTCTTAGGGTAACCAGATCTTCTATTTACTTTTCACAGTAAAGTTTCTATAGTTATTAAGCTATTTGTAAAACATTTATGACAATTTGTACCATTCTCATTGGATTTTGTCAGTGAAATCTTATAATAAATTGAAATTGGTCATAAATTTACGATAATTTAACACGAATTCATGTTTTTAAAAGTATTGTGTCCTTTTAAAATATGCAATTATTACATTTAATTTTACAAAATTTGAGTGAATTAAGAATAAATAAAATATTTATATTTAATTACCATTAATTGGGTAAAATTAAATGTAATATTTCAAAATATTATGATCTAAGAAAATTTTTACATTATATTGTTAAGATATTTAAAGCTACGAAAAATACATTGGGAAATAGATTAGGAGAATATATTTCGGTGCTATATTACGTATATAAGGTACAATAATGCCTAAAATTGAGAGAATATCAACACTTAGCTGGATTTTATGGAAATAACTGTATATGCTGCCAAACTGCTGCATCAAAAATACAATTCAGATTGTTGTTGAATATATTCAAACATACACTTATGTGAAATAAGAAAAAAGAACATCATGAGTATGCATGTTAAAATTTGAATTCTTTCATTCTTATAGTATGCCAAATTTTTTATACTTATTAGAGTGATCTGCTGACATCAAATAGTAAAGAATAAATATCAACGTTTGGGTTGTTAAATAAGATGGAGTATAAATAAGAGGCTAGAACCACACTTTTATATAATTTAAAACGAGCTAGTCTAAGTTGTGAATATTGTCTGATTGTACTAGACCCATCGCAGGAAAATAAAGCAAGTTGGTAGAACTGATAAGCTAAACAAAGCTCATTTTTGTCTTTTAAAATACGATACAACAGTCATGGGACAATTTCTCAGTTCACATGGGACTTGTATGCTGACATATGTTAGTATTAGTTAAAAATGAAAAAGAGATTTGAATCAAAGAGATCTCTGCTATTTGCTATTTTTCTTCTGCGAACAAGAGTTAGCAGAAAACACTTATTGGAGTATAAATCAATAGGCAAAGATTTTCTTCATTTATTCCTTCAGCTTTAATTTTACATTTGTTTCGTAAATTTAGAGAGAAACAGTGAAAAATTATCGAATGATTCTATTATTTAATTTTTATAAAAGTAAATTTTGTAATGATTACAAATAATTTTAATCAAAAAAGCTTTTTATTTTTAAATTAATTAAATTAAATTTTTAATTTATTAAAGATTAAAAATTAAAATTTCAATATTTTAACTGTAATTATATAATATATTTATGTAAATATATTATCATAATTCTATGTTTATATTTTAAATTTATAATTAAGAAATGAAACACATAATTTTAGGATTAAAGCTAGAATCCTGTGGTAGTTTTCTCTAATACGGCAATTATTGTATGTACGTGAATTTCAAACCTTTTGCTTCTGCAAAGCCTAGTGAAATTTGAAATAACACAAATTTCTTTATAAAGATTAGGTATATTTTAAAAAAGTTTCTTAATCAGTATATATAAGATAGTAAATTTTTTAAGATATTTAAAATATAAGATATTTTTAATAAAAGTGGGCTTATTGAAAGGATCACACGCTTTTTGTAAGACAGCGCTCTTTCGATTAAACAATCCGAGACATCATCGCATCCACTTTTGAATAATGTTTCTCTGACGCTAAGAGAGATAGATGTTTTACATCTGCCATCAGCTTATATGTTTATTAAGGTATTTGTGAGTCTTCCAGGGTTTTCATCCTTGAACACACGGGAATATAATACAATAGTTATGAAAGTGTACTTGGAGGGTACTTTTTACGTTCTTTTCATTATTTTAATGTGTTGAAAGCTCTTAAGTGATTCGTAATTATTTATCAAACTCAAAAAACAAGATTGAATATTTGTTATATTTTTATACATTTCGCAAATGAAACAAAACTCTATCTTGTCTAATTAATGTAGATTAATGATACTGCATCTAAGAATTTTTTAAGAAAATGACAATTCAGTTTAATCAGAAAATTATAAAAAATATTTGATATAAGATTTTTATTTGCTACATTCGTCTAAAGATTCAGTACTAATCCAGTTTTTATACCAACCTTGAGTCATAAATCGAGTACATTAATGTCTAGATGACATGTATGGTCATGCGAACCATTTGTCAAAAACCAAGATTTAATGCGAACATTATTTGTTAAATTGTTGTAAGTATAGTAGCATCGACTATCAGCGTTAGAGAAGGTATCGTAAAAATTTACAGGTATTAATCAATATTTTAAAGTTTTCGCCTTTTAATGTAAATATGTTTTTTTGCATTATGTAATTATATTTTAACTTTTAATGAATTCACATCTTTTTATAGGTGCTGTATGTTTCACATTAAAGTCTGTTTATTTTGAAAATGAAAGATTTTCTAAAATGTTTCAGTTGAATAAAATTTAAAACATCGGAAAATGCAACTTATAATATTTTTATACTTATAATTTAGGTTATAAAATTTAACAAAAAAGTTACCATATACATATAAGAACTAAAAGTATATATTGCTATTGTATGTAAAAGTTAACTAGTTATTGAGAGCATTAATTGAAAAAAAAAATATATAATTGTATGTATACATACCTATGAAATTTCATAAAATGTCAGAACAGTAATATCTGTTGAAGTTTACTTTTAATTAAACAATGAATAACTATTAGTGAATAATTGATGTCATTTTTTGTCAAATGACTTTTAAACTGTTGCGCTAGAAACTGAATTGTTAATTCGTTGGTTCTGTTTAACTATTTATGAATTCGACTCCAACTTCAATGTAATTGTTGGTAATATTTTTAAATTACAAGACGCGTAATAATAACTTCGATTTGTGCATGAAAGGATTATAAATTTATGAATTAATCAGCTACTTTCCAACATAAGAATTTAAAATTTTTCAGCCAATTTTGAAAATGTGTAACCAAAGCCTTTCATTGAGCGTTATAGTTCAAAAATAGATTTTTTCTTAGAAATTGATTTACTATAAGCCGGTAGTTAAAATTTTTCAATAGTGTTATCAGTAAGAAAGGAAACAGATTAAGCTGATTTTCCTTGAAAAATTGGCTTTTTTATCAGATTGTGCCTCTAGCATTTCGATCGACTTTAATTTCGCATGTAATTTTCTGTTTAATACTGTAATCTAAATATCAATACTATAGGTAATTTTTAAATATATACATACTTTCGAACTTAATAGAACAATCTTTAATAGGAAAATGTTTGGTTGAAAACCATAAGAATTATTTTAAATTGTAAAGCTGAATTTTTCATTTTATTCAAACAATAGGCAGCTTAGAAAGTCAAATACTATTTTGTATTAAAAATAACTGTTTTTAAGATATTGATAGACACTAATTATTGCTTATTAATTAAGGAAGTGAATTTTGATTGTTTTATTATTTTATATCCTTTTTTCTGAAATATACATGTTTTATAGCTATGTATTTTACAGCTACTAATTCATTACAACTTTAAACAGTATATTTAAAAATTCTTTAAAATTAATTTCCTTTTTATCGCGTTTATTTTTTGATTTTAATATGGTGAACTGTGTTCAGTAGTAAATTTTAACAATCAATATTTTCATCATTTTCCCTGTGTTCCATCACATTTGCAATTTTAGTTGTTAGTTTTAATTACTCCAACCACTAATTATCTTTTCATATAATATTTTTTAAATATTTCTTTAAAAAGAATTTCACAATACAAGAAAGCTTAATTAAATATAGATCAATTTGGCAGTTCATTCTAACGAATTAGTTTCAGTATCATACAATATTAATCTAAGGCAGAGAGTATCATGTCTTTCATTAATAGATCTTCATATTTCCTCTTCATCATATTC
The DNA here is from genome assembly GCA_037975125.1 of Latrodectus hesperus. Classification (NCBI taxonomy): domain Eukaryota; kingdom Metazoa; phylum Arthropoda; class Arachnida; order Araneae; family Theridiidae; genus Latrodectus; species Latrodectus hesperus. The sequence goes on along the minus strand of CM075857.1, from coordinate 68,837,984 downwards.
GATCAAATCAATTCAGAACCATATGAGAGGATGATTCGGATCAGTGTAATCGGAATTTGATTCAATATCAAGTGTACATGTAGCATTGTTTATGTATCTCTCTTGATGTAAGGGTCTTAGACAAGTGAATATAAATGATTAATGTGAGTAATTTTGCAAGATAATTAATCCATCTTTGTGTTCATATAGCATAACAATGAAAATGTTTGAAATGGAACATTTTTAAATGTTTTTAAGGACACTTGCAGGTGATATGAAGGAACTAGTTTTTGTTTTTCAGAAAAATGCTGAGCTATTTTTTTCTAATCATATGAAGAAAAAGAATAAATGAAAAAGTAATGAATAATAATGTTTAAAGTTATCATTTTAAATATGTAGTCCATTTGTTAAATAATTATAATCTGGATACATGTCATCATGATACTTTGGATACACATCATCATAATTTCATCATCTTTCATCATCACCTTTCATCATGATTTCATCATTTTGGATACACGTCATCATGATTTTTATGATATTAAATATAAAAGCCAATTTTAAAATGGTACGAATGCATTCAAATCGCAACACAGCCTAAGCTAACAAATTTGGAAAAATTTGGTGAAATTTCAATGGAGTTACAGATTAAAGTACACACGCCCCAATACAAAAGCTTTAGAATCCAGTGAGGCGCAAAGTGGTCACCCTCCCAATAGCTGTCGCAATACTTTGCTGATAATTCCGGAAGTAGCATAAAGCTATTGAGCCATTGGGTCACATAACTAATAAAAAAATCACTTTTATATGTGGAATATTCAATGATATTAAATTCTAAATTAAAAATAAATGAAGATAAAAGAAGGACACTCAGGATATTTGTTCTATATTTAGATATCAAAATGCTTACAATTTTTGCTACAACTTTTTAAATTTATTTTCCGAAATTTTATTGATATTAAATTATGATCAAAACTTTGGTTGTTATTGTTTTTCCTTTAAAATATCCTTTGAATTGTAGATTCTATGGAACAGGTGCCGTATAATCCATGATTCCAAATTCTGAATTTACCAGGGTTACCAAAATAGAATTTTCTGCATAATTCTTATAGGTGTCCATATGTATGACATAACAAAAACAAGGTTGCTTACATAAGAAAAATCATAATACATAAGAAAATCAGCCAAAAAATCGCCAAACTTAGAATTTGGAATCATGGATTATACGGCACCTGTGCCGATTCTACGAAATTAGTGTTAAGAAAAATCAGTTTGTTGCATAACAAACAAAACCTTATTGAACTGTCTATAAACAACTATACTTTTCAATATTTTCATTGTTATATAAAACTATGTTAATAAACTATTAAAAGAAGGCACTTAAGATGAAAAAATATGGGAATATTTCAGTCAATAATTAAAATTCATCATAAAAATCATAATTGTTATGTATGGAGTCTTAAATATTTTAGTAAATACTTCGATTTCATAGAAAGTTGTATTTAACTACTCAGTTCTCTTATAAATTTAGGCGCATTTGTTTAACTAAAAATTCTTAAAGAAAGATAAATTTTTAAAAACATTTCTTTATAAGACATAGGAAATGTTTCAAAATAACCTAATTACCTTAGCCATTTTAATCTATGTTGTGGAAATAAGTGCGAGAATTTTAAATATAAGGTTTTATACCCTCATCTAGTAATGAAACTTTAACAACAAAAGAAGTTTTAATAATTTCAGGAAAGTTGTTAAAATTTGACAAAATTTTGGAGATCATAATTTGGTGATATGCTGTGAAAACTGGGTTTGCTTGAGTATAACATGTTTTGGCAAATATGCAGTAATTCTAGCAAGCAAAAATATTGCTGAATATTTAGGATATTGAGATACCAGAAACACTATCAATATATTATTTTTTAAACTAAATTTTCTCTACAATTTATGAAATCACTCACTGAATATGCTTAATTAAGTATTGATGATTCAAAATTTCGATGTAAAAGAATACTTCTACAGTGTTTAACTAATGTGATAGTTAAAATAGAGTTATGTGAAATCAAAACTTGTTTTTGGTCCTAGTTGTTTGTCCTAGTATTAAAAATTTGATATGATGGATGTAATTAGGAATAAAATATTCCGAATTAGCACATGGCAGGATGAAATATTTAGTAATATGATATAAAATGAAATATTATGAAATCACAATTAGAAATATTTTTTAACTGAAAATTATTACAGAAGATATAGCTTGCATTCACTGGTAATTTCACAGTGGTCAAATGTTCGGACAGTGATATTCTGTATAAGATCCCAGCAAATGACACTAAAATAGCTGTGTTATTTTTTAAATAATTTACTAAATATTCACTTTTGAACAATAAGACAAGGATATTGTTTCTACCTTCTTCATACTCGTCTATTGCAGGTGCATAAGAGTTTTCTAAGTTTCCTTCCTTGCAACATCTGAATATGCTCAATCTATACAAAATCTTCCATTAAAGTAATTAACGCGCTTCATACTAAGGTATCGAATAGATTGTAAAATGATTTGAATGTTTTACCAAAGTAATCGTAGATAATTTATATAATTTTATAGTTGCTAGATAAACTCTTTCGCGAGGTTCAACTGTTGACTTTAAAATACTGAAATTATGCAATTTCGGTTTTAATTTATATATAGTTTTCAAGACTCTTTTCAAAGAAATAAATAGTAGTAAAAGGGTGTTTATCTAACACTTATTTATTCGAAACAGAGTCATTGATTAAACTTAAAATAGATAACATAATAAATGAAATATTGAAGATATAATCTATTTTTTAAATGCATGTTCTAATGCAGTAATTTTTAATCATATGATGTTTTCTTTTATTAGACTACATTGAATATTTTGTTTTCTTCAACTGCATTTCTTAACATAGCCTCTTATTTTGTTCCAAAATTTTTTAGCTGAATATATATGTTTAAATGATTTAGTGATATAAGAAGAATTAATTTATCAAAAATAAATTATAAAATCAATTATGGGTACTTGATTTCACTTGTATAATATATTAGAGCAAAAAACTGCAAACATGCTTATAACAATGGTATAAAATTACAGTAAAATTTATAGCTCAACAAGTAATTTTGTTTTGGTTAAAAGAAAAACAGCATTTAAGGTCCTTTACAATATAATAATTTGAGATAATTATGAAAATTTTAATAGTTAAATATGAATATATTTAAAATTTTTTTCATAACGAATCATAAGAAATGTGAAAATATGAATGAAAAAAATAACAAATGGGTGTTCTTAGTAAATGTTATTTAACTTCATTTTGCTCCAAATATTCATTTTTTTTCTTTCTATTTTTAAGATGTTTATTTTTATAGCTCATTTTCTGAACTCAACTTTATATCATTTTTTAATAAAATTTGTAACACTGTCTATTATATACATATTGGGAAAAATATTAAAATTTCAAATCATTTTCAACATATATTGTCTCAACATTAAAATACCAAATTTTGCGTACTTAAATTATATTTTAAAATTTTCACCTTGAGTAATGCAGAAAGAAACAATAAGTATATTTCCAATTATTTTCAAGCTAACAGTTGTCATATAAATTATGAATTCCTAGATCTAAATATTTATTTTCATGCTTTAAGTTACAGAGAAAATGCAATACTTAGCATTAAATAACACAGAAAAACGTAGACATTTATATATAGAAAAAAAATTAATCCGTGATAGTAATCTTGAATGAATGCGTAAGAATTTAAATCAGAGGAAGTACATCACATAGTTTGATATAAATTATTAATATCCTTAAATCTTCTCTATTCTAGTATTCAAAGATATGGCAGTTAGCTCCAATTCACAATGAAACATTTGCTACTAATTAAACTTGTGCAGTCATATAAGTCGGAAAAAATTCCATTCAAAATGGATTATTTGGAAACATTTTTTGTAGGATGTTAAAAGAGAAAACTTTTATATACTAGCTCTAAATAATAAGTAGCTGTACACAGACGAGTAAAATCCAAATGCCTTCTTAACATGGAAACTATTTTTCCAAAAATATGTGATATAAGCATTTTCAAATAAATATCAAGCAGCATTCATTGTCAATCTTGTTTTGTTATATATATATATATATATATATATATATATATATATATATATATATATATATATATATATATATATATATATATATATATATATATATATATATATATAGTGAGAGATTGATTGAGATAGAAAATGTATAAAAATATAGTTATATGTTATGCATAAATAAAAGCCTTTTGAATATTACCATTAGAGACATATTTTAGAGATTCATTTGGACTTACTGCTAAAATTCTATTTTGATCTATGTGTAAGTTATTTTTTTATAGACAAGTAGATTAATTTATCAGGCTTACTAAAAATATATTTACGTCGTTAATTTTATCATAGTTTAATCAGTAGAATACTCTCCATGTTTTTGAAAATCCTTAATGAAAATTAAAAGGATCATAGAAATAATTGGTAAGGGCTTTATTTCATAATTTACCACAACACTATAATTTCTAAATGTATATTGCTCTAATGAACGGCAAAATCTTGAAACATTTAAAAAACCAGTGACTTTTAAAGCTGATTGAATATATTTAAATATAAAGTACTCTAAAATTTTTCTAGTTTAATGAACAAAAATAAGAGCATTTATATTATTAGGTTGCAATAATTTTTTTATTTCAAATTTTTAAACAATACTTCATTTGATACCATTGAAAGTTAATTTGTGCGCATTCATTTACATTGATTATAAAAAAAGCAATGGACAAATATCGGTGCGAAAAATTATCTTTGTGCCAAAATAACATATTAAATCAATAACAAGAGGCTTGCTTTTCAATATTACTGAACAGCGTCATTTATCTCACACTGTTGCTAAAACGTTATCCTGAAAGCAAACATTCTTGAGTTATCGATGAGCTAGACAGAATCATCTTGCCAGAGGTTGTCATATATATGATTGATTATCCGTATTTGGCTACTTATTGGTCTAATAGTAATAAGTATCCTGATATTTTAGGCTATTTCTTTTTAGGACCTTTTCAACTCGATAACTGTTCTGCTACTTTTAAACACATAAATCCGTAATTTAGAATTTGACATTTTTCCTGAACGGAATGTTTATTAAATAAATTCCGCAAAAAATATAAATATATGTATATAATGTTGTTAAATTTTTCTCAACAGCTAATCAAATATTAAAAACAAATGCTAATCTATTTGGAATTTAATATTAAAAATCACACCTCAGTTCGTTTTTCTCTGAAATTGAATACAGTGAATGCTGATATTTATAAATAGCACTATCATTTAATGTTTCAAAATAATATAAGCTAATTTGACTGAAGTTGTAGATTGAGGTATTAATGACTAATTTGACTGATATGATTTTTATATATCTGATGAAAATTAAATCTCATTAAAACAATTTTGAATCATTTGTTAATTTTAGAATAAATAAATAGAAAGAAATTAAAAAGAATATGTAAAATATATTTCATAGAATTATTATTAAAATGTTTGTTAGTTGTGTTTGAAATTCATCAATGTAACATAATTGCAAATAAAAACGAATTATTTTACACAGTTAAAATTAATATTCAACATTTCTTAATAATTAATCAAGATTACGGAAAATGTTCTTTATCAAATTTGATCTGAATCACTTTTATTTATATTAACATTATTATTAATTTGAAATCATTTTATTTTCTAATTATTATTGTTTAGCTTTTTTGCAGTATTTATTTTTAAAAATTAAAATTTGGTTTAGCTTTTGTAAATGACAAATTAAAATCAAACTGGTTACATTGTTAAATGGGAACCATACTCTTTCCATTTATAAAACGTTTAACTTTATTTGCATGTTTCTAATTAATCCACCCATCCATAAACTCAAAACCTTTTTCTACCTTTGTGCATCATTAATATAAGTGTCATATTTGCAAATCAGATTTTTTTAATTTCTCGTGTGTATCATATAATCTCATTACTGTGAAAGTCTACGATTGCAGCAAAAAATTAATTGGAATTGAAATTGCTTTTTATTTCATTCATTTCTATTCACGTATATTTCGTATCTGCAATTACCTTACAAAATGTCATTCATAACTATATAAATTATTCTTCAGTGTAGTTTAGGAAGTGCATCTATGTTATTTACGAAAGAAAAAATTAAAATATTATAAATTAATATAGTGAGCCATTGCAAGATGTAAATATTTCATGATTTGGTTTCACTTTTGTGAAACTATAAAATTGTTTTCTTTAATGGTTTTCCATTTTTAAAAATTGGAATTTACTTGATTGTTACTTTGAATTTAACTAGAAAGTCGAGTTAAGATAGAAAAGATAAATTATTAATGTAAAACAAAATTGAATGTTAAGGTGAGCTGATTAATTGAACTGATAATCAATGAAACATTTGTTGTATTAAATTACATTCAAAAACACAGATAAATAATGAAATAAGTACATTTCACACCATGTTATTTCACAAGCAGCCTTGAATTATAAAGTGTATTAGAAAAAGTAATGTAATTTGTATTAACAATTGTGAAACGAATTTGATTTTCTCTAAAGTAATTTATAAGTACATGTATTATTTGTTTTAATGTGAGCAAGTAATGTATTTTTGGAACTAGTATTGTTTCGAATTTAATATACTGTCATTTCAAAAAACATCTTAGTTTAAATAGTTTTTATTAAACTTTACGTCAGTGCCTTTCAAAATTTGTATTTTTAAATCAATTTACAAAATCATCTAAAAAAAGCCGTTAATGATTATTAAATATTCCTTTATTTTTACTATAGAGCAACTTCATCTTTTAAAGTTTTTTCTAATGAAAAAACAGCATAATTAAAAATATTTAACGGTACGCCATAAAACCAGACATAATCTTCAACATAAGCAGCACTTAAGACTAGTGTAAGTAGATATGATAAATTCAAGATACATACGGTGTATATGCTTTAATAATATCCAGAGTGATGAAAATATTATTTTTAATTAAATGATTGTTTTTTAAATAAAGCTTGTGTCCCCAATTATTTTAAATATCATTATAAAAATTGGGGATTGAGAAATTACTGTTTATCTAGATATTTGAAGAAATTTTTCATTTACAACTTGTATCACTTAATACTGTTAACGTAAGCAAAATTAATGTCGTAATAACGTACATCTAACTTCTTTTTAAATTAACTAAATATTAATTAATGTTTAACAAAACTTTAATGTTTTCTAAGATAGAAATTGATATGCACATTACTTTGAAAGAGGTATTTTTATTCAGCAAATTTGAATTATTTAAAAAAAACATGTTTAATAGTATGAAATAACTTTATGAATAAAAATATACAGGCTTAAAATTAGTGATGAAATATAATAATTCAAACTATCTTCCAAATTATATTTAACTAAATAATTTCTTAAATATTTTCAAATTTATGGAAAGAATTCAAATAATGATTTCCAGAAGAATTATGTTTTTCTGAGCTAACCAAACTTTATTTGACACATTTAGGGTATTTAATGTAAAGTTTTATACATTTAAAAGTAAAATTGCAAACTTCGGATACATTTGATATTTAGATTTATCTGAAATTTCGGATATAGGAAATAAAAATTTGACAAGTAATACTTAAGAAATTGGAATCAAAATTCAGAAATAAGTGTTTAAAATCATGTAATTGCACTTTTAAGGATATCATTTTGTTTGGTATTTAGGATTTATTATAATGAATACTTATTGAAAACTAACAAGATTTTTAAGTTATCTTATATTAAAATTTGAACTTAACTTAACATAGAATTTTACTATTCGTTCTTTTATCTTATTACAACTATTTATCTAATAAAATTGTAAGTTAAGTATCTTTGTAAGACCATTTCTCTCGGTTACTTTTGAGGTAAGACTGATATTTTTTTTCAATTTCAAGTACTACACAGAATTGTTCTTAATTAAAAATCCTTTATTCAATCAAATTAAAGCTACCCAGAATTATTCTTTAAATTACAGTGAATTATTCATCATGTTTTTAAATATGAAAGTTAACATAATATATAAATAAATGTACAAAGAATAAGTAAAAATAATATGTAAATAAAGGCATACAAAGTTAAATACTATTTTTTTATTTTTCTCATGGTTATTTATTATCTGATTGAAACAAAATAGACATAAATCTTAAAAGAATTATTTCATTGAGGCTTTATATCAAAAATTAAAATTTGATACAATTAAATAAATTTCAATTTAATACACCACATTTTCAAGAATAAATTAATCATTCCTTAATCAATTGAAGATAAAGTATGTAAAATATCCGTTGCTTTCATTTTAAACTGTATTGAATATCATCATGGTATTAAATGTTGATTTTATTATTCTTAAAATTGAATTTAGGTAAGATTTTCTGCTTATTCACATAACAATTTGATTGTTATATTTAAATAAGGCTAATTTGCAAACATAAATTACTTATTTCTATTAAAATTTTAATCGCAAGAATTTAGTAATATGCTTTATTTATTGTAGATATTTTTATCACTTGTAATTTTTCATTAGCTTATCAAATTAATTTTTTTATTAATTTATCATTTAATAATAAATTCTTATAATTTATAAACATTTTAATTTAGTATAATATATTTTTACTGTACTCTGAAACATGGTGCATTATAATTTAAATTTTGAGATGTTTAATTATAGATATTATGTAATATGCTATGAGTTTAAATGCATAACTTTATAATCTGAAATACATTTATAATCTGAAAAATTCAGTATTGTTTTGGATATTATTCTAAAAACTATAAGAAAATTTATTTGAGAGATACTCTAATTTCAAAATATAATAAACCTTATATAAATATAGAAATTAATCAACATTTCTTTTTTTATTTGTTAAATTTGTGTTATTCAAGTTGAACGCATCAATTGTGTGTGTGTGTGTATACACACTTGTAATTGTGTGTAGTCTGTCATTTAAACATACTATAAATTATACAGAATATAAAAGTATTTATTATGTAGCTTTATTTATTCGTCTTTATACAATAAATGAAATAATTGTTTTAAATAAGTTTGTTTTAATAAAGCTCCTAGAGAAATCATTTTTCCTGTTCCCCAGTTAATTCACGGTCCTCGTAAGCCAAGAAAAATTATTATATATAAGATGATCCATGTCTCTATATCAGTCACTAATATTATAATATTTTGAGTTAGAATTGTGTGTCAATTCTGTCAGGTTAATGATAGCTCTTTGACAGGCTTAGGTTTAAGCCAATATTATATAACACTGCAATAATTATTCAAATATATAAAGTTGCTATGATAATTTAAATAATTTAAAATAAAATTAATTTGGATGCAAATAAATTATTTTTTATACTGAATTTTTAATTTTATTCTCTAACCATAAAGAATTAGTATTTTTTAAATTTTTGTGTAAAGTATCTGTTTATTTGATTGATGTTAAAAACAGGAATATTTTTTGATTGATAAGAAAAAAAGCAGACATAGTACATCATATTGCTCTTTGTTTTAGTTTTAAAACCGAATTTCACTGTATGAGATACGAAATTTGAATACATATGTACAACAAAGCTGTTTTATTTTGTTTATTTCAGTAATATAATTGAAAATTCCATGAATAAAAATTGCATTGTTCAAGAATATATTATATAGTAAAATAATTTTAAATTTTTTTTAAAAATAAGACTATTTATAATTTTTAGTTCGAGAATGATTATTGGAAGAAAAAGATGATGCTATGAATAAGTTGTGAAATGTAAGGTTATTAAATCGGAAAATGTTAAATTTTCGGCTGGAGCAATATTTTTCATATGTTGACTTCCTAAGCTCTTAAAAATGTTTGAAGAATAATACTAATTAAATATGATATAAAAATACTAATGTAAGTGTTTTAATTATGTAAGTTTGCTAGCAAAATTTATTTTGTGTATTTAATAGATTTCAGCTTATGTTATAAATGCTACTTATAAAAGGAACAATTTCCTATTTATTATTTTTAATAAACAAAAGAAAATATTCCAAACGGTTCCAAGTTTTCATTTATGAGTTATAACTCTTATAAATTCGATTAATTTTCTATTACAAATATCACAATATGGAGCTATGCAAGATGTCCACGTAATGATAACATCTATATAATGCATTTTCTTAGTATTTTTCTTAAATGACGCATACATTTAATTTCTTAACGGAAAAATAATTTTCACAAGTTTTATAATTTCTAAATATACTTATTGGAAGCGTGTCAAATTAGTTGTGTTTACTATAAAGTTTCAAAACATAATAATACTTTGGGAAAATAGATATATTTCCTAGTGACAAATCTTGTATTATATGTTAAAGTCTAAAGAATATAACGTACTTATCTGCTTATCTTTAAAAAAATAGACATACTTTTATATTCTGTGTAATCCAAAAGGCTTCTGAACGCTATTGTATATTGCAAATAATTACTATTTTCGAAAATAAATATATGAAATAGGGATAAAATTGGATTTATTAGAACTTTGAATGAATTATTTACTTTCAAAATGTTTGTTACGTTTCAATTTTTGTAATGTTACAAGTAAATTTCTGAATATCTAATTTGTAGGCAGCAAATTGTTTTTTTTAAACATGTTACCGTTAAATCTATAGATATATATTATATTATTCAATTTTTAATGATATATTGCAGATTTTTTAATGATATGATAAATATAACAAGAGTTGAGAATTTAGCACCCGGTGAAAAAATTATCTCCGTAAATCTTAAAAATTGTATTTCTTTGAAAATTTTTTCTGGATGTGTCTGAAGTTTCACTGTATCACTTAAGCATGTAGTTTACTTTCTTTAGTAGAAATGCAATTTATTACAATTAAAATGTACTATCATTTTAAAAATAGAACTATAAAAAATTAACCTGTTTTAATATTACATGAACAATACATATTTTAAGGAAATATTTTTATTTATATTAATATAAATGTTTTTCATACAAATAAGAAGCGAAAAAAGGGTAATTTTGGATTATTTACCAAATTATAGATTAATATATCTATATATTTAATAATGACAACATTTGAAAATAAATTTAAGGAACGTGAGATAAAAATGCGATATTTTCTTAGAAGCAGTCATTAATATACCTTACTAAAACGAGTTCATATTAATCCAGCCCAGTTTAAGAAGAAATAATTAAGGGAAAGCAAAGTCGCTTAATTCAAAGGAATTCTCGTTTACTTGAATTTAAAAGTTATTATCGCACGCGTTGACATCGTTATCAGCTTAGAAAGATCTGAGTCTTCATCCGAAAGTATTACAGGGATACCATTTACTTTTAGAATCTACTGATTTATCTTAAAATATGTATTCTAATTATTTTTAACGAAGTTAATAAGTCTGGAATATTCCGACTAGTTTTGCAAAGTTATAAATTTGATGCGAAAAGGAATGCGAAATATGCCACTGATGATTATTTGTGACAGAAACAGTGGAAGTTAAAGAAACTGAAATATTTTTATTTATTTAAAATAACATTTGTTTTCATATAAATAATAAGATTTATTAAATTACTTGTTTTAAAACATGATTTTAGAATTTTTTTAATTTCAATTTTAGTGTATAAATTAATTTTTAAAGCACGATTTTTTAATGTATAAATTTAAGAATTTTTTCAATCTGATATAAAAGTTTTATTTAGAAATTTGGAAAAAGGTAATATTTTAATCGATAAAATTATGATTTTTTTAATGTTTATAAAACAGAATTTTCTTATTTTTAAGAAACTTTGAATTTGCCAATATTAAAAATAATATTACATTAAAAGTTTGTTTTAAAATGAATCAAATTCAGTTTTACGGAATGAAGAAAAATACACTGATTATAGTATGTGCAATTTTTTTCATTTTTTAAATTACTTACTAAAAAGTCTCAATACTTCACTTTAAAAATTTCCTTAGAAACCGTAGACGATTCCCCTTATAATTTGAGCTCATACTTTGAATTAGAAATATTTGTAGCAACTTAGAATTTTCTTTTTAAATTGTTAGATGAATTATATCTTTTATAGAAAGAGAGAAAAATTAGAAAGTCGTTAAAGAATTACATGTGAACAAAAAAGGATAAATAGTTTAAAATTAAAAGTGGAATTCAATCATAAAAAATTAATCAAACTTTTCGCGCATTTGTAAATATTGCATAATTTATTTAAAAATAGTTGAAAAAAAGAAAAGAAAAGGTATATTATCATACCTACTAAATATATATTTTGATAAAATATTCATTTTCTTATATTCAGTAAGAAATCATGAGTGTTTAATTCTAATAAAAAATAGCGTGACAAATTCCAAAATGTGTTATTAATACACTAATCAATCTTAGAAAACAAATTTATAATTAATATACTTTACATTGTAATATAAGATTTTTATTCATGGATTTTGTGTGAGTGCCAAAATGAGAAATAACAATCATAATGCACACAGGAAATGAAATGCATACTTTAAAAAAGTTTTTACAAAATCTAACGTGATGATTTGTAAATGTATTTTAATACTAGATTTAACTATCTTTCTAAAGAGTTTGTATTCAGCCACATTATGAATTTAAAATACAGTAATTAAAATATTAATTATTTCAAAATAATCCTTAAACACTAAATAATTTGTATCGTATGTTTAAATAGCTTGGTTTAGTTACTTGAATTCCATCTGTATAGAGATTTTAAACTTAAAAAAAGGGTACTTTTCCATTTCGCCAGCGCAGGCAATAAAGTCGCCAAAAACGATACAAGTGGCGATACAAGTAATGTTTGCTACGTTTCAAAAACATGTGACGGCCTTTTACTGTCAACGACTTTATTTCGACTCTGTTTATTCCATTTCATTATTTTATGCTATGTTGCTATAGATACAAATTTATAAATTTCATAAAATCTCTCTAAAAAAATTGGATTTTAAAAATATATCTTAAAAAATAATAATCGTAACAAATTCACATAAAAAACATTAAAAATAAATAAAAAAATTTAAAAATAATAATAATAAGATTTTGAAATATGCATCACCCGATAAATTGTAATCTAATATAATAAGTAAATAAATTGAGGCTCTGGCAGCCATCATTGCAAGCATAGCGTGAACACGAGAACAATTAAATAAATAAATTAAAAAAATTTTATGTAAAACAACATTATTTAAAAATTTTTATGTGTAAACTGTGTGTTGTTGCCAATTGGCGACTTTATTTTCGCTTGGCGAGATTTGCGCCGGCGAAATGGAAAAGTACCAAAAAAAGTTTGGAGAATATATTTCTGTTTTATAGAAAATTCAGATATTCATCAAAAATGTTTGATTCCAGAAATACCTAATTAGATATTTTTAATCTAGATTTTTGCTTTGGAATCATCACTTTTCAATAAAATCTCTAATGAAGCAATATTAATAAAGGGATAATTATATATTCATTATGGTGATTATTTAAAAAGCAATTTCTTAACCATGCTCCGTATTTAAACGAGCTAGTGATTATTTTATCAAGTAAATTTTCAGATTTGTACTGATAACTGTGCAATCAATAATTTAAGATTAAATAATTCTAAAAGTATTCATAATTTACTTTATCATCGAAGAATATGATTCATCAATGCAAAAATATATTAAATTATTTTTTTTAATTTTCAAATAAAATTATTTGCTTTGTTTTGTGAAATAAACCTCATACTCTTAAAATTGCTATAAAATCATTATATTTCAAAACATAGAGGCACTTAAAAGTCCTTTATATTATAGTGCAGCATAGAAGAGATTTAAGCTCATGTTAAAAGAAAATTTCGTTTAAATATCTTTTATTTTCCCACTCATCATTTTTATAAAAATAATATGGATAGAAATTAAGGGTGATTAATGAAACAAAAACATACTTGACAATACAAATTAATTTTTTTCTTAATGAAAACCAGTTTAGTTGTTTCAATTTTTAAAGTGAATGCACAAAGTTGCTTTGAAGAACAAAATTATTTTTCTTTTTTTTAAGTTTAACTGATAAAACCCTCACATTGAAATAAGTAGAAGGTAATTAATATTTAAGTTCTGAAATTCTTAATTTCAACCCTTAAACGAGAGCTATTATTAAGTTTATTGAATAAAGCTTTAAAAACATTCAAGGATAAATTTTCAAGAGATTTCGTTATTCAGCATAACTTCTACTCTTTTTGAATAATAATTCATTCTAGAGAAAGTTTACCGCTGCTATTCAATAAATATAAAGGAAAATGCAGTTAATAATACCAAAGAGATCTTTCACTATGACCGTTGAAAAGAAATCCTTTGTTCAAGGTGCGAAAGTAAAATATTGAGAATAACAGATGGTCCTTGCAAATCCCTTTTGATAAGAGAGGTATCGAATTTTCGAGAAAAGGTTTTCTCATTCCAGTATTGCATGAATTACAGCTTTTTTTCGCTTTTTGATTTAGGGGAATTTCTGCTTTTATCTGTTAAAATGAATCATGAATAAAGTGCTAGTGGTTAGAAAAACTTTTTCAGTTTAAAAATTTTCCGTTGCAAATGATTAAATATGCCCCTAGTAATTTGCTTTTCAATTTTATTCTTAAATCTTCATTAGGGTTATACAATCTTGATTAAAATATTTGTTAATAATATCGGACTTTTGTATCATGTTTTATTTGGCAAATGTGTTTGCTCAAGGTTCCCGAAAAAATCATGATTAAAAATATTTTTAAGAAAGTAAAATTATGCAAATGTATATTTCTGAAACGTAAAACTAGATTAATACGTCAAGTAAATTTTGAATAAATATTTTTTCAGGTACAGTTCTTATTGAGATTCCGATTAAATCAATGACAAATAATTTCTCAGATGCACTGTTAAGGCAACCATAAATATAAAAAATTTGTTCAGTATTTTTGCTCGCAAAATTTTTTATACATTGACAAAGTATTAAGCAAATTCTTACATAAATAATATAGTTTAATACCAAGTTATGATTATTTTACATTATTGTGGTTAAAAATATTTAAAACAAATTATCTTATAATTTTTATTAAACTACAATTTTAATATTGTGCTAAAATTTAAAACGTATGTATTTATTAAGATGAATGCTGAAATAAAATATAGATTCATTGAGTACAACAATTTTTGTTCCCTAAATTCTTTTTTAATTAAAATTATTTAAATATATACATTATATAAGGAATTTGTTATTGGCATTCAAAACAATTTTAGTATATCAGATAAAATTCTCTCATCTTCTATGCTGCTTGCTGCTGCATAGCTTTAAAAATGTCATAAAAATCGAATTAAATAAATGATAGCTATTTTAGATAATATAGAGACATCTCTAATTTATTACAAAGCTAATTTTTGAATAAATAATGTATATATAAATTATTAATTAACTTCAAATATGTAGCTTTTTAAAAAATTTCCTTGAAACAGAGATAGCTATAAATAGTTAAACATTTACCTTAAAATCTAATTTATTTTAATTATGTCAGATATTTGCTAAAAAGAAACCAATATTGAGCAATCGTGTACAATAACATTGAATGAAGTTGGAATAAGTATGTAAATTAATGTATAACGTAGAAAAATCAAAAGTATGAATATCAGTTGTAATAAAAGCAAATCCACCGAGCATATTCATCAATTGTAACTAGTATAGTAGCGAAGAGAAATGGATCTATCTAAGAAGCTCGTTCGATGTTTGATTTACGACTTAAAAATGGACTTACCAGTTACTGCATAAAATCGCCGAACATGTCAAATATTTGGGGATAATGCTGTGAATGAACGTACGGCAAGGAATTAGTTTCAAAAATTCAGGTCGGGTGATTTGTCCCTCTGTGATGATACAAGTGTCTGGTGAACTAGTCGTCAAGTGATTAATTATGAGTTTTCTGGCAGCAATTGGAACGCTATAGACCTGTAGTGCTGTGAAGAAGGAGTCAGCATTGCTTAATCACAAGGCTGTACTGTTCTTCGATAACACGAGGAAGCATGTCCTACAGGTGACTAAGAATATCATACAGCGACTTAATTGGAAGACTTTTTGCCATACTCATCTGACCTTATACGACCAGATTACCACCTTTTCTTTTCCCTGGACAAATTTTCGGTGAAAATCCTTCACTAATAAAGCATACTTACACCATGTATTCACGGGCTTTGTGTCTACAACACTCAAGTTTTACCGCGAAAGTATTACACAACTGGAGACACATTGCAATAAATACTGGATGTCAATGGTTATTACTCAGATGAATAACAATAGGCTACATTTTCTGAATTCATGTTCTTTTGGATCCTTAAAAACAGCAAGAACCTTCTTTTCTTGTATTAATGAATTGCTTTTAAACTTCATTTTAATCTTATACCGTAATTCAAAATCCGTAATTCGCATACATAATAATCTTCGTGGTATCTGCGAATTCCATTCATATGTTTTCGTTTCTTTCAAAAACAAACTTGACCAATAATTTACTCACGTTTTTCAGATTCCTGTAAATTTATTTCTATCTAAGTTTTTACGAACAAAGAAACTAAAAAAATTAGCATTTTATACATGAATGCATTTCCCAATTAATTTATTGTTTAAAACTTCACATTTTGTTTTATTTGAGCTATTAACTATATGAGTGTTTATATCATAAAATTAATGCTTAAACATTTGCCGAGCTGTTTGTAAATTCTTTAATGCTCTGCTCTTCAATAAGATAAGAATTTATGGTTTCAATCCTCATTCCAGGATTGAAGAATGTCGTTTGAAATCCCCTTTAAACTGCATCTTTCTTTTCCCATTCTTGTACAAAAAATGATAACTGAATTTCATTACAAAATAATTTATGGTACTTAAGCATTTGTATCCTTAGATTAAAAAGAAATACAAGTAAATAACAAAGCACGGTTATCTTCATTTAATATATTATGTAATATAGATAATGTATTAAAAGTTTACTTAGAATCGGTTATACATTAAAAATGTTATGTAATTTTCATATCTTACATTTGATACTTGGAAAGTTTTCAAAAATTATAACCTTGTTTTAAAATTTAAGCTTTCAGACATTTATTTAGAATTTAAATAAAATAATAATAAATTCCTTAAAACTATTTTCCGTTGCTAAAATATTTGTTAATAAAAGTTTTAAATTAAATATATTAAAAATAATAACAAAATTATATTTTTGATAAATATATAAATTAATTTTCAAAATTTTAAATTTTTTTGTTATTATATTTTGTTATAATGACAAAAAAAATATTTTTTGTTACAATATTGAGTTTCTGAAACTGAGATATGGGCGGATAAGTTCCATACTTTTATTAAAATTTTATTGATCAACTTTTCTATCTCTCGAAAACAGATGTTTAGATTAACTTATATCCCAACTCAGATAAATTTCAGATAAAATATTCCTTATAATAAATTATTATTTTAATGTATATTAACATGGTCATTCTCTAAAGTGAACATGATTAATCTTCCAAACTTGCCAAGAAAATGGATTAGAAAGTACTGTTGATGTGATACAGAATTGTAGTCAACAAGATAAATTACTTTAGTTAAGCTGTCATAAATGTAATGGACATATATATGAACACGCGATTTACAGTATTAGGAATTCTAATTATTTTCATAAAAATATTGAACATCTAATTAAAGTTTTGTTCTAATTATGTTTTAAGCCAATATAATTAACTTTAAAAAATTCAGAATATAAATTTTATTAACAGTGGAAGTAAGTTTTAAAATTTTTCATGAAATCCTACAATTTGTTTTATTAACAGTAAGAGTATCAAAATAAATAAGAAACAATTATCTTATTTTTCCAGTCTTTCATATTTCAAAACAAGAAATTTATAAAAAAATTTAAAATATTCAAATGTTTTTATTAATCTATAATAAACTTCAATTTTAAGCATTAAATTTATTACTTCCACAATAAGTGGATTTCATGTATATATATTGAAACTCCTAATTAAGACATCTAATCGGGCCTCTCTGTCAAAAAAACAGAGATGGGCACTATAGGTCATGGCCTACATGGACTGTCGTGCCACAGAGTAGAGTATATCTATTGAAAAGGCAGTTCTATTCATGCACGTGAAATTCACTTGAAGATGTCGCATAAAAATTCTTCATTGTTTATGTACTTCACAAAATTAGCTTGGATTTTAAACAAAGCAACATTGTTGTATTAAATCTACTATGCAGCTTTGTCTTCAGTCGCGAAATGTGTTTAATTCTCCTCGGTAAATGTAACCATTTAATTTCATTTTAAGTGACTTATACAAACCCCTTGTTAAGAATTCACATGATTAAGCAAGTTCATCTAATACTTTTTGTATGTTAATTGCTTTTCCGATTCCAATTCCTTTTTGGGTATAAATCAGATTTTCTATTACTGATTATAAATGAATTTTAATTAATATACGAGGATAAACTGTCAAATTTGCTATAACTTTGAACATGGGTAGTTTTTTTCTTGAATATAACAGGAAATAAATATGAATCACCTAGTAAATAATCATTTTCTCATAGAAAAAATATTTTTTTCTTGGTCATAAATATTCTTAAAAGAATATTATTGATCAAAAGTGAGATATATAGTACAATAATTATTATATAGTCACTCACTGCTGAATATTTCCTGTTACCGGTTTTAAGCAATTTATGTTTCTTGCATTAATTATTACAATGTAACATTAATGAAATGTGTGGATGTACTTTTTAATAATAAATAGATTTTTTCTTAATAATTTAAAAAAAAATCTACTTATTTTCAAAATTTTTTTTTATAATCTTATAAGTATTTTGACATTTTTTACTGCTCAGAAGGAACGAATAAATTTGTTTTTGGTGACTTCATAATTTTATTCCTTAAATAAACCAAGAATAAAATTTACATAAGGGATGCAATAATTATTTTATAAATATGAAAATGATAATTATTTCTTAGCTTTCAGATGTGTGCATTGAAATGAAATATACAAAAAATAACTTACATTAATGATACTGACGAGATCTCAATCGACGGTGTGCAACATACAAGGAAGTACTTCAAAAATAATTGATTTTACTGCAAAATAAAGTATTCTGTATTATATATTCCCCATTAAAAAAGAGTTCATTGTTTCAATTATACCACTTTAAGCGTAGATATTTGTAGTGGTTCGGAATCCATCATAAATTGTTCTCGGTCTAACTAGCACTCTTGTAAAATCTAAGCACTCGCTAACAAACCAAATTAGTGAAAATACTTTGTGGTATAACAGGATACATAAAGCTAACAGAACTTCAGTCATTTTCTTGATGAATTATTTGCTAATTTATAGGTATTCTCCCTTAAAATGTTAAGGATTAACTGTATGAATAATAACTAGAAATCATTTGTTAAAATTAACAGCCAAACAAATGTTGAAAAGCTCAGTCTAAAATAATATAAGAATTATATATATGTATATATATGAAAGGAAATAATTAAAATACGTAATACCAAATAAAATGCAATTAAAAATTTTTTAGTTTCAATATTTTATAAAGAAAAAAGATTAGAATTACTCAATTTTTGCAAGTACAATGCCACACTTATTTATCCAATTATTATTATTTTATGATTAAAGGGATAGAAAATAATGTATTATACAGTTTATTGTCCGAAATTTCCATCATTGCGTAAATGTTTCAAAGATGAAATAAAACATAAAATTTTATTGACACCAAGTTCTTATTTTCAACAGAGCAATAATTTTCCTCATTCAGTAGTAAAGAAAATCGTACCGGATCAATACATTATTAGGTTAGCGCCCCTCTTTTTACATATTTTTCTTAAAAACTACTAGAAAATAGCTTGTTCATGGTTTATTTGTCAATCATGAGATGCTTATTACTTTAAATTATAAGAAGTTGTAATAGTTTTTATTTATTGATTATTTTAAGTTTTTCTAAATGTTTAAAATTTCGAAAAACTAGAAATTGAACATGGAAATGACTCATTATGAAATGCCTTACCAATTCTAAATAATTGATTTTAACTTTCATTTGTGGGGCTGTGATCTAAGGTATTACAATAAGAAATGTAGATTAATTTGCCAAAATGTGTTTTTAAACATTTGCAAAAGTAATTAAAGAATTTTCACAAGCTTCTGGGGAATATATTAAGCAAATGTTTTTACAACTTTAATTTTAACAAATTTTTAATTTTTTATAATAAAACAGGAAATTAGTCTCACTTTTCCGTAATAGGTTTCTTGAAAAACAAAATTTATAATTGATTGAAATGATAAACTTGTGGGAAATGGGGAATTGTATATGTACTATCATTTCTATAATAAATATCATTTCTATAACCATTTCGTTAATAGAAATGATATTTACTGAAATTAGTATTTTCAAAAAATAAATTTTATATAGGTTTGTTTGATTATATACATTTTTTACATGAAGACAAATATTATTATGGATACCAAACAACAGAGTCAAATATTTATGCTTATTGGCGGAAATCTAATTTTAGAGTAGTTGAAATATAAGTACGACTGTTAACCACATTCAGATTCTTGTTATTTTTAACTTATTTTGATTTCGATAAATATTTATCCTTAAATATTTGTAATTCTAACTTTTAATCTATATAACATAAATGCAAACAATTTCCCTTTTTTTGCAAAGTTTTTGAAAAGCAAGAAAATATAATTGATATTGCATTATTCTATATTATTGACACAATTGTCATGAAAAACATTTAATGTGAAGAAAATTTTTCATATTTTCTGTGTTAGCTAAATTGCGAAAATAGTTTCATTCAATTTAATGATTCAAGAATAGTTTCCAAATTTTTCAACTAGTTACTTTATACTAATAATTTGGTATCCATTGAAAAGTTTATGTTTTTGTAGCCTTAGGTTAATCTTTCAAAAATATGAAATAACCATTATTAATATCATCTATAAAAATAACTTTTATTTCTAATTTTCTGAGAAACTATGATATTAAACTTCTTAGAAGTGTGAAATGAGAATTATTTTATAATCATGGTTTTATTTTCTTTTGTGTGTTGATAACATTTTCTAAAATTCCACCTTAAATTCTTTTAGCAGTGTAAAATTAAATGCTAAAATGCATACACACTTATTTCATTGTATAACTTATTTTAATATATTTAAATGATACTGATCTTCTATATATTAATTAGGAATTTGAAATTATAAAACCTATTCACTCAGTATACATAATTTTAAAACCTACATAAATAAACATAATTATCAAAATAAATGAATATATAAGACGTTATTTATGCAACTAATTTTAAAAGCTTACTTTCAATGCTCATGCAAAGTTTGAAATCCTATCAATTCTTAACTTCAATAGTAAAAACAATAAAGTTACTATCGATGATTTGAATTACTTGCAAGAAATACCTTTATGGTCCTCGAAGATCTATGCCATTGGCTACATTGTCTATATAGCTAATCTTTGCTATGTTTGTTCTTCATTATTTATGTCCTTCTGATCGGAAGGTTGTTTTAGTTTCCTTCTGACTTCTCGTAATTGTGTCTCTGCTGTAAGACATCTTTTCTTTATCGATTCATTTGTGATTGCATTTATTGTTGCTCTCGTAAAAGATCAATGTTTCTAACATAATATATAAGATCTCATCTTGAAAAAAGGACAATTGGACTATTCCCTGATCACTGACGGATTTCAGTTTTTCTGTTTACTTCAAAGTCCTTTATTAGTTATATACTACAGTTGTGTGAATCCAGTTTCATATTTACTTTAAATGAATTAATATTGTGCCAACTAAATGCATTCATCTGTTACTTTATAAATTAGAACATTTAAATTTACAGTTAATTTTTTGTAAACCGTACTACTATCAGATTAATCTTTTTTAGATAAAAATTGATATTCATCACCTTTGATAAAGATACAATTTTCATAATTAAATACACATTTTATTTACTGATAATCAAAACTATAAATAAAGTTTTGTTACATTTTCCTGATAAAAGTAATCAGCAAAGTATATATATTAATATAATCTGTGAACAGTAGTTATAAGAGCTAAAATTAAAGGAATTGAATTTAGTAAACTTCATTCTGTATATTATAAATTTGCTTTTTTCATCTCGTAAAATATGCTTCATATGGTTTTGATTGTAAACTTTATATACATTTTTTCATTATTAACTTTATCACACTATGTAGTTATTTATTACCACAATATATTTGCGTAATTTACAGATTATAAATTAAGTACTTTCTTGAAAAATATCTGAAATAAAATTCCTACTTTTTAATTTCAATTAGTATTATCACTTAGTGTACACCCTGAGGAAATGAATGAAATGATTATAAGTTAATAGTAATTATGTTAGAGATTAACAATTTATAAAATTATGTTCTAAAGTAAATATTTTAAGTAAAATTATTTAATGATTAGAAAGATTTTTCTAATGCATTCACAGTACACTAGCAGAAAATGTAACTTAAGTTTGTAATTTATCCTGTAAACGAATATTATAATTATGTATATTTTTATTAGTGTACATCGAGAAAAATTATGCAAATCATGTTTATGGCTCAGCCATATAAAATTTTAATAAACTATGAACTTGCTAAATAATTTTTATCCTACACGAGTATTAATAATACACGATACAGTCAATTTTAATGAAATTTCGTCTCATTTTTCTGAAATTTAAAAATTTGAAATTATTTTCTTACATTTATTGCTTTTTAACAGTAGGTCATGTCTAAAAATTAATCATTAAAATGCAGTTAAGGCCTATAATTAGTTAAATATTTAAAATTAAAATTGTAAAATAATTTGTGCTTTTCCTTTAATCAATTTAAATTATGGAAATCATTTATAAAGATAGAAAAATTGCATCAGTTTTAATTTGTGTTAAATATCTGCGTAAATATTTTAATTTTCTTACAAAAAGGTGAATTTCAGAAAAAATTCTAAACCAATTTTATCAAGCTTTGATAATATGAATGGAATCACACTAAAAGCAATGGCCAAATTCCGTAATCTAAGCAATAATTTCAATAACTATATTTAATTGACTACCCATTTAGGTAATTTGAAATGAAAATTGATTTAATGGGAGTTCTGTTAAGTATAGCTATTATAAAATTAAAAAGATATACTCCATAATTAACTCAATTTTTCTCAAAAAGGAATGTAATGTTTGAAATTAAAAAAAATTTTAACTAGACATCTTCTGAAAATTTTAAAAAAGTATTTGTTCATTTTTAGCCTTTAAAATTTTATAGCCTTTGTTTTTAGTTATTTGTAAACACAAAAAACTAAATAAAAATAGATCTGAAATCCAATTTTTAGAAAATATCTAATCCCCTATTTAAAAAATATCTTAATTCACTTAAAATAGATTTTTGAAAATCCTATCTTCTAACACATCTGAATTAATCCAATTTCAAACATTTTTTACAGTTCTTTACATTGATGTGGTTTGTAATTAGTTTCTTTTAAATATAAAGCAAAAAATGATGTATTTTTAAATATAAAATATATTCTAAAGCTGAAAAAGGTTGGAATATGAGTCTAAAACACTAAAAATATGATTTTCAAAAAAACAAACAATTTCAAGTAGTTTAAATTTTTATAGACATTAATACCGCATAGCATTAAACCTAAATGTAATGATATTACAAGTAAATATCTTGTGAAAGATGTAAAAATATAGGCATTTTAATTTCCAGTTCGTGTATTTAATGAATGAAATATATAGAATGAGATATTTTGAAATAGCTAGCTTAGAAATTAAAATATTTCAAAGTACCTATAAATTAAAAAGTATATTTTTATTTTCTGAATAAAATCTCACTAATTATTCAGGTAATATGAGAGGAATTTATTTTAATCTGCTAAGAAAATAATTGCTGCTATTATAAATGTAAAAAATTTTCTCATTTTTTCTGTCATTTCCTAATTTATATCTATTTTATAAGCATATTTTTATGTAAATGATGAAAATATATAAAAAATTAAAATACATTTTTTAAGCAAATGAACAGAAATTCTGAAATCTAATCATACATTCCTGAAAAATGAAAAGAATAATTTAAATTCTGTACGACATTTTAGTTAATTATATTGTTTAATTAACTTTTTTAAAATTAGTTAAAATATATTACCGCAAATCTGCGGTAGGCGCGTTTAATAATAGTGAAACGAAAGCGAGGAAATAAGAAACAAAATTGTGTCATGCCCTTAAGGAAATAAATAGACTCCAAGTGTGCACCTAATTTCCTGGAGAAAAAGAAAACTCTGAAGAGGGTAACTTTATATTTTAGATTTCAGCAGAAGAGAAACAAGTTTTGAAATGCCGTCGTATAAATAAATTGGCAATTACTTGGAGTCCAGTTACTCCAGAGAGCAATTAGGCAGAGCAAATTCCTGCAAAATGTTTGTCACTCGTATGCAAAAGGAAGATTTGCTGCGCTTAATTTATGAAAAAAATGTTGAAATCTTTCGCTCTTGAATTTAATATATTTAATTTTACACTTTGAGCATGTTACTAAGAAATACGGCATTTTTCTGAATAGTTCAATAATTCTTAAAATTTATAATTCTTCCAGGTATTTGGAACAAGAGCTAAAGTGTTGCAAAATGAAATAAAATAAATTTTTTAAGAAATTAACGGAAATTTTTAAGAATATATATATATATATATATATATATATATATATATATATATATATATATATATATATATATATATATATATATATATGCATCTCAATTTTAACTCAAATAAAAAATAAGGAACACAATGATATATATTAATTATATATAATATTATTTCAACTGATTCAAGTAATTACTGAGCCGAGCTGGCAGCCGAATGGTTAGCGCTCTTGCCTTCGGTTCAACAGGTTGTGGGTTCGAATCTCACCTTGAGAATGGATGTTTTTAGTGGTTCGGAATCCACTTTAAACCGTAGGTTCCAGTCTAATTAGCCCTCTTGTGCAAAATTGACAGTTGAGCGACGAACAAAACAAACCAAACCAAGTAATTACTGAATTCATATTCACGCAAACTGCAACCCACAGATTGTATTTATTAAACCTATGCTGTAAGAATTATTTAGCTGTATAAATGTTTATTTACTGGAATTTCTATTATTTAAATAATCTACGCCAAAAATTATCAAAAATAATCAAAAGCTTATTTCGTTCTTCCCCCAAATCAATTATTCAATTGCTTTTGTAAACTACTAATTATGCTAAAATGACAAAACATTGAAAAAATGTGGATTTAAAGTATCAAATTACTGATTATAAATGTATTCAAGAAAGGTGTAGGAAATTTACCGATTAGAAATGAAAATGATCATTTATCAACATTTTTGTTGACTAAGTCAGAATTATAATTAGAAATCTAAGTAGGAGAATAAAATTTCTCCATAGATATTTTCTTATAAAACCATTTATAGTGAATACTTAGGAAAAATATAATCTTAACGTTATATGTTTAATGGTCATTTAAAGAAACGACACTTATGCGGAATCAAAGCTGTAAAATTAGGCTCATTGATTATTTAGAGGTTAAAATATTTACTAGATAAGAAAATACCCTTGGTTGAATCAAAATTACTGTTTAGTAACAATGGATAGTCATTTTGTTGTTTTTTTCTGCACAAATCTATTCTGCATTCTTTGTAAATTTTCCGTACTTCCAATTTTGCTATTGTCAGTACAACTCTATCAGTGAAGATATGTTGCTTGACTCCAGTATATTCGAATTACTTTTTGCAAATTACAACTGAATCTTACTTTTGAGCATGATTTTTGAATCACCGGCTACATAATGCAGAAATGAGAATGAGTTCTAAGTCATGAGTTATTAAAATAAAAGCCATTCGACTTTCCAAGTCAATGGACAACAAACGAAAAAATCCTATTTCATGTGCTTTAGTGTATAACAGTCACCGATATACAGTTAGATGATTTCCTGATTTTCTATGTATTTTCTAAGAATGTTATCTTTTTCATTATATGAGTTGCAATATATGTTTTTGTATTAAATATAAGTGAACGATTATAAGACTTTTTTTGAAATTAATTATATAATTATTTGTGAAAGAACATTTGATAGCTTACATTAATTTTCCAGGTAGATTTATGTTCGTCTTAACTTTTATTTTATTACTTAAGTAATTCAAAAATACTTCATTTACATTGCATTACATGCACTTTCGAATTTTCCCTTATCCTATAAGAGAAAGTAGTTGAAAATTTACTTGGAGAAATATGTCTAGAAAATCATTCCATACTGGTTTTATCCTACTTAATGACAAATCAGCATTATTAATACAGGAATTTTTTGTATCATGGAAATTTTCGATATCACATTATGAATTATATTGGTTAAGAGTTTTTTTTTTGCGAAAACCATGTGACATGAAAAATATTTTGGAAAAATTAACAAGAATATATGAAAATTATAAAACTTTTCACTTGAAAATAAATTTAATAAATGACATTAGATACAACAAATAAACATAACTGAATATATATAAAAGTTAAAGACGCTTGTTTTATTTTCAAACAATTTGAAAATCTTATATCCATTAATTTATTATAGATATGCATACATTAATCAGTTAAAAATTGGATGAATTATGTTAATTAAAGTTCAAATAATAAAATTTTATCACAGGGGAAGAAACAATGCTTAAAATTCATGGATAGGACGAAGAAAATTGATAAGATAAATGTCACAATCATGCGCTGAAAAAAGTTAATTTGCAAAATATTAATGTAATTTTAATCAGTCATGCATAGGTGACTCACAATTAACTACAATGCAAATATCTACCCCAATGAAGGTTTTGAACACAAAAATAGTAAAAGCTCTAATGATTGGGAAGTAAATAATGTGATTGATCAATGATTGATTATAAAAGAAATATATTTCTAACTGGGAATTATTTTATTACCCAATGGAAATATTTTGGAATCACCAAGATTATCGAGCTGAAAGTTTAAAGTTTGGTTGTCATTTCAACAATTTGCGGATTTAACTCTTATTTTTGGAAGTGGAAGCTTAATATTCTCCTAAATCTACTTCAAATAGAAGTTCCGATTCAAGCAAGCCGTATTGTAATAATAATCATAGAATGATAAACTGATTGATTCATAATCTTTTACTGTGGTCATTTTACAACAGTTATCAAGTAACTTAGAGTATTCAAATATTTTTTCATCTCTAGGCTTGAAATTAATTTTATGCGTATTATTTTAATGAAATTAAACAATTTTTATGGGAATTACTATTATTATTATAGGATCAGAAAAGGATTAAAATGACTACAACTGAAATAATATTTTTTATCTCATTCATATGTTCAAAATAAATTTGACCAAAATTTCGTAACGAATAATTGCGAAATATTCCTGCAATCATAATAAAATTAAGATGGTTGAAAATAGCTGACGTTATAGAATTAGTAATTGTTACCCACCGGTAGATCATTTTATTAATTGATCATCTAATTATTGGATTACTTCTAATGCCCTTTGAGACTTAATGTTTTCTCCCCTTCCATTTACAAACGCTTAGAAAAAAAACTATCACGCCGATATGGCAATTAGTAATCATTTTATCATGTATCTCGCGAATAAATTAGTATCAGGGGAATTTAAAAATGTTACCTATACTATACAATTTTTGATGCATATGTTTTCCAATGGCATACCAAAACATTGAGATTATAAAAACAAAAAAGAAAAATCTAATAATATTTAATAAATTTTTCTTCATATATTAAAGAGCTTTATATTTATAAATTTGATATGCTAATATAGCAATTTGATAAATTCTCAAAATATTTTACTATTATGTTCATATGAAAAATAGTTTATAAAATTCTATCAAAACATCAAGAAAATAGAAGATAGTTAGATTCTAAAATATACAAGTAATCATTTTTGATAATATAAAATGCAGCTGAGTTTTTAGATAATCTACGCAGCTGAGTTTTTTGATAAAAATTCCTTCATATTTCGCTTTTAATTGAAATGGCATAATATTGGTATAGAATATTTCATTGAAAGGAGAAAATAATATTTTATTCAAATAACTCAATACTTTTGTAAGTTTGATTTTATTTCCTTTTTAGTAGAATATGTACAATAGTTGAAAAATAATAAAAAGTTGAAATTAATTAGGTTTGTAGTTTTGACGAAATTTATATTCTATGAGACCATCATGCTAAGTTAAAATTAATTTTAATGAGCAGTCATTCATTAAGGAAATACGTGATATTGAAAAATACTGTAAATGTTTTAACGAAATTACTTTAAATATACAGAAAATATATTTCATACATAACTCATGGGTTTCAAAAGAAATCTTGCAGCTGAAATATTAGCTCAACTAAACTGCAATATATGTTAGGTTTTTGTTACCTTAGAGAAAAATCAGAATGAAATCTATCAGCAGATTTCAAAAATTCACCTTAGTATAAAAGGAGATGAATTACTTAATATTGGAAGTACTTTTATGTTACATGTTTGATATTTATATAGATCCTTATACTCAAGTTATCAAACGTAGATTCAACTGTATCGTAATTGCAAAATATTACTAGGTATTTTTATATACATAAGTTTAAATAAAGTTATTTAAACAAATCTATTTATAGGAATTAATTGTCTAATAAATTTTTATCTGTATTCATTTAATGAAATAACTATAATAAAACTAATTATAACATTATTATAAGCATATTTTTTCGAACACATTCTTTGTTTTTCATATGTTAAATTAATTTTTCAATTGATTGGAGCTATGTTCTTACTTTTAAGAAAGACAAAATTTAAATATTTATACATGAATTTTTATAGACATAAAAATCTACAAAGCTAGAAGTGCAATTAATTTTATATCTTACATATTTATTGAGTCGATAAATCAGTAACAATGTAACTATGGGAATGACTAACGTAATAAGTAATGAAATGACTAATGGAAATAGTTGATTCACAGAAACACTGAATCTTTCACAGAATACTAATACATATCATGAATGTTTTCCTTTTCTTTATGTTATAACAGTTGTATCAAATATGGTATCAGTATGTTTCGAGTTTATTTCCTATAAATATTGTGTTTTTTTTTATTCAAATATTTTATGATATTTTTGACATCATACAGTAAGCAACGTAACAACTGGGAGTTATTGTAAATTTTTTTAAGCATCCATTGCTTATTTATCTTCTAGAACTTTTTATAAATAATGCTATATTTGCTTGTGCAAAGGAGGAAACAAGGAAACTCCTATTCATTTTCCCAGATATTTATATGGGGAAAAAGAAATAATTGAAAAAGAAAATATGTGCGAATATTTTAGCATGGTTATTGAAAGAGAAATGTATATGAAACTATAATTAGAATGATTTTTTAAAAAATTAGATAAAAGCCTTGAAAATGTTACTTGCTACATGTTTGCTTAGCAGTGTGTATCCGGTTGAAAAATATTTTGAAATGTTTTTATCAGTGAAGATTAAAAATATTTTAAAGTAAATTCATAATATAATACAAGAAAGGTATGAAAAGTCTAAACTTTCGAAATATATCGAATCTTTAAAAATGTTACTTACTAAACTTTTGTTCAGCAATTGTTACGGTTGAGCAATTGTACGGTTGAAAAAAAAGTTTTGAAATATTTTTATAAATAAAAGTTTAAAGTATATTATTAAAATATATATGAAGAAAGAAATATATGCGAAGACTGAAATTTCAAAACTAAATCAACTACTAAATTTTCAACTAATTTTTTTAACTTATTAATTAGTAATCTAAGCTGTGAATTAATTTTAAATAATTCTTTGCGTAAAGTAATTTTAATTAATTAGCTACTTTTTGCAAGCATTTTCTGTGAGCCAGATTATTTTTATTTTTCATATTTACCAACAAATTTTATCCTCTTCTGTAGCACATAACTCAAAAAAGTTATTAAACAAGAGTTTCATTAATTATTAAAACGTTTCTTCTTTCAAACTTATACTGATCTAAAAAAGCAGAAAAAAACTACTTTCATTATTTCATGTTCTGTATTGTTCAACGTCATCGTTAATTCATTGTCAGTCTTAATTGGGCTTGTTCAATTCCCTTGTCACCAATTTCTTTCTTTGGTGTAAGAATTTTTGCATAACCAGATAATTTTAAATTGTCTCTTTTGTTTAAATCTAGAACATACGTTCATTTTGGGTCCATTGCTTGGAGCGACGCCAATTTTGCATTAAAACTAAAGTATTTTTTACAGTCTCAAAATATCCGATATGAAAAATGTTTTTCTAGGCTGAAATAAATATGAAATTTATTCATCTTGAGTTGCTAACAAAAAGTTAAATTTATGTACACAAAGAAAAGACTGAAAATATTGACGAACAATAAAGAAGTGAACTTTCTAAGAGTTTCTCTCAAAATTATTAATAAGATCTTAATTTTTAATTAATTATTGAAATTCATGCACATAAAAAACCATTCAATATTTCTTTTCTTTTTTTATGAGGTAATAGGATTAAACAATCAAATGATAAGAGATAAATCTCATATTAAAACTCGTTTTAATTATATTTATGTCAATAAATATGGAACACTTTACTTTTAAATTTTACAATTTTTAATTTAAAAATAGTTATAAAAATTATCTTGATCTTAATAACTTTCATGCTTTAATTTTTCCAACTAATTTAACATATAATCATTCTTATATCAGTCACAAAAAACGAATAAACATATGGGTACATATTCATAATATTATAAAATTGCTTATTTTGCAAGTTAATTTGGTGGTAGACTTTATTATTTCTTAACGTTTAAGTGATATCATCAAATAATTAATATAAGCGTTATTTATGAAGTGAAAATATTTTTAAAGAATTTGGACAAATGTGTAATTAACAGAAAATATTTTTATTGGTTGATGTTTCACTTAAACAAAATATTTAAATATCTTTCTAAAATTAATTATCTATAAAGAGTGTAGAAAATTTTATTACATCAATATATATATATATATATATATATATATATATATATATATATATATATATATATATATATATATATATTTTTTCCAACGGCGTTCACTTGAGTGTTGAACCCTATGCCACAACAAGGCCAGAAACTGCTACTCATTTGTCGTTACCCAGCTGGCACCTGTGAACCAAGTCACCGAGGTGAGTAGCGTTACCTGCGTCATACCACCACAAACCCGTTTATAGGGTGGGCCATATTCACACATCATAGGATAGAGAAACACAGAGAGAACAGAGAAAGAAAGTAACATCCATGCCCGAAAAGGGATTCGAACCCAGTACCCACAGCTCAGGAGTCAGGAGCGCTATCCACTCAGTCATCGGTATATATATATATATATATATATATATATATATATATATATATATATATATATATATAAATATAAAATACATACACACACGGAGAGAGAATTGCAAATGTTTCAGTGAAATTTGAACTTAATTCTGAATACGTGTATATTATTATTATTCAAAACGTTGAGTTTTAAATAATAAATTTCATTTTTAAAACTAATAGATATTATTTTAAGGAAACTTTCATTTTATCATACTTAAAAGCTACAAAATACGTGACAAAAGATTATCAATAAAGTAAAAAAAAATCATTTTAAAATAAATTTATGCTCTCAAATGTATAGTTCTCAAATGCTTGTTAAAGTGGATGATTTAAAAATCAATAATCATTAATTTAATTATTTTATTTAAAATGAAATCACTTTGAGCTCTGTCATGATGACTACACCGAAATATAAAATATATCTGTAAAATCCAAAAATAAATATTTATTTTTAAGTTGTTTTTGATAATTTTTTATTCATTTCAGAGTTTGAGTAAAAAAAAAAGAAATTCATTAATTTTTCAGTTGGCACTGAATTGTTCATTAAAATAACAAATCCAAAGCTTGATATTTGAAAATTTGAGATATATGTTGATATAAACCATTGTTAAAGGTTTTTTTATTTGTGTACAAAAATACATTTAATAACTATTTTTATTATTTTATAATTTTCTTATTAAAATGTTTATTTCCTATTTTTGTTATGACTCATATTTGGGTATAATTCTAATCATCCATATTTTGACAGTTTTTTAAATTCGTAATTATTATATAGATAATTATTATCTTGATAATTACTTGGAAACTATCATGATGTCCATTTGCCCATGTTTATTAATTTAAGGACACAACCCCTATTTTTATTCATGTTAAATTTATGGTAATAAGTTTATGTATTGTTTAAACATTTATAAAAAAATTTAAATTAGAGAAAATTGTTGTCTTATAGAAAAGAGAGTTTAAGAAAAAAACTTAAAACAATTTGATTTTCAATATATATATACTGAAAATCATATTGTTTTGAGTATTTTTTATCACTTTTTAAAAGTATGAGATTAAATTCCTAGAAATAAAGTATATATAATTAAAATTCATAATTTTGTTTAAATTATAAACTAACTTTTAATCTTCCGGTAACTATTTATAAAAGCATTTTTAAAGTATAAGCAAATAATTTAATTGAACATCAAATTCAACTGAAAAAGAAAAAAAATTCAAACATATTTCTCATTAAATGATATTTTTTAAAATTTTAGTTTACATTTGTGCATTTTTCACGATATAATGTAGATTGTTTTATTTGTCATTTATTGGTATTTAGTTTCTTAAATAGACAATCATAAAATCAAACATCTTTTCGCTCGGGTTGAAATTTGAGTGTAAGGACAAATATTTGTAATGATCTTAAGAAAATGATACGAAAATGTGACTAATTTCTGGGAAAAAGAAAAAATTTGAAGCGTAACTTTATATTTCAAATTAAGAATGGAGAAATCAATTTGGAATGTCATAGCTTAAATATATTAGCATTAAAAGGAGTCCCCAGTTTCTCAAGAAGATAATTATCACGAAAGAGAAGCTCTCTAAGCTTTATTTGCAGACGTAAATGTAGTTTAAGTAAATTTATTTTTAGTAATTTAAAAACACAATAGTTATTACAGTGTTTTAAAAGAGCTCTTATTTCAGAAACAATTCAGAATTTACAGAGTCTGTTTTTGGTGCATTTTTGGTATTTAATTGAGTTAAAATGAATTAAAGAAAAAATTAGATTTCTAAATAATAATATTCACAGCGAATGTTACAACAACAGACTTCACGAAAGAAATTATATGTTTAGTGAGTATTGCAGTATGTAAAATAAGAAGATAAGCGTCAATTTTATCATTTCCTCTTTAAAAAGTTTGATTTACAGTTGTTAATCTTTAAGAATTGGGAGATGATAAAATTTCAAAAAAACTTTTTGAATCAATATCAAATGTTGTCAATCAACCAGTTGTCTAGATTCTAGACCGTTTGAAATAATCTCAGCAATCGTACTTCAAAAAAATTAATCAAAATAATATATTGATGGTTTTAAAAATATCTCTCATAATAATATTTTGTTCTTGAGAATCAAGTAGTTAACATGTACTTTGGCATGCATACGTATTAATTTGCTTGTCCATTAGTATCTCTGTCTGTAATCTCTACTACGTCCTTTTATTTTTTGATAGCATATATTATTAAATTGACTGACACATTACTAAATGTATATCATATTATCATGTATTTGGTGGTTTACAATTCAAAAAACCCCATTTCATATACCTGTATTATTTGTATGTCATGTTGTTGTTACTTATGATATTTGTGCAAAAGCCATGCTCGCTATGCCGCTGGCTATGCGAATTTAAGTCAGTGGGGCGCGTCTTTTGTTTAACCAGTGCACCTTGAAGGTGAAATTATGACTTTCACCTTCATAACAAAGTATATAACAAAGTACGACTTTGTTATAAAACTCTTCCTATTTGTATGTGATTTATAACTAGATTTAAAAATAAAAATTTATAAATTCGATTTATTAGTTGTTAAGGTATTATTTTATTTGAATATATTACTTTCTTTTTGTTTATTTCTACTTTCATTACCTGCTGTTAGTTTAACTTATATAACATAAGCATTTTTACAATAAAATATATAATTTACTTAAGAATGGATATACAATTATGATTGTAATAAATGCAGTTCTATAAATACAACCATAAATTAAGTACATAGACATCTTCTGTGTATGTTATATTTTCAGATTTTTCTGGCCAAAAAGACATTATTTAGATACAAGATCAGATGCTTAACAATGTGCTTTTAAAAGAGAATTATATTTAATTTGAAATTCTTATATGGCAATATTTTAAAATATTGATAATTTTCTAAAATCCGAATTTCGAATTTACATTGTATTTTTTCATACATATAAAATATTACATCCTTTATTTTTACTTTATGCATTTGGACATAATAAGTTGAACAATTCATTGATATTGAATGCAAATATTTTTATTATTTTCTCAATTTTGCTTCAATGGTTGCTTATTTACTTATCTAAGTATATAATCTGAATATTTTATACAAATATCTTTTTTTTAATGATATATAGTTTTCCCAAATTACCGCTAACTACAAATATTTAAAAGGCATAAATAATCTTTTATGCAAGCTTGTCATATGAATAGCAAACATTCTGGACTTTGGTTGAAGAGTTCGGAATTTCTATTCGCGTTATGGTATAGAACTTCATAATGTTTTGGAATTTGCTTCATGCAGTAATTTCTGGTGAATTAGTCTTTGCATAAAACATGTAAAATAAAAATTTTTAGTGCCAAAATTTCTTTAGCTAATTTCAGAACAAGCATTTCAAAATATTTATTTCCTTTGAGTTAACTCATCGCGACTTCTCTAAAATTGTGGTGACTCATCACATCTTTTCTGAGAAACTCTTGACATTTTACAAAACACATGAATTCGCGAAGTATAACTGAAATTTGCCAAGAGAAACTAAAAACTTGTCTATAATATTTCTGTGCCAATGGTATTAACTTCATAAAATGGAGCCAACCAATCAGCACAATTTGTAGGCGTGGTTTATACATTCTCTCAGTGAGATCTGAACCGAACACAGAACACTCTCTCTCTAAATCTCATGCTAAGAGGACGCGCTGTTTAATTTTTCTTCCTCCTAAATTTTTTTGTTTCTATGTAACTTTTTTTGACTGCAATAAATGCTTCTTTTATTTTCGAAATTACCTTCTGAAAAAAGTTAAACATCAACTAACTTACACCATACCTTCTTTACGCCTTTTCATCTCTTTCTCTTACTTCTTTAGCTTATATATGTTAAATATTTTATTACAGCGAGTTTTTTCAGCTTACACAGAAAATAAATAGATTGATTCATTTTTCATGTTCTGCCAGCACAAAAATCAAGAATTTTTTTCTTATAAATGTGAATTCGCATTCCGTGTTTTCATATTTGAATTTTTGTCGTTGTTAGATATTGGAAAAATAGCATAAGAAGTTACCTTTTGTCAAATAATTACGAATTTAAAATTTAATACCAATTTAAAATCAAGAAAAGTAATTGTCTTTGTTGAAATTGGAATAGTTATAAAATATCGAGAATAAATGTAATGTTTATTAGTACACTATTTTAAAATAAACAACATTGATTAAATCATTGTATTTTGATATAATACCAATGAATGGAGTGAATATATATTTCAGTAATTTAATATCAATTTACTTAATAAATCGATATTGTGTTCTTTTATGTTATTCTTGCTACATCCTTCAAGTCAATCGACACAATAGTTCTATTCTTTGTCTGCAGTGGGATTACTGTTTTCAAATAGAGAATATAAACCTTTTTTGAAGGAAGTAAAAAATATGTAATCCTTCAAGAGTGACTCATTTTTTCTGACTATCTTTAGCATAACTTCATACATACTACTTTAAATACATTCTTAACTTCATTCTTTAAATTCCTTGATAACTTAATAATATATTTGCTTCAAAACGTATAGAATCGTGATATCACATACATTTAAATAACAATTATTATATATATATTTAACAACGCTTTATAGACTTCTTGAATCTTGAAGGTCATAGCTTGACTCCGCTTATACTGTCCCCCGGGAGAACATTTTATAAATAGTGAGTCCTATTCACATATCACAAGGGAGAAAATCCGGAAAACTCCAGACCCATCAGGACAAACGTACATAAAGAAGGCAGCAGTGCAACTTCCCTCTGTGTTTGCTCAACAATAGCTGGTATTGATCCTGACATTTTACGTTTCAAATAGCAGTGCTTTACTATTAGACTATTATGGGAATTTCATTATAGTTGAAAAGAAATTTTGATAAGTAATATACTCAATTTACATGCTTTCTAAAGTTAAACATGCGTAAAATATGTTAGTTTTCAGTTGTTAATCTTAATTGGAAGATTGGTATATTTTTTGCAAAACTACATAAAAATCTGCAAATATTTTTCAGAACAGCCAATTACTCTGAGAAATTTGTATGTAATCAATCGAAAAAGAAGTGGGAATTATTTAAAGTCACAATTTCACCCATAAATGAGAGAAAATTGAATTTAAACTTTGGATACATTTATCTTCGAAACTACATGTTTCATTAGAAGACGAAGAATTTGAATGATTGCGTAATATCAGAGACAATGCTGCAGAACAATCGATTAAAAATGTTACTTCATTCTTCATTTTCGATCATTTCATTATTTTGCAATATTATTCATTTTTCAGATTAACAAGACTCAGCTGTACTAAGTATTTCTGATTAAAATATGTACTAAGTAGTTGTATTGAGTACGCGAAGAGATTCGAATTCGATCCCAGATATTATTAAATAAGGTAAAATTAATAATATTTTCACACTCACATTTGTCGGATTAACCAATTTAGAATTTTTAAGATTCTTATCTTGTAAATAAATACGACATTCCTTGAGAGTAAATACAACAGAAAATCAAAAAATACATAACTTATGAATGAAAAGTCTACTAAAATGACAGAAATGTACAATAAATGTTAAAATCAACTACTATTTTTGACGATTACACTATAATATGCTGAAGAGAAAGTAATCTGGACTTGCTAAACAGTTGCTAAAAGACAAATGTTCTGCTAACTGTGACAAAGGAACTGTTTGAGGTAAAATTAACAATATTGATCTGGAAACAGAATTTATTGTTACTGTTTCAAAGTGTAATTAAGGAATCTTTTTATATGTGTAACACCTGCAGTTATAACGGGCACTTGCAAAATGATTTCTACCATTAACATGAGTAGATTTTGATGAAAGGTTGTCCAGATAAACTAGTTAGTACCATTTCTTACAAATCAAGAAAAACATGATTAAATACAAATCTTGACTATTCATTAAACGAATCAATCAATCACAGACATATTGGTTGCATATTTGACAAGAAGTTCCACCAAACTGACGTTATGGTGGAACTTCTTGTCAAATATGCAACCAATATGTCTGTTGTACGGTGTATGATATATAACTTTAATGGATAGTCAAGATTTGTCCTTCAATCGGAAAATACGTTTCTGAGAATAAAAAATACACAATGTTCACGATGTTCATTCTGATACTATAATGACTGGTATCAGGATAACTTTTTAAACATAATCTAAAAGTGTATATTGTGTGTGTGCCACTTTTAGCATTATAATTTTCAATTCATAATGTACGTGTTATTGTTAGAATCCTCATCAAGAATTACTAGGAAAGCTTGTTTAAAGAAGTGATCAACATAATATTCTAACCTCAGTTGCACTGAAAATGTTTGGAATGACTAATTTTTAAACATTTTTACTCCCAATATCTTTCACTTAGTTAGCTGTTATTTTATAGAAGGAATGGAGATCAAATTCGTATATATTTTATAAGTACTTATAAATGGGCATTGAAATTTCTGGAAAATGAAACATACTAATATATCTCAATTATGGAATGTATGTTTGCTTTTTAAGCTTTTTGTTAATGATTTTGTGATATCCTATCATAATGTTTAAGAAATATTACTTTTTTCCCGCTTGAAATTATTTGT
Organism: Latrodectus hesperus; assembly: GCA_037975125.1. Lineage (NCBI taxonomy): Eukaryota > Metazoa > Arthropoda > Arachnida > Araneae > Theridiidae > Latrodectus > Latrodectus hesperus. The sequence goes on along the minus strand of CM075857.1, from coordinate 68,799,869 downwards.
CTTTAATACGCAAAGAATTGCATCTTTGCTGACAAATTTCACTGCCCATCAAAATATAAATTGAAATTTTTAAGATTTTAATGCGTATGAAATTTGTAAAAGTTAATATACCCCATATTACACGCATTACTTTAACTCTTACGTATAAAACTACAAAACTGTTTTGTACATAAAACAAAAGAATAATTGTTTTTACAAATCAAATCGCTGCTACTCTCCAATAGCTGATATAATTACGTTATACGCATTAAGGGATAACTAACAGAATTCAATTTTAACTGAACTGTAGACATTAATATGAATTATAAAATATATATTTCATTTTATCTATAAAGTTTGTTTAAGAAATTAGAATAAAACAAACGCTTACAAATATTTTAGATCTATTGACATTTTTTTATTGTTTAAAGTATTCTTAACACAAACATGCAAGTTAAATATTTCTTTAGTACTTGAATAAAAATATAAAATAAATATATAAATTTAGAATTTAAAAATAAATAATAACTAGTAAAATTTAAAAAATAAGTAAATAAAATTAAAAAACAATTAATATTTGGAAAAAAGACTATTCTTATTACGTAGCTATAAATATTTTATTATCTTTACGTAACTTAAATGGAATTATGCATTTGCTTCGTTATGCATTCATATAGTAATCATCTTTAATTATAAACTAGTAAAAATAACCATTATGATTCATTTCATACCAACCATATTTATGTTCTGAATAATATTTGCCTTAAGTAAATAAATTATAAATATCAAGTTCTTGTACCTCAATTATTTTTATAAGGAACGTGCGGGAATTTCTGGAACTAAAGTAAAAATATGAAAACATTAAATCATGTCTTTGCCTTTTATTTGCTTATGAATAAATAAAGAAATAAAATAATGTAAGTCAGATTTATTTTAAGTTCAAAAATTAATTTAATAGTTGATTCTTTTAAAAAATCATATATAATCTTTTTATTTAAATATCCATATTTATCTAAAAGGCCTTCTTTTGACTTAAATAGGTTTATTCAAAATTAATGACTTTAAATTTTGTGATATATGAAAAATTCATTTATATATTTTGAAAAGTGGTTAATTTAATTCAATTATGAATTATTTCATATAAAATAAGTATAAAAAACTTGCTTTGTATATGTAAGATAGAATGTTATTTTTGTCACTGGCAGATGCAACAAAATTTAGCTTTTTCATTTATCAGATTTAAATTTTTGAATATTAGTTTAAATCTTAAGCACATTTCAAAATAAATTATGTTTGAAATTTAATAATTTTTAAGATACAGATATACAGAGAAATGATTTTTAGACATTTATATTCATACTATATTTTATAAAGTTGTAAGTGAAATTTAATTCATAAGCCATTAAACCAATTCTTCAATATTTTTTTAATATATGTAAATTAAATATATGTAATAAAATAGTTTCTCAATTTTAGGAGATATATTTATTAAATTTATAAGCCCATTAATGTTCAGTAAATTAATATGTTTCAAATTCTTTTAAATAAGAGAACTTCTTGGAAAATATAAATATTTTTTCTTAATTTATCAATGATTCTTTAATATCATCCTGCATACAATATATTAGAACCAGATGTTTTATAAAGAAATTTAACAAAATTTCAAAATCAATTTCAAACAATATAAAATAAATGAAAGTGTTTGGAATGTTGATTTTAATTTTTAAATTTATTAAGTTAGATATACGAAAAACAATTAAATACAAATAACTACACAATAATAATTCATTTCAAGTACGTGAAACGGCTAGCGCTAACCAGTAAAGCTTAAAAGATCATTTTTTATGTTGGTTTAATATCGTGTAAGGAGTCAAAACTTGTATCTTATATTTTTTTATCTAGTCTTATTTTTTCTTTTATATATAGGAATACGTGTTCATTAATGTTCATATTTGTCTTTCAATTAAGTATATTAGAAAAAGTATATCAGAAATTCAATTGTCTTTTTGCTCTTTAGAAATTTAATTTTTAAATTTGCATTTTTTCCTTTAAATTTCTAATATAAAATCAAAAAGAAAGTTTACTGTAAAATTAGATTTTTTAAACAGAATATCTTTTGTTGAAAAAGTTTCAAAATTAGATCTTCCATACATTTTTATCAGTTACAATATCTCATCTTGTTGAATGATATACTGTCAGTAAAAATCATATATATATTTCTCTTCTCTTACAATTGAGGAATTGGTAAGCACAAGAAAATTAACTGGAATAAAACATAATTACAAAATTTACTTACGGATGCTTATGAAACTTTATTTGTTTTAAAATAAATAATAAAATATTTGTAATAGGAGGAACATTTAACATGAGACAAAAAAAATAACACCATATATTAATCCATTCATTGATGGGAAATAAGGCATAGAATTGAAAACAAAAATTCTGAAACGCGGTGAACATAGTACATATAGAATACTAATGAAATAGTTAGCAAAATAAATGACGAAATTTGTTTGATTGAAAATATTATAAAGGAAATAGTTAAGTATTTACGTTACCTGGTTTTAAAAATTTGCTCTAATAAAGGAACTAAAGATAAAGTTATTTGTACACGCTTAATTTTTGCTTTCAAAAACATATATTTATTAACAAATTGAGAAATATTTTTCTATATATAAGCACAAAATCTGTAGATAAAGTCGTAAAAAATCTAAGCTAGTCAAACGAAATTACCAAAATTTGTTAATTCATGACAGTAAAATTACATTAATCAGTATTTTTGGGAATACGAGAGTAGCAACAAAAAATGTTCCACGCAATTTCATTTAAAACAATGGTAGTTTAAACGTATCCGGGTATTAAAAACATCAAATGCATGCTTATCTCAAAGAAACATTTTGCACATGTTTTCAGTAATATAAATAAACACAAAGCTCTTGCCTAGCCATGCAATCATTTAACTTTGTAAAGCAATGAAATGTGTTTAGCTTCCATATGTTTTAGTTTCATAATTATTTTAGATCATTTTTATTTTATAACACTTAAAACAATTTCACTCAAGAAATTCCATAAAATGAGTTTATGAAATATTTTTAGAAAAATTTTTTACTTGAACATTAACTAAAATATCAAAACAGCAATATTTACTAGAATTGAAAAATGAATGTAAGTTACAGTAATTTATTTCAACTTTTGCTGATATAACTTTTATATAATTTATATTTTTAATATTTTCTCTGTTTAAAAAAATATCAGTATACATTATATATACTGTACTCCAAAATATAGCCCTTTGAAATATTCGAGATATCTGTGTAACATGTCAAATAATATTTAATATTTTAGTCACAAATTTTTAAAAATTTTCTATATAATACTAAAACCTATTTAATTCAACACTGCAGGGTTTTTTTATTAACTTTTGAAAGGAAAACCCAAACTTTATTTATAAGAATTATCGTACTTAAACGCTGAATTGCATTGAAAAGTAGGAGTTTCCACAGAGAAAAATATTTCAAATAGATATTATAGTTTTCCGTTTTAAAGCAAAACTTTTTCTTTCATTAAACACAATCATCAGTTCTTTCATGAGTTTAATATTGCCCGAAAGTTTTATTTTCATTTGACTGTTCAATAACCGCTCGTTAAACTTGGCGGCTACGAAATGAAAATGCAATTTGATTCTCGTTATCTTACCGCAAAAGGGTTTCAACTGGGATAAACAAGTCATTTGGGAATTCCATACTTGGTGAGAAATTTAATTTTTCATTTTATTCGTGTTCTATTTTTTTTACCAGGAAAGTAGTTCTTGAGTTATGAAAATGGTTCGACATGTTTAATACTATTTTTTTCCAAGTATGAATATATTATTTGATATTGCACTTAAATACAAAACCAAAGATTATTTGATTTAGAAGTGATTCAAAGCATGTTCTCGTATCAAGATGACGTAGATAAAGTAGATATTTCTAAAAAAAGAAACTTCTATGTACACTTATAATGATATATTCAATTTATCTCTTTCTTCCAAGTTATTGCACTTACCATTTCATAAATATGTATTTTAGAATCCATTATTTTTATTTTTACTACAAACCATCAATTGCTATTTTATTCAAATTTCAAATAGAAATTTTATACCTCACATGAAAAGATAAAATTTGGTAAAGTGAGGAATTGGTAAAGGACTTGAAAGTTAGTATTAAATGAAAATTGAGAGTCACTTGTTAAATTATGCATAAATTAAATTCTAAATTGAGACATACTATAAGTAATATGCCTTGAAGGCCTAACATTTATAACACAGTATGTGATTTCTCTTTCGTCCTGAAGTTTTAGATATGTTATATCATTTGCTTATAAAGTTCATATGCGTTTATAAACTTGTACTTTACATATTGTGTTTCAATGGAAATATATTATTTTCCTGTAACTCTGCTTTTAGAAATGAAACTCCTTTCATTGTCTATCGCTAATATTATTTTGCTTAGTTTTATGAAATATTATTTATTAATAAAATTTTGAATGAATAAACTCTAACCTAAGAAAACATTATATATATATATATATATATATATATATATATATATATATATATATATATATATATATATATATATATATATATATATATATATATATATATATTATAATGCAAAATTACATAACAACATGCCTGATTTTTTCTTATAGTAACTAAACTTACAATTATACATATTTAATATTTGTAAAATTAGTGTGTAAAATAGTTTCAAGATTTTTATACAGTAAAATTACTTACAATTTCTATCATATTTTAAACACACAAGGTTAGTATTAAAATAAAAGTTAAATCTTCATTTATATTCAAAATTAAGTTTAAATTTTACAAAAATATTAGTTTTAGAAATCAGAGTAATATCAGTTAATGTTTCATTTTTTTGAGAAATTTCATATTTTAATTAATTTATTTCTATAAAGTAACTTGTTTATTTTAAATATCTCCGCTCAAATTGCTAAGAAGAGTTTAGATACCAACATTTGGCATAAGCCTGGAATTGGTAAGTTATAATACAGTGTACAGTGATTTTATCACCACAATTCCAGAAGCGAGTAAATGTTCATAATTGTATGAATCAAGAGTATCACAAGCACAGCCCACCATTCCAAGTTGTCTCACTTCCCTTAGAAGACATTACCATCTTGACGTATTTTATGCATCAGTTACTATTAATCTGGATTAATATTTTCTTCATTAATTCGTTTATCAAATAAACATGTTTTGCATCATTATTTTAAATTTAACTCTCTGTAAAGGAAGCACAAGTTTTAAATGTCTTGTTTAAATTAATGAAATGTCAGAATTTGATAGTAATTTATGTTTACAAGAAACTAACTTCTTTTTCAGCTGAAAATGCGAATGATTATTTAAAATTAAAATTTTAATATATTTGTAGACATACCGTTTTTAAGAGATCATGAGATTTTCTATGGATTTCAGGACTATTTTCGCACTCTGTTTATGATTTAGTGAAAACATTAGTTTATGCAGTTTTGGAGAATTTAACCATATACTGAAACTTCGTTAATTTCTTTCATATAATCTTATTTAACTCTTTCTTTCATGCATATGTTGATGTTTACTAAGAAATATGTTTCGTGATTTTTAAATTACAAAGCATTTTGATACTTGTAATTTGGCAGCAGCTTTAAAGAAAAAATATCTACTTGATGAATTTTTACACAATTTTATAGTAAATTCACAAATGACTTAAATAGGAAAAAGAAATGTGCCAAGGGTACGAAATTCATTCTTTCCTTTAAAGCTGAATTAATTCATTTTTAAAGCTTTTTAAAGCCATACTGATTAATTTCTTTCACGAGGTTTTTTAAACACGAAAAATTGGAATATTCCAAAAATTATTTACCAAATTTAAAGAAGTATATTAATTCACAACGGTGCAGATAGTGCTTTTAAATGTAAAAAAAAAAATTGCATTTGTAATGAATGAGGCATAAACTTTTTTTTTGTAAACAAAGCAAGTCATTTCTAAGATATAGTATTTCACTTTATTTTCTTCTAATATGAAAATATTGGGATCGTCCTATCAAAAAAGTATCACAACTTATGAACTCATTAGATTAAATAATCAAACATTCGATATTAAAAAAGATCTATAATAAAATTAGGTTTTATTCTCTTAATTTTAGTTCTATAATTTCTTTTTATATTTAAATATTTAATTTTTTATGTAAAATAGATAGTCGACAATGCATTCGAATATTTAATTTTGAATATGAACATTTGTCTCATTATTCAAATATTTTTATAAGGAATATGATTTAATCCAAATGGCAAGAACAAATAAAAGGAGAAATGCATGCAAATTATTAATTATTAAATTATTATTCTCCATGTAACTAAAAATAAGTAACTGGAATCACCAAAATTTTTAACTTCTTAATTTACTAATATTAATTACTTTAACAATGGAACAAAATTTTAAAATTAAAGTAGCATAATTAATCAATATAAATTAATACATTTTGATACGTAAATGGCTAGGATATTACTTGATTGTTTACAAACTTTCTATGGAACATCCGTTTTCTTATAATTACTTCTTAATTTGTGACAAATTTGGTGAATTATTTTCATTTTATCTACTTGTATTTTTATTTCCTTTTTATTCATTGTACTTTTCCATTAATTGTATTTTTAATATAGTATGAATTTTAACACAGTCGTTTATTTCATAATATTTGAATTAATGGTTTCTAACTTAATAATTGAAAAGGAATTTCCATATCTTTACCAATTTAATTTTTTTCTCCTGCAAAAATTCACAAAATTTGAAAGATATTTTTATTACTTGATATAGATATTAATTTCATATGTATTCGATGCCTTTGTAAAATTAAAATTCTCACAAATACGATGAAAACTAACGAAATATTTTGGTTAAAGAAATGAATGATAAACATAAAATATTGATTAAAATAATATCAAAATACCATGACTTATTAATTTATTAATATTTAAAATACTAAAGTAATTATTGTGTATTAAAGGCAGTTCTCAGAAAATAAAAAGTATGTACTATAAATTAAAATCTATTTCAATTATAGAGCAATATCGAAAGCTACCTTGTCTCGTGGTCTCGGAAAAACAATTTTTACTCTTCTTACAAACTTTACAGCTCATTTTACTTGTTCTAAAATTGAAATAGAATCTTCCAACCTCAAAGATAGTATGATAAAAATAATGAATCTAGAAAGAATACCATTCAGATAAATGGGACGTTTTGAGCTCTTATTTGCTCACTTACAAAAAGTTCTATGGAACATTTTTTTTGATAACTTCTTTTCCGCTCAGTAATATTTTATTTCTTTCTACTAGTCACCTATTTTTATCCTGTTTTTCTCCTTTTCTTATTTTTTTAAAGTTGAAAATTGCTTTGAAATTACAATGACTTTTTTATATTTTTTGTCTGTCTACATTTTTTAATCTACAATCTTGCCGCATTGCAATCATTTGAACTTTAACACAAAATCAGATTTTCATTTATTTTCAAAATAGGCATTCACTTCATACATCCTTGTTCATTGAATATAGAAACAATAAATTATGTTTAAAAGATTTGCAATTTCATTTATTATATTTCACTATATATGAAACAAAACATTTTGAGATTTTTGAGCATATTTATAAGCAAATGAATGAAAATTTATTAAATATTTAGATTGAAATGTTATTTCTTAATTACTTATCTTGCAAGAATGTTTTAATTAAAAATCATTCATTTTTAATAAAATTGTAAAACATTTAATAATTTTAAAGTGATATAAATGTTATTTATTACCATAAAATAATTTTAACATATACTGAATTTATTATGTAATTTTACACTATTTCATAAATCCATATAATATTAAAAACGCATAAAATATAAAGTCAATCATCAATGAATAATGAAAATTTTATTCTTAATTTATTTTAGGGGATGCTATTTGAATAAATATTTCATTAGAATTGTTATAAGTCAAAAATTGATTAAAATATATATATATAATATATATATATATATATATATATATATATATATATATATATATATATATATATATATATATATATATATATATATATACAAGTTTTTATAGGTACAAAACAAATTCGTGAAATAAGTTTAAATATGCAATTGGATATCTATTTAGATATCCAATTGCTATTGCAAACAAATCTAAATAGATACTTAGATATCTATTTAGATTTGTTTGTAAATACATTTGTATTTACTAACAAAATATTGTTTACTTTAAATTGAGATTTCCATTTTTTGTAATGAAAATGAATGCACTATTGAATTTCGTAAAATATTATTCGTTATGCGATTAAGAAAGTTGAACTAAATTAAAATAAAATTTTCAAAGAGCACACAGTTTTTTAAGTACTTCATTTTATAGAAATTAGGGTTTTCCTTCAATATTTCTGTGTTTATACAATATCTTGTCGTTTATAAAGGAATTACTTAAGCAAGAAACGATGAGATATTTTCTTATATAGGAAGTCATTTTACAGAGGCTGAAGTAAGTATACAATTTTAAAAACTAAGGCATACATTTTTATCACTAGTATAAAAGATTACTTAGAATAGATAAGAATTTTCAGTGGATAATTTCTTATATTTTTGAATGCTTAGATTTCTATTAAACTGAGATTGCTTTCCATACTTTAAAAAAAAGTTAAATCAAATTATAAGTGATATATAGACAGTATTTGATTTATTAATAGATTGAATATATGAAATATAAATTTTTATCCTGATAAATTTTAATGCTTCTCTTCTTTTTTAGATATAATATTTGAGCTTATTTTTTACAGATGACTAGTAAAAACATTTTTACTTTTTATCATATAATTGTGACTAGAATACAAAGCAATAAGATAAGTGGTAAATAGAGAGATTTTTGTTTTGTTTGCTTTTGAGTTTGCAGTTACTATATATATATATATATATATATATATATATATATATATATATATATATATATATATATATATATATATATATATATATATTTGCTTTACAGCACTCATTTGCTTTAGTTTTGTTTTTGGTATCAATTACATTACATTTAACTAACATTTTCAATCATTTTTTTAATTGTTAAATGCATTAAATAATTCTTCTAAATTCATCACTACTATAAATTAATAAAACTTAAAAATTATAAATTAAAATGAAGCCTTCATTTTCTTTTAATTAATTTCATCAACATTGGCCTGAACAATTCAGCTTAGATTTAATTAAAATTTCACGCAAATATTTAAATTGCCATCAAACATATTTAAAAACACAATCATATTAATCAATGTTTTTCATATCTAGTATTCAAAAATTGGAAGCGACATTCTGTGAAAATGTAATCAGTTTAATATACCTACATGAAATTTAATTTCATTTTTAATTTTAACTTTTATAATTTTAAGTGTCTAATTTCGTAGCTTTGAAAACGTATATTATTTGGAGACGTTGTTTCGCAATTTGTGATTATTTGAAGAAATTAACCTACAAAGAAATATTTTAAACCTCCTTCATGTGTTTCAATTAATTAATGGAATATTTGTTGTTTTACTTCCGTTACATTAACCTCATTTCAATTATTGTGCTGTACAACTGCCCAATCGTAAATATTAATTTACATATTTTGTAATAAAAAAAAACAGATCGTTTTATTGAAAAATAAGGTTCTTAATTAGCAGAGTTGTTTAATTTATGAGTTATTTTTACAAAAGGGATAATTCTACTGTTTGTTAAAATTTTGTTATTGAACGCTATAATTGAATCCTATCACTTGTTACGGTAAGAGAAACACACAAACCTGTGAATTACTTCTCCAAAATGGATTTTGCGCATGAGGATTTTCCATGTGTTCGTTCATTACTTCATTTCTGACGAGTTTCGATGTGTCCAAATTTTATTGAAGTTTCTGTAATCTTTGAATTTAAATAAATTTTTGCTTCTATAATTTAGTAACACAAATTGAAACTGCTGGCAAACATTTAAATTAGTCTTGTAAATTTGGAATTATTGTTGAAATTTATTTGAATCATGCTTAATTTTACAGATAATCAATGCTAATTTTTAGAGAAATAGTAAACATTTTACTTTACAAAATTAAGATTATTAATTTGATAGAAAATTCAAATTCTATTACGATATTTTTGATATTTATGTATCAAAAGTTAGAGTTACAAATAGTGAAATATGATTTTGCGATTTTCTCTTAACATTTTGAGAATGAGTCAAGTAAAAATTGTGTATTACAGTTTGATTGGTGGGTTTTATAATTAAATTTGTACTTCAATTTTGTGTATCAGATAATTTAAATTTGTGATTTCATTCTCTAAATTTTCATTTTTTGCTTATTAGATAGAGTGCAGAAATATTTGACATTAATATTTTCTGTAAATTTATATTAGCTATCATTGGGGTTGATTTGTAAACTGTGTCATTAGAATATGTATACAAGACGATAAATGAAAGGTCGAAAGTGTTAAAATACGTTTTTGAATCATTTATAAATTTCTAGTTGCACTGCATTATTTTTTTAATATGTGCCCCACAGTATGAGATTAAATAAAAATTATGTTTTAAAAAACGATACTATACATTTTATTCATTTAGCTTCATTGCTAAATTAATACTTTTCCAGTGGCATTACATAATGTTCAATTTAAGTACGTTCCATTGCTCGAATATCAAAATGAAAACAAATGTTTTGGAACTTTAGCTATAAATCATTAGTTGTTTTTTTTTTTTGTTCATTTCAGAATTGGTTTTCTAATACAAAAATGTAGTTTAAAAATGTGTAAAATTAACTGTATAGCATTTAGTTTTCTCAGTAAATTTAATGTATTTAATTAAAAATTTATAAATTTTCATACTAAATATACATGTACTATATACACATTCATACATTATATACATTCGTGCTATTTTCAGAATTTTTCAGCTTTTTCTCCTTTGATTTTTTAGATTCACTTGACTGTTTTAATGCATTCTTTATTATTAATATTTCACTCATACATAGTATATTTTTATGACTCATAAATATTCTTCCTAATTCATGAATAATTATTTAAGAACTAATCCTACGCGATAAGTTGATGCATTAAATATACATAGTATTAAATAAAAGTAGTGTAGAAAGTAATAACAAGGGGTGCACACCTTATTAATTAAATAATAATTCTCAACGGTCATTTAAATTAGGTACTAAAAAGTACAATTATATAAGCAAAAGTAAAAAATGAAACCACAAATTTAATCTGATTCAATAAACTACTCCAATAATTATCACTGGAGTTGTTTTCAACAGTTTGTGGACTTTAATCTCATCTTAAGATTGAGAGTTTACAATGTAATTCGGATTTTTATTTTTACTAGATCATAGCATAAAAACATTTCGCGTACAAAGAAGGACCATATTGAACACATACATGCTTACAATTGAATAGTGATTTATGAATATCATAAGTAACAATTGATTCCGATATTTACTATATGAATTAAACGCTGTAGTTTTTAATTAGATGTCATCAAACGGATGCATTTCTTTTCTATGTTATTTTTAATTCTTTCAGTAAATAAATATGATAAATTTTGCTACGATATAAATTAAGGCCATAAATCATTATATTTTAATTACTAATGAATTGTTGAAGTCCATATTAAAAAAGAAAGATATTTTATATTAAAAACTAGATGGTGGAAAATAAACCAGACATGCAATATTTCTCCTGAAATTAGAAATGTTTTCTTTACTTATTCATAATCTGAGAGCATGAAATAAGTCTTAGAGGGTATGATGTTTTTCAAATTTTCTCATTTCTAAGCGTAATTAAATGTTTTCGAATCTCGAGACTTTCTTAAAAATGTTTCTTTAAAAAACATCAACTCCTCAAAATTTATAGCTCATATTTCAGTCCATTACATTAAAATGAAGCTGGAGTTAATTAGAAATTAAAAAATGATTCTTGAATATTTAATCGTGCTTTGTGGTTATATATATATATATATATATATATATATATATATATATATATATATATATATATATATATAATACATAATTACGTGTCACATATATACAAAAGGTCTTAAAGTCATTTTACTAATTAAATTATATAAATCATTGAATAATATACCCAAATAAAAATTTTTTAAATGCTTGAAATGATAAACTATAATTGAAGATACTTCAAATTTCATAAATATGATTCACATGCATAGCAAGCAAAATACTGTTGGAATATCATTAGAATATTACATTATAGTTAAACGGAAAATGTATGTCAGCAGAAGATGATTATTTGATTCCTTCACTAAAAGAAATTATACATTAAATATTTTGTGCAAAAATAGAAAGTTTATTACAATTGCGTTTTTTGGTATAAGAAAGGTATTTGAAAATCATCCAATGAAAAGTGGTGCGAAAATTGTAAAATCAATGTCTTCGGGAAATGTAATGGGCTTTTAAAAATTTATCAAGAAGCTACTTGCAAAATTATTGCTAAGAAATTTACGCAAATTTTAATGTATTCCTACCATGTCAGTCATTCAGTACTTTTAAGTTTTCCGCTATAATACATACAATAATTAATTTAAGTTTTAAATGCAAAGAATTTTCAAGCAATGCATTCTATAATAAATAGTAAAATTTCGATTGATTTCCTTCCAAATTATGCACCAGTCCGAAATACACACACACACATTTAGGACATTTTTAAATTTCAACACAACGGAATCGAACTTTTGAAGATCAGTGATTTATTTAAGATATTCTGAAAGCAACAAGGCAAACTGAACGGTGATGTGAGTTTGATACATGTTTAAAAACAGGTTTTCTGCTTAAAAGACAAGTTTTGTGAATTACATAATGTAAGACACTGCGTGAATATGCGTAATGTGCAGATACACTATTTAATTATGTAATCCGACATTGGTTAGTAATCGCTCATAGGCAACTAGGAATTTCATACATGATTAACTTACTCTATCGTTGTGAGGTGAATAATTAACGATCATCTTCTTGTGTGGTGAAGTATACTTTTTAATAATTAATTTTTAATACAGAACAAATTTGTAATTCTAAGTGAATATAATTATATGATTTAAAAAAGAACAAAACTGGTTTATTTTTTCTTGATATCAATCTCTTGCTGTCATGTAAAACACAATAATTATTTTTGGTAAACAATAACTCCATTTGCCTTCTTAAGGAAAACTAAAACTTACAGAAATTTAAAATAAGCTGAAGCGGAAACATAGAGATCGCAAAATATTCCCTTCAGTGTAAGCGATTACGATACATAGTCCTTTAATGTAGGTGGAAACCAGGCAGTCCTTCCACTGCGTGTGGTATGGTTGCGAATGACCGGTGACGAAATTTTCTCCCGAATTGCGTACTGAGTGTGCGGATCAGGATAATTCATGTTTCTGTGTGTTTCAAGAGTTTGTTTATCATTATCTTTTATGGTGAAACATGGTTTTAGTCTATCAATTGAAATTATTTTGAGACTTCCATTAATTTCAATATCAAAGTACTTTGGTGTTCGGTGCTTGACAACATAAAACCCAATATTAATCGGCTGCAAGCATCAAGTGCCTGCGCTACTGTAGACGAAATAATGTAAGCCATTCAAAAGGTGCTTTGAAGCAAATACGATTCTATTGCAATGGGTAATCGTTGCAACAGGTTTTATGTTATATATAATATTTTGTAATAATCATTTGCACGAACTATGAGTGCGTGACATTAGGAATCGTAATGACGAATTTTCCGGGTAAACATATGGAACTTCCATAAAGAAGCTCGGCTGAAGAGTATCCAAAATCTTTTTTCAGTGCAGAGCGTAATCCAAGAAGAACCATAGGTAAGACCTCTACCCAACACTTGCTTTTCTGTAAATGGCAGTTCAAGATTGCCTTTATAATTCTGTGTTGTTGTTCAATCATTCCATTCAGTTGTGGATGATATGCTGTTGTTCTAAATTGTATTTGCTCAAATATGAGAAGAGTTGACTTAAAAATTGATGCCCTAGAGCTAACGTAATAAGCTGTTGTATTACGAAACGATAAATCCAGGTTGATATATTTGCAACTGTTTCTGCTGATTGATCTGCCACAGGAAGAGCTACTTATCAAGAAAAACGATCAATCATCGTAAGTAAATATTTGAAACATTGACACGAAGGCAAGGGTCCAACAATATCAACGTGAACTTGTTTGAAACGTTCAGGTGGAACATTAAAGTTCCTAAAAGCTGACTTGGTATATCTTTGAACTTTAGATCGTAGATATTCCATGCATTCTCTACACCATAACAATCTTTATTAATATTTAGCCATATGAATCTCTTAGTGATTAACTTTCTTGTACTTCTAATGAATTATGAATAGAAGAAAATATCTGTCAGCGAAATTTTGAGGGAATGTATGGACGACTACTGTTGGTGGACACATCACAATGAATTGATTTGTCAGTGTCTGGAATGGGAATCAATTGCCTTGTTTGTCTGGGAGAGGCTTTGTGTACATTTTGTTGAAAAGCAAAGGTAACAGATTTGTGGTTTGTATAAATGTTGAAAGACTTTCTCTCTAATATGTACCTAAAATATTTTATTGCAGCGTAGATGGACAAGAGCTCTGGATTATATGCACTTTACTTTCACTGTGAGTCAGTCAAGGAGAATAAAAAGAAACATAATGGACGCATCTCACCCTGTTCAATTTGATGAATGATGGCTCAAATAGCTGTATCCGAAGCATCACATATGAGAGATATAGTAGCAACAGTTTAGCTATAAACCAGCATATTAGCATAAAAAAGTGCAAATTTAAGATTTTTGAATGCATTGCAAGAATTTTTAGTCCTTGTTAGAGCTATCTTACAAATTTTGCACCTTCCTGTTAGTAGTGAGATTAGAGGTTATTGCGAGAGGTTATTGGGTTTGGCACAATTTGTAATGAAACGGTGATAAAAATTTACTATCCCCAGAGTAACCTGCTTAAGCTGGTGGATGAAGTGGGTTCGGGTATGTTTCATATGGCATCAGCTTCCGCTGGAAGTGGTTTTATTCCTTCCATTGTGATTTCATACCAAATAAATAAGTTTAGAATTGCCAAAAATATATTTTGGAATGTTGATGCATAAACCATAGGCAGTTAACCTTTGAAAAACAGTGTGCAAGTGCTTACGGTGTGATTCTTCATCTAGAAAAGATATTAGCATGTCCTATTAACAACAGAATGGAAAACCTAATCCAGACAGTATCATATTCATGAATCATTGAAATGCCAGTGCTACATTGTGTAAGTCAAAGGTCATGAATGGAAGTTCAAACAATCCAAAAGGAGTAATGACTGTTTTGGGGATATCACTTTCATGTATAGGCTTTCATGTAAGCTGGAACTAGATCGATTGATGAGAAAAAATTTTTCCGCTTAGGATGTAGCCACAGTCGGTGAGGAACGGCAGAAGATATTGGTCAGGAATGGTGGTGTTATTAAGAGCCTTGTAATCTCCTCATCAAAGTCCTGAGAGCAAAGGCTGCAAAGAACTTGTTGCAACATGAATTTAAATTCTGTTTTTACCGTTTTTAATTTTTCGGCTGATAGTCTTCTGACCCTAGCTGCAACAGGCCTCAGGATATTGATCGGAATGTCCGACACTCGAGATAATATTTTAATGTTAATGGAACTTGCTCGACATAATCGTACATTATTTGATCTGTCGTAATTGCAGCATTTCGAAATTGAGTTTCCAATTGGAGAAACCATGTCTTTGATCCGGTGTCCAATACGCACGGCAATACATACTCTAGAGATCAATGATGAAACATCGCTTTTATTTTCCATTTTCGATTATAGAATTCGATTATAGAATATCAAGTCTGAGTCATAAATTACGTAAACTATTTTTAATACAAATCTTTAATTAATCCACCACAAACCCTTAACGCTAAATGAAAGAAATTAGATGACTTAAAAAAGAACAAAACTCATTAATTTTTTTCTTGATACCAATCTGCTGTTGGTATGTAAAACACAATAATTCTTTTTAGTAAACATAAACTTCTGTTGCCATCTTGCCGGGCTGGCAGCCAAATGGTATGCGCTCTTGCCTTCGGTTCAACAGTTTGTGGGTTCGAATCCCACCTTGGGCATGGATGCTTGTAGTGGTTTGGAATCCACTTTAAACCGTAGGTCTCCAGTCTAATTAGCCCTCGTGAGCAAAAAATGACCGTTAAGCGACAAACAAACCAATCTTGCTATCTTAACCGACTCAGCGTTCGCGACGTATCTGTTACGTCGCAATAAACTGGTCGAAAAGCGGTTCATGACGGCATGGATACGTTGAAACTTTCCTGCTTGAAAGCGGCCTGCGACGGCATAGATACGTCGCAGAGTTTGCACCGAAAGCGGCCGCGACGTATATTTTCGCATAGTAGAAACCACTTATTTTTGCTTTCCCCCTAATCGGTGGTTTGATTGATCGGTCTTAATCACTCAAACCACACTCCTTGGAGACTTTTCTTTGAAAACTACTACTCAGCCTGAGTTTTACGCCAAATATCTAAAATACTGATTATTTTTTCGCCAAGATTCAACTTTAAAATTTAATAATCTATAAATTTGTTGCTTTAGAAATAAAATGCAAGTTTATACATTATTATTTTTCATTTTAGTTCCTAAGTTCTAAAGTTAGTTCCTAATTGAATTAGACGATTTTATTACACAAAAATTTTAAATCCATATGTACTTTTAAATTACTAACGAGCTTGCTTTCTTTTCTAAGTTAAATTTTAATAATTTTCCTGCTTATGCTAATTATTTCTTACATCTTACTTAATTTAATTCAGTTTTTATTGTTTTTGACGGCATTTTTTATCGACTAGTTATGACTGAAATAAACAAATAAATTTCGTAAATGGAAATGCTACCATTTAAGCAATTAAATTTTTAACCTACAGAAAATAATTATTTTTTTACAAAATTTATTTTTAAAATAAGCAAATTATTAATACGTTAGTTTTACAAATAATTATCTTTTAACGTGATCCATATTAGGTATAAAAGAAATTTTTAAATATAATAATCTTAACCAGAGAATTTCTTGTTGTAAAATGTGGTTATATATTTACTTTACTCTTCTTATTTGAATTAAAAATTAATTTTTCTGGTTTATCTTTGAAACATAAAATGGTATATTCCATATACGATTGATTGTGTTATTTAAATTTAAAAATATAATAAACGCATTATGTATTTCAAATAAACTTCTTTTTAAAAAATTAAAGTTTTGAAAACAAAGAAAATTCACTTTGAAAAATCTAAATGAAATAGTATGCTAAAGTTATATGACTATAGAAATCATAGAATGTTTAAATTTAGTTGTGTTGTTACAATCTGAATTAACGATAACAAGATATAGATGACATAAATACGATTAATTATATTAAAGGGACAAAATTGATTACAGAAATAAAATGAAGTTCAAAATGAGATATTGTGGCTTAGAAATAAATTAATTAGCTGTTCAAATTATGAAAAAAAATATTTATTTTCTTAAAATACATGTGAATTTTAGCTCGCAAAAAAATCATTGTTTATTATAAAATATAATATATTAATACAATATTTAAATTGCTAGCTCTTTTTTATAGGAATATGGTGTTATTTATTTGAGTAAAAATAAACCATATTAAAGAAAGTTAACAAATTCAGGGCAAACTTATAGTACATTAGTTATATGATGATCTAAAAATATATAATTATAAAAAAAGATTCATTATTGAATATTCATTAACGTTCATAAAACTGATAAATTTAGAATTAAATGCTTGCTCTGAATTTATAAAATAAATAAATAAATAAAAAAGTAATCTTTCGATACCAAACATAACTTTTTCGCCTTAAGTAAATTTGTGATAATCTAAAACATTAATGTTTTTCTAAACTAGTAATAGATAAATATTAAGAATAGAAAAATAAATGCTTATAAAAATTTTTGTTGTTTACCTTTTCAAGTCTTAAGAATATATCCTCTGTCAATTTAAATAATGATTACTTTTTCAATTTTGATAATATTTTTCGATTTTTATTCTTGATATATAACTTTGTGATATTCATTATATTGAAAGCATAATACTGTTTTAGCACATTTTATATAAATTTTTTTGTACGCCTGCTCCCATTTCAACGACCTTACAATATAAAAAAGAATGCTAGCATTTTTTATACGTAAAAATTCATTTGAATTTTGAAAACATTTGAGATAATTTTTTAAAAAGGAACTATATGATTAAATTCAAATTTTCAGACTTAACTTCGGATTTAGGTATTTATCTGTTAAGTCATTAAATCGTTTATTAATGTTAATGTTAACAATACAAAATAACAAAAACTAAAATAAAATTATTCTTTCAAAAAATAAAATGTAGTTGAAATGAAATCAAGGATATTAAATTTGAATTATTAACGCAATTTTTGAAATTTTCTGTTTTCAGAGTTTTTAAAATTTAAAATAAATTGCTGTTTGGAAATTTTCTATCCAAAATTCTACCTTACTTATATAAAAAAAGAGAATATAAAGTTGAAAATTTTTATAGGATTCCTGTAATCTTTCATGATTTGATAAGCAAAATTTGTTTTGTATCATTTTGTTTCTATCATATTAATACTACTATATTTTTTGTTATGCAGCAGTAGTTATAAATAGCTCCTATAGTATTCAAACATTTTTCACTTAATTATTTCCTTTCCTTAAAACCTTGCGTAGTTTTTTATCACAGATAGTTGAATACTAAAGGATAAGGTGTTAAATTTATTTTCTCTACAATTTTTACAAGTATTCGACTATTAACAGTATTGTTTCAAACAGCTTCTCCCATATATCCCCTGTATATACGTCAAGACTTCGTTTCAAGGAAGATAATTCATTGCACATGTGGCTTCCTGTGTGGTTAAGGATGTTTCCATTTAGTTACAGATGGAATGAAAGGGAATTTTATCGATTACTCTAGTTGAAGTAGACATATGAGAAACTGCTTTTTTTCACCTTGTTTCATTCCTCTCAATCTTAACAATTCTCAATTATAGATAAAGTCTCTTTAATTAGGAAACTTTATATAGTAGAGATATATGATAATTATATAAAGGTTTTGCAACTTGTAATACAATAAAATATTACCAATGCAAGAACTTTTCATAAAAATATTTTTATAAGGGAGTAATAATAGCCTCTTAGCATTTTATTACATATTATATTATGTAAAGTTAAATATAAGCCAATAGAAACTCGTTATAAAATTTTAAGTTTCTTTCGAACCGTAATTTTGCCAAATTAAGTTGTAAAGATTCTTTTGTTTTTATTTATAATTATACATAAAGTTCAGTTCATAAACGCTAGATTAATATTTAAAAAATAACTCGAGTAAACACTTGTGAAACCAAATATTCCATTTACATTGAAATAAATTAAATGTAACAGTTTAAGCTTCTTATTAGTACATGCACTGATATATATTTCAATTCAGATTGACAAATGAAGTTAATTTTCATGTATTGTTACAAGTGATATTTTATCTAAGGTTGTTCAGTTACGAGTAGAAAAAATTAATTTAGCTAATAAATTTGGGCTTTAACGCTTTTAAATAAAAAAACAAAATTTATCTATGAAAAAAGAGCATAAGTAATATATATTTTTAGTTCTGCTAAAAAATTAAGTAAATTAATAATTTTAATATATTTCTAATTCATTTAGACTGTTGAATTATAGAAACGTATAAATAATCTAAATCAGCCTTGCTATGTGTGCTGAAAGTATTATAATATTGTGAAAGGGTTTGAAAAATATTTATTTACTTGCATTAAATAATTATAAAGTTTCTACTTCTGTAACTAAACACCTTCACCGTTTGGGTTTGAAGGACTCTCCAATCTGCCCTTTTTGTGGACTAGAGGACATGACTGGTGACCACCTTTTCACTTGCCCTGGACTTTCGGACGTCGCAGTTAGAAATTCTGCGGAAGATGACTTTTCATTCACCTCAAGATTGTATTGGGCTGCCCGACAGAGACTGATGGTTGAAAAACCAAGGTCGGGCGTAGGATAAAAAAAAAAAAAAAAAAAAAAAAAAAAAAACTTCTGTAACTTTTAAAATGGAATAAATGAGACTTCATAACGTTGCTTGAAGTACATTGCTAACTTTTTTTTATCGTTCAATGATATCAATTGTTCGCTTTCATGTTACATATCCTCTGAGCTTATAGGCAACACACCAACTCTTCTATTAGTATAAATTACTAAATAGCAGTATATATATTTCAAATCACTATGAGGTCTACCAAAGTGCTTAACTTCAAGAATTGAGAAAAATGTATTTCCAGATGAAAGTAAATATATAATAAGGACGGCACACAATAATCTCTCTCTCTTCCTCTCTCAAATAATTTAAAGTGCTTAGGAAAAGCTTTCTTAAAAAAAGGTTGTCACATATATTGAAAAAATTTAATTTAAATTCTTTTGAGTTTCAAATTCATTTTCTATTTCACCAGATTGCTTCATAATAATTGAATATTATTTTGAGTTAATGAGAATAAGTATATTGAATACTTAACAAATGTGTTTTAAGCAATTTATTTTTCGTCCATCACTTGGAATTCTTTTCGATTAAAATACAACTTTAATTTGTAATAAATATCTTGTTAAAAATATCTAAATAATGTTTTTTTAATATGAAAGAAAAAAATTGTAAAACTAATAAATGATTTTATAATATTGTTTTAGAATGTAAATATATAAGAAATATCATAATTAAGAAAGTACACAATCAGCAAATATAATGTGTTAAAATTTCTTATACAGAACAATTTTAATGCAAGTTTATCTACATGTATTTTGCATTAAATAATTTTATTTTCATATACAATTTGGCAGAAATGAAAATTAATCCTTTTTTTGTAAATATTTAATTTTTTTTGGGCTAAAAAACTTTTCCAAATATTTAAATATAAAGTGAAAGTAATTTTTCAGATATAGTATAAACCAAGAACATTACACACATTTATTCACAATGTTATGCAAATTTTCTAATGTTATGTTTAATTGTTTAAACTCAAAACATTTAAAGATGAATAAATTGAAAAGCTTTAATTAATGTTTTTGAAAATAACATTATAAAAATTGAAAAATAATTAAGCCTTTTATTTTCATATAAACACCACACTAATTACTACATAGATGAATTCATATAAAGTAAAAATTTGTTTGTGTTAAGAAAAATATAATGTGAGAAAATGTATTTTTACTAACATTATTTTATCTTACTGTAATAAAAATTTGAAAAGCTTCTGTGTCTCATTCAAAAAGAGAAATTTCCATTATACAGAAAATAATAAATATACAAGAAAATGTGACAAGCAACTTTCTTAATTAAACTGCGTAAGAAATCTAAAACATCATAATTTGTAGATACCGTTTTTCTTTGAATTTCATATTATTTACCAAGTCAACCTAAAAATACTGAGGAATATCTTCAATCATTTTCAATTACACAAAAAACAGTTATTTATTAATAATTTTTGCTTTTTAAGTTTTATACAAAAAAAGATATACGTTTTCGTTTTAACCACTTTTATTGGGATGTACAATTCTTTCTGGCAAATACATACAACCCTAGATAGGGTAGTTAGTAGTAACTGACATCCCCTCCCTCTAAATTGAGCGATGTGACAGTTTTCAGGGGGTAGGAAATGTTCCCAATGAGAATGGGAAACAGTCGACGATTTTTGTATAGTTTAGGGACGTGGGTAAAAGTAGTACATCTGGTTTTAAAGAGGAAATATTTTTCGCAGATTCTTGAAATTTTCTGATCCGCTGAGTCGGTTAAGAAAAGTAAAATGTACAGAAATTAAAAATAATATTTATAGGAAACATAAAGGTTTCTACTAGTGATATAAGTCTTAAGTTGAATTTATTTTTCACATAATTTAATCCTTTTCATAACTGAATAGTTTGATTATTACTTTTAGACATTCGCTAATTTACCTTGATTCATTTAAAATATACCATTTAATGATTTATTTCTAATCCTAAATATTCCACTCTACATTGCTCTCATAGTTCCTTTTTCACATTGTACTTTTTTGGTAAATGAAGGTTCAACGAAGAGCTTTTATTTTCCGTGATAACAATTACTATCTGAAAGAAACGCCACTTCTTAAAAATGAAAAAAATTCCAAACATCACTTAATAAAAAATGTAATAAATTAAAATTTAAAAAAAACCCGTGTTTTCAATATTTTTATAAATTTGTCTTTCTATTTACGTTATTTTCTTTTTAGTTGTACTATATTAATTTTTTGGGTTTGTATTCCTGCATGATTCAATGAAATAAATAACATAGTATATTTTTAAACATCACTTCTGAGTTTCAAAAATAATCGTGTCATTGTCTTTGTTATTGCATACTGTCATTAAGATAAGAAATTTTTTATGTAATCGTCTAGAAATTTAAAAAAAGAAAATTTGATGGAGCATGAACTCAATAAAATAATTGAAAATCACTGATATAAGGGAAGCACAATGAATACAATTTTGCACAGGAATTGGCTTTTAGATTCTATTAAAAAATTAGAACCAGTAATTAATATTTTTCAAAATTCATTGGATTCATTTATAACACTCTTCAAAGATAATGAGAATGCTCTAGATCGAGCTATAAGGTTGCATTGAAATTGGAATTAAAAATTATGGCATAGATTTCAAAATCATTTATGGAATTTAGTCAGACTATTTAAAAAAAAATTGACCAAGTGATCATGCTTTGTTGATACTCGATGATTTCCTAATGATACGAAATGAATGATGAAGAATAGTTCCAACAGATGAATATTTTGAATTTCTGTAGTAAGCGATGAACATAATATGACCATAAAACTAGTCATATTAATAAATCCAAATATATTAAATTTCTTAATTTCTGAAACGCATTGTTTCTACTCTAGCACAACCTTTAGTACTATGTGTTTAAATTTTAATGAGATATTTCAGTAAATATATATATATATATATATATATATATATATATATATATATATATATATAGCAGTAATCACAAATAAAATCTTAGGAATCACATCAATATAAAATTTAATTGTACTATGCAAGTGTATACATTTCTTCGAAAGACTTTATAATTTGGCGAAAATGTAAATTTCTTCACACGTAATTCTGCTCTGAATTTGCGTGTAAATATACCTGGTATACTTCAAAGATAATTTTGTATTAATTTTAGCATTGCAATATATTGAAATTCAAATAAGCGAAATCCTTAATTTATTTTATGCAGTTTTTTTTCAATAATTTGTGTATTGTAGAATAACAAATTAATGTTCCACACTATAATATCCTTTAGTTTCAAATGTTTAAAATATTAAATAAAAGTACTGTTTGTGTTTATAATAAAAAACATAAATATAAAATATTCTTACGATAGAAAATATATAAAACTTTTTCCGAGCAATTTATTTCAAATATATTAATAAGGTTTCATATCCTTTCTTAATTTTCTTATTTTCATATTTCATATTTTCCTGAAGTCAAGTTTCAGTCTAGACTTCGGTAAAAATATAGAAATAAATCAATTATCCTCTGTAAAGTTTGCAGAAAAGAGTATAGATAAAATACTGAAGAAACTATTTATAGTTAAGAGAGATTTCACTAATTGCTTTAAAATTTAAATTATAAAATTTGGGGGTGTTAGGTATTATTGAAAAATGTTTTGTTCATGCAATTCTATGGCTGTATTTTTTTTCAAATTAAAGAACTTATAAAATGTTCTCTATTACGATTTTCTAATAAAACTTTTGATTTACTCATAATGATGTAAAAAGAATATAATTTTTTTATATTTTCAACAATTTGGTTCTTTAGTTTTAAAGAATTTAAATAATTGAAAAATATTTTGTTTACTAAAAATAAAAACACTTTTTAATAACAACAATAAATAAAAACAACACATATTTTGTCATTACTGATGAATATAAATCATATGTTAAAATTTTAATATGCTTTATTTTCTTGAGAAAAATTTCTGTGAACTAATTTAAATAAATTGTCAACTAAAATATTTATCAAATACAGAAAGTATGGTTAAAATAATAATAATCACTTTATAATCGTTTTAAAAATTTTAAGAAACTTTTAATATTGTGAGAATGTATATTTACTTAGTTATTTTATTAATACATACTGGTTAAGAACACCGTTAATTATATATTGTTTATTTTTACTTTTAGTAGGAATATACAATCTTATTTTTCCCCGAAAAGATATTTAGTAAAGCAATAAATACCTGAAAAAACCCTTTCTGGTCTTTTTGAAATGAAATTATATTTTTGAGTAAAAGATTAAAGATGCTACAAAAATCTGAAGACATATAAGGGCTCTTACAGCAGCATTTACAAATAAAAGCAGATGTAACCTTAAGTATAAGCAAACATACATTTGTTTCCCCCAATCATATTATAATATTTTGTATAAGTACTTACGTATAGTCATTATAATAATTTTTCTGTTAAAAATAAAAATTTGTAATGTTTGTGGGCACTCTTAGTCGATATTTCGAACAACTGATGTCATGTATGAAAAAAACAAAATCTGATCAAGAAACTAATAGTTCTAAAATATTTACATGTAATTTTTGTCAAACTGAAGCAAATTTCCCGGTGGTAAGAAAACTGCTGAAAAACACAAAAGAACATAAGTTGGCATTTTTTATTCCACAACTTTAAACAATCATTTAATAGAGAAAAATAGACTTACACGCATTATACTACTTACACTACTTTCATTACCATCATCTTAATTCGCTACTATACCTACAACTCTTAATAGCAAAACGAAATTTAATATTAAATAAATCTGAAACTGATATTATGAAATTAAAAGCTACGATCTCGTGACAACAATGCAAAAAGTAGCAATAATGTATCTGATGAATCGGATAGGGAAATGGAATTCCCTTTATTTCCTTTAGCAATTAAAAAGGGGTGAAAGAAATATTTTTACCGAATAACTGTATTTTTACATAGTAGCAAAAAAACTGCTCCTGATGAAATTTTAACTTCAGGGGACTTGTGTTTTTCTTGAGTTAAAATTACCAATTTTAAAGACGTCAATCCTAAAGTACATTCAATATGCATTCTACAGCACGCTTATTTAAAATTTAGTGTTACTATAAAATTAAAATGTAGTCTCGCTAGAAAAGGCAATAAATATGAAATTCATAGAGTACTGGAGTTGATTTCTTAGATTTTAAAATAAATCTCCATCTACAATCACTTTGGATATAAATTAACAACAGTAGCAGATTCAATAGCAGATCATGACATCCAATTTAATATCTATTTCTACACTACCGCATACTAGTGTAGATGATGGATAATTTATCAAAACGTCTTGCACTGGTATTAACAACTCATTTTTTTTATTTTTTAAACCTAATTTTATAGATCTCTTCTAATATCGAATGTTTGATTCTTTAATCTAATGAGTTCATAAGTTGAGATACTTTTTTGATAGAACGATCCTAATATTTTCATATTAGAAGAAAATAAAGTGAAATACTATATCTTAGAAATGACTTGCTTTGTTTACAAAAAAATTTATGCCTCATTCATTACAAATGCAATTTTTTTTTTACATTTAAAAGCACTATCTGCACCGTTGTGAATTAATATACTTCTTTAAATTTGGTAAATAGTTTTGGAATATTCCAATTTTTCGTGTTTAAAAAACCTCGTGAAAGAAATTAATCAGTATGGCTTTAAAAAGCTTTAAAAATGAATTAATTCAGCTTTAAAGGAAAGAATGAATTTCGTACCCGTGGCACATTTCTTTTTCCTATTTAAGTCATTTGTGAATTTACTATAAAATTGTGTAAAAATTGATCAAGTAGATATTTTTTCTTTAAAGCTGCTGCCAAATTACAAGTATCAAAATGTTTTGTAATTTAAAAATCACGAAACATATTTCTTAGTAAACATCAACATATGCATTAAAGAAAGAGTTAAATAAGATTATATGAAAGAAATTAACAAAGTTTCAGTGTATGGTTAAATTCTCCAAAACTGCATTAACTAATGTTTTCACTAAATCATAAACAGAGTGCGAAAATAGTCCTGAAATCCATAGAAAATCTCATGATCTCTTAAAAACGGTATGTCTACAAATATATTAAAATTTTAATTTTAAATAATCATTCGCATTTTCAGCTGAAAAAGAAGTTAGTTTCTTGTAAACATAAATTACTATCAAATTCTGACATTTCATTAATTTAAACAAGACATTTAAAACTTGTGCTTCCTTTACAGAGAGTTAAATTTAAAATAATGATGCAAAACATGCTTATTTGATAAACGAATTAATGAAGAAAATATTAATCCAGATTAATAGTAACTGATGCATAAAATATGTCAAGATGGTAATGTCTTCTAAGGGAAGTGAGACAACTTGGAATGGTGGGCTATGCTTGTGATACTCTTCTTGATTCATACTTCCAAATTATGAACATTTACTCGCTTCTGGAATTGTGGTGATAAAATCACTGTACACTGTATTATAACTTACCAATTCCAGGCTTATGCCGAATGTTGGTATCTAAAGTCTTCTTAGCAATTTGAGCTGAGACTCATTTCTGACTCAGTATTGACTTACGTTACTCAACATTTCAAGCTTTTCCTTGGTCACATGATAGCGTTCTCACGATGTTCAATATCCACCATACTATTCCACTGAGCTGAATGGACGAATTACTAATTATGATAAATTACTATTAATGATATGTTAAGAATAATAATCCAAATGATACATTTAATTCGGCTACTAAAAGCATACTTAAATTTACAATTACCTAAGCGTCATAATGTGACGTCAGCACGCGAAGATAGATACCTGGTACGCATTTTGGTGACGGAGCGTACAGCTTCCTCTAGATAATTGTCAGCACAGTCTAATCAATAGCTACGTGTGCTTCATCATTCGTAGACATCTGTTGCAGCTTGAGCTTTGCGCATAAGCCCCTTTATACAGGATCCTCCTCATGCTAAATCACTGTCGCCTGCTGCGTATCAACATAGGAACTGGCACGCTTATTGAAAAAGTTGTGTTTTCTGACGAATTCCACCTTAATTTTTGGTATCATGGTGACTTGCTCCGTTGGGCATTCATGTCAGACGATATGCCTACCGGAGTGCATTATAAAACGCCACAGTGGATGAACACCCGGAGTTGTATTCTGGGGTGCCACAGCATATCATGTAAGATCTCAATTGCTACGAATTGTAGGTAATCTGAACAGCAACTGATATATCAATGAAGTTCTACAACGTCAACCTGTTTTCATCCTTCAAGGATTGTCAGGTGCTGTATTTCAACAGGACAATGCCCACCCTCATATTGTTAGGACTGTTCATTCCTTTCTTGCATCGCAGCAGGTACAGCTTCTTCTTTATCCTGCGTATTCCCCGGATATGTCACTGATTGAACATGTGTAGGATTTCGTTGGTCGGCGTCTCGCTCGTGATTCTCATCCTGTTGTTTTTATAGACAAACTTTGGGTACGCATACAAACACATGAAATGCTCTTCCTCTGGTAGATATTCAAAAATTGTTTGACTCCATGCCACGTCTTGTAGCAGCAATTATTGCATCGTGTGATGGCTATACAAAATAACAATTTCGATCTCTTGTTATTGCTTGTTTGGTTTAAAAATTAAATAATTTATTTGCACTATTATCACTCAACAGTGTATTAATTTTCATCCATTATAACGATTCCTTCATGGTGCTGCAATTTTCACAAACATAAGAGTTTTCATTTAAGTAGCATTTATTATAGTGCATTTAAAAATAATACATCATGCTTTCCTCATTCAGAAATACGCTTGCATAATATACTTGCAATTGCTTTCCGTGACTTTCTTCAAGTCATACGTTTACTCATAATCCATTAAAAAATCAAATATATTTATCGACAGTTAATTTCCATAAGAATTTGGATTTTATTTTCATGTATTCAATCCATAATCAATCAAAAAGGAATCGGAAGCTTCAGGATTTTTTATGTGTATAATTATTTATTGTGGCATGAGATGCACAATCTATGATTCGTTGCAGTTACTGACTAGAAAAGTTGAATCTGTGGAAACCATCAGTAAGCTACTTGAAGATCCCATTCTCTCACTGGACCTGCCGAGCTGGCAGCCAAATTTAGCTCTTGCCTTCGGTTCAACAGTTCGTGGGTTCGAATCCCACCTTAGGCATGGATGTTTGTAGTGGTTCGGAATCCACTTTAAACCGTAAGTCCAGGTCTAATTAGCCTTCGTGTGCAAAAAATGACCGTTGAGCGACAAAGAAACCAAAACCTCTCACTGGACCGCCGAGCTGGCCTCTTGTATTCAATTCCGAAATTCGTGTGTTCAAATCTTTATTTTGAACGTTTACGTGCATAGTAATTTGGAAACCACATTAAATTTCAAGTATTTTTCTAATTAACCACTATGTGTAAACAATGATCATGGAAAGACAAACCAACCAATCAACTTTCTTAACGGAAGACAACAAAGATAACAAATATTGTGCACTTCTATTAACCTGACTTAAGAGTGGATTAGCTGTCTATCTCGAACATTTCAATACGTAAAATGCTGTTTTATAATGTAACCATTTTTATCAGACATTTATTTTGACTGTATTGCTTTTAACTGATATTGACTGAAATTATTTGCACAGCTGCACAAATTATTTGCACATTTTTTAAAACGACATGCAACTTCAATTACTGAAATTAAATTCAGCATTTGGATTATTCAAACAACTTTAAAATGTGGAATTTTTATTGAATGAAATTTCGCATTCATATTTTTTGCATATATTTTAAGGACAATGGTATTTTAATAACATTTAGCTAAAATATATTTTGTTTTTTATAAATATGTTTCATCTGTATACCTTTGAATCTTAAATCACACTATCTTTAGTTACATTTTATCTTAAGATTTAAAATCAAGCACTCAGTTTCAACAAATATTTCTGCATTTTTGACACAACTTATTGTATCAGATTTCTTCAGTAAAAATAAAATCCCGTTTCTAAAAATTCGAATACACATTTACAATTTTCATTACATCAATAAAATTCATTTTCAAAAATTAAGATTAAAAGGAAGATTGTTAATTTCTTGAGAATCAATGAAAGGTATAAAGGTATCTTCTTAATTTACTACTAAAATGATATTAGTGTGTTACAAAATAATTATAAAATAAAATATATTTTTTCTCTTATATCATTGTAGGTTTCAAATTCCTTAACTTATGATACATTTTGGCATAATTACTTAAAATATGCCTAAATATGAAATCAGAGAGAATAAATTGAAAATTTTCAAAGTGTATTAATAATGTTAATGCATTATTAGTAGTATTCTTTGATAAATTAAAAAAATAATGTATTTTGAAACAAATCTTTAGAAATAAATAATTTAAATTCACAATGTTCACATGTTTGCTGTGATAAAAATTTGTGTGAATCATTTTATACCAATAACCAATATTTTTAACACATTTTTTGTTTAGATGTGATGCATATATTTATTTGAAAATAATTTTTCAGTTTATTTGTAAGGGGTAAATAGATTTTCGATTGTTGCAATAACACAATCAATTCCAAATAATATTACTTATACTGAAAAATGTACAGTTTAAAAATTTTTTGCTTTGCATTTTAAATCCACAATACACTTAGAGAGTAAATTTTGTATGCTAAGATAAATAGGTATATACTTTTGCTATAAAAAGTAATAAAATAGTATTTAGAATCGGAATTAACATTCATTCAGCTGGAATAATGTGCAAGGAAACAATGATATTTATTTACATAACTTTTTTCTATAAAAATTAAGAATTATCTGTAAATATTTTATAATATTAACTACTTTACTATATACACTGCACTCAAGTTTTGAAAAATATGATGAAATTATTAGTAATTCTTATAAAGCAAATCGTTTATATTAAACATTGAAAATTGAGATATGGATTCTTACAACATAAATTATTTTAACGTATGAAATTAATAATGTTATTTTAGTGAATTTTCTTTTTCTTCTTTGAACAAAATCTATATATATAAAGCTGAATTACAACTCGAGGTTTTAGGACAGTTTTTCAGCTAAAATATTGGAATGGAAAAATATTAGTTTAATTTTATTACACCAGAAAAGAAATAAATTATGAAAATTTTGAATTCACAATTTAATATTTTAGTTTAAGGAAAACTAATTGGTTTTTCATATACAATAAAAATCTTAGATATCTAATACATACCTTAGATTTTTTTCATAATGATTTAAATGAAATTTAATATTGTCAAAATATCAAGAATAGTAATTTAATCATCGAAATCATATACATTTATAAATATCCGTATATATACACATTATAATTAGAAATTTTTTAAGATATTAAATTTACCTAATATTCCATGTTTGTGGGAAACAAGTTTGACTTTTATTTTGTTTTTGGAAAACATGTCAACCGTATATCAACATTCCAGAAATTTTCGGGAAAAATTTAAATATAAATTTTCGAAGACATGAGCAGTCTGATTTACAACTTAATGTGAGTTTCCTGAGGCTGAAAGATTCTTTTTCCTATTTTTATTTCTGTCATATTATAGAAGTCATTCCACATAAGCTTTCTGCGAAAATCTGGGGAAGTACTCCTGGCACAGCCATTGCGTTCGAATGAAGTAACATGTGCTCCAACTGTCAAATCTGCTCTCCTCTTCAAACAACCATCACTTTACTATCCCGCATCTTTTATCTCGAACATCCCTCTTTATATCGGAAGATGTTTTCGCTCTGCCTGAGGTTAGAAAAGGGACAAGGCACATATTGCAAGTCTAGAAATGAATATTAAATTAGTTTTACTGGAATTTACGTATTTACAGAATGAAAAAGTATTCTGGTCGACAAATAACTAGAAAAGTAATTATTTGGTAAAATACACATTGTTAAGTATCAATTTAAGAATGGACATTTTTACCTAAAAACTGTATATTAAATTTCTGTTTTGTAAAATCAAATAATTCTTTCTAACATTTCAAATGTAAAATATTTGTAAAATACCCAATTTTTGCACAAAATAACTAAATTTATGTGTCAGATATTAAAGGGTTTCATTTTATTGCTTTATTGATAAATTTTGTAATCTTATTAGCATTACATATATTTTCTAAATAGTAAGATTAAATGGACCAAAACTGTATAAAATAAGACTAATTTTTAAGCATATTAGTAGTATTTAATTTTATTACTGAGGATGTCATTTATAAAACTAGAAATGCACAACAAATTCCTTTTTCTTTGTGAAAATTCATGATTTGTGCCAAATCGATATTTTTAAATCAGATTAAGGGTCTTAATACTAGTAAAACATAAATGTCAGTTGTATTTTATTTTAGTTTTCTATTTCAGTATAACATTTACATGGCAAATTAAGAAATTAAAGTTTGCTTGTATAAATCGATTGCAAAATACTATCAATTCAGTATAATTCTTTTTGTGCTCAAAAATGTATCTGCATCAATTTGTATTTTTTAATTTTATGATGATTAAATTTAATCAAATGCTAAAAAATAATTTTAGCTGTGTTGCTAATTAACGTAAGTAGTTCAAAAATATTTAAACTGCTTTTAAAATTCAATACATTTATATTTTACAATGAGGAAAAGAATTTTTTCGTTTATTTGTGTAATTTTTTTCAAATCATCAATATAATTTAAATGCATATTCCGGAAAATTATAAAATACATTTAATAATAATTACTACTAGAAAGAATCATTGACAAATTATCTGTCATTAAAATATCTAAGAAAGTTGCCTTGCTTAGAATTATGGTTTCATTTTGGCTCTAATTTACAATTTATTTATGAATAATTAAAGAATATATGTGTGTAGGAAATTCATTTTTTCTTGAGGTTCTTTTTCACACGTATATTGTTTGTATTGAAATAAAATACGGTATGTGTGAAGAACTTCAGCTTATATTGTAATAAATGAGTATCAATAAATAAAATTATATGCTTTTTATCTAAAGGGTCATGTATTTTCAAACGAAACTTGTGATTTATAGTAAATTATATACACATGCTTTTCCAATATTTAAAATATTAAATCACTCAGTGAGACTAATGAGACGTGATTTAAATGAATGCATTAAAATAAATAGGCATGAAGAAACAAGTTTATATTTCAGTTTAAAAATATAATATAGTATTATACCTGTTATATAGATAACACGATATGCACAGCATTATTGTATTTCATAAATTATAAATCAATTTGTATATGATCCCTTCTATCTATCAAATTTAAGAGCTGAGTCTGTTCTTTCTCACTCCTGAGTTATTAACGGAGATGGCTAGATTACTGTTAAAATGGTGCAAATAATTATCTTTTAATGTCTATTTCACTCAAGTATTTATATCTATCCGTTTTCTATAAATAATACTATTTGAGGAATTTAAGATAATTCGATAAATTTATGTACCAATCTTTAGTTTCGTATTCTTTATTGCTTTTTCTTTACATTAATTCCCTGCCATGTATAAGATTGTTATGGAATATATTTTAATCCGAATGTTGGAGAATCTATTTTATTTTTCAACTTCTTAATTATTTCTACGTATATATCTCATGATTTTACATGACTGGTATCCATTATTTATAATGTTTCAGTTTGTATTATAATTATTTTGTTTGTTAAATATTGGAAAATTGTGAATTTGCTTAAAATGAAAAGGAATTATGAAATAACTTTTCAATAGAAGAAAAATCGAAGTATTTTATTCTCAAAATTTTGCAATATTTAAATATCTGTAAATACTGTTAATAGAGTATATAAAGAAAACATTTGAATTTTAAGATTATTATTTGAAATATTTTTGAATTACAATATTTAAATGTGAATTATTTTTTGATTATTTGTGCGATTGTTTTTTAAGCAAATTTAAAACTTAAAACAATATTTTCGTAATAAATATCTCTAAAGCAAGATTTTAAAAATAAAAGTACTTCATCGAAAACTGAAATTAGGAGAAAACATTGTTCAATTAAAACTATCAATTTCTATCAGTTTTAAATAGAAGTTAATGTGAATAATTTAGCATGCTACGTGACAATTTTTCTTGAATTTAAAATGATTTAAGCATTCAAGCGTTATACAAATACAAAGCTATCTTAACTAGTAGATTTGCAAAATCTTCATAAACTTAATGTTTATTAAAAGGTTAATATAATATTTAGCCTACTAAGTGTCACAAATCTTGACAATGCATGACACTATGATGTAATCATATATTATATCATACAAATGTTTCATAAAAGGAATCCTATAAATAAAAGTATTCATTTAATGAAATACATAGTTATGTACAGAACATACTTGCAAATTTTGTCACAACGTTTTCCAAAATGAATTTTCCTGTGAATCTAGTTGCTTTTGCGAGAGATTAATTTTTCTATAAAAAATTAGAAAGGTATTTAAATGAAATATTTTAGAAAAAAATAGCTTATTTTCTTACTAAATTTAATGTTAAACCATGAGAATTTTAGTTTCCCTTATTGTATTTATAAATAAGTTGTCATATCTTTTAACGAATATATTATTCATATCAATATTTAATAAATACATTTTATTCATAATTATTAGAATGTTTTCACTTTTGATCTTTTCTTTTTCTGTTCTGTTTGTCAATTTTGAATGTATGCAATAAATCAAATGCATTTCAGAAACTAAAGAGAAATTCATAGCAAATATAATATTAAAAATGACAAAATTTAAAGTGTATTTCTTGCAACTATATTATTCTGATTAATAATATGATTCTGTTGGTTAAAAAGATCAAAATGACTCAAATAAAACTGGTTAATTATTTACCAACATTGAAAAACCATATTAAGTTTTAATATTATAAAAAATAACTTATTGATTAAAGAATAGTTAATGAACAACATTAGGAGTATCGTATCGAACTTCTGAAAAAATTTTAAAATGCCAAATTCTGTTTTGTATTTACATTTTGGAATTTACATTCATTTTCATTAAAAAAATAATCACAAATAATATTTTCATTGCCTTATTAATATTACTTGCGGTCAGCAATCATATATAATATTAGGTTATTATCCACAATAATATATTAAAGAATTAATTATTTTTATTTAATTTATATATTTACACGCATTCATTACAATTGCAAAACAATTATGTGTATAGTTTAGTAGTTTTATGATTGAGTCAAATGATTTTAAAATCATTATTTTTAACTATAATTGTTAATTACGAACAATATTTGATAATAAATTTCTCATTTTTAAAAATGCATTTTTAATGGATGTGAATAAAAAAATTTAAAAAGTTGAATTTGTTAGATTTGTCATTATTATTTGAAGCTTTTTTATGGAAAAGGGATCATTTTAAATATTTCCATTTAAATTATTAATATTTTATCCCAATATTTAAGAACTATTGGATTAATTTCAGTTTCCTATTAATTAAGGAAAAAAATTTAATTAACATGAAATTATCAAAAAATAATAAAATAAAAGTAAAGTAATAAAAATAGTAATAGAATAAACTTTCTCCTTGTTGCTTATGCTGTTGAATTTAAACAATACAAATAAAGCATTCCTATATAGAATCTATAGGATTTTTTTCATGAAAAAATAATAACTATCATTTTATTAACTTCAAACTTTTATTTATGCTCTGTATACTTGAATTTATAATACGTAGGTAATTTAACCGTAATCTTGAATCACAATTTAATTCTTTATCATAAATTACAAAATAATTATTTCACAAATTCATATTTTCTATACGTGACAAATATTCCTCACATATTTATTATTAATACCATGACAAAAAATAATAGGAATTAATTTATATAATCTGATGAAAATTCCAAACATATCGTAATTAGAAATATTGAAATTTGTCCCTTTATTAATTAAGAGATTACGCGCTGGTATATTAAGATTGGCTGATTAGAAGCTCCATATTTTCAAAACTTCCTATCACTAATTTGCATTCCAGTATAAACTTATTGATTTGAATTTTTAATTATTAAAGCATTTAGTTAGATTTCTTTTAAATATTGATAATTCTGCAAAATGAATTTATTCACAAAGCAAGTAAACAAGGTAATGCTTTTTTTAATTTAGTATCGCAAAATTCCAAAACAGATTAATTGTTTAAAGAAGGAATTACGTAGCTGAAGTAACTTTATACCTCCCTGTCTATTTCTTTTATATTTGTTAATCACAATAACTTCAATGAAATTGCATTTTAAAGTTGCATTTGGTGATAAATCATTTACTTGCAAGTTTTCTGTTAGTTTGAAAAGTTCTTAATCTTTTCGTTTGATGCATTGCACACACACACATATAATGTTTAATGCTTGAAAAATATTTACTGTAACAAATTCATATTGTTTAAAGTAATTTTCTAGTTTTTAATTTATTTTAATTGGAAAAGAGAGTTTAAATTGTCATTTTATTTACATTTATATTTTTCAAACACACTTACACCTGATACACATACAAAGATCCATTATTAAAAATATTAGAAATCCTTTGATCCTTTCATAGTATCATTAAATTTAATAAATTGTAATGATGATGGGGGAATAGATGAAGTTTGCTATTTTGAATGCAAATGAATTTTAGAATTTAAATTTCATTTGTGTTTTAATATGTTTTCTCATTCCAGAACTCCAAATGTCAGAATTCGTGACCAAATAAAAAATTTTATTTTAAATTTGTTGCCGTGAATTAGACAAATTTTAATATCTTGAAGTACAAAAGCATGCATACTTAATACGGATGATTTTACTTATATTCATGTCTTATCTACTGTGACTCAAATAATTATTGAATATATGTTTAAACTTCTGCTTAAATTTAAACTAATTTGTGGATAAATATGTATATTTAACTAAATTTTAAGTTCGTAAACTGATCTATTTGTTTTGGTTTAAATATTTTAAAGTATGGGAAATACAACACAATTACAAAAGTTATAAATAATTTGCGGAGTAATTATTTATAATTTATAATTTGACTTAAAATTATAAATCTGTACACCAAAATTGTAAGACTCTTATATGGTTTTATTAATGTATGTGTGATTTCTACATAATTTTGTTCTCGGCAATCAAGCTATCATGTATATTCATATCTAATAATAAACTAATGCATAGTATGTTTGGATGAACATTTGGCTCATTAGCGCATACAAACATGAGAGTAACCAATTTAGTAATACAAACAGTTTATTGATTAATATATGCAATCAGATATGTGTGTGTGTGTTTCAGTAAAATGAACTATCTACAATCAGTATTTCAGTATGTTATTCTAATAGTATCTGTTATACTTTTGTTATTAAAGCTAGTGTAGTATTGCAAATATATTGGACATCTCACAAAAAATTGAAATGAGTAATGTTCTTAAAGTTTGATTCTGTTAATAAATTATATATATCATAATTGAATATGTTCTTTGTAAAGTATGTAGGTTAAAAATCAGTAATATTTAATGCTTGAAAAAATTTTGATACTCTTTACTAATATCTATCTTTATAAAAATGTTATGCTTATAGTAAATGTTGCAAATAATTTTAGGTTGTTATATTATTAAGTAATTGAAAGAAATTAACTAAAATACATTGCAAGCTTCAATGCTAACACATATAGATATATAGTATTTAGGTATTTTTTTCAAAGTCAATTGTACTTTTAAGTAATAAACATGAAATATTAGAGACCTATGTTAGAGAAAGAACTTTTTCTAAAGAAAATAAATCGGTTTTCTTATTTTTGATATCAAGTAATTTACGTTTATTAAATTAAAATTTTGTAAAATCTCATCATTATTACAATAATTTTAATTGTTTGTTTTCATAAACTACTAAAATAGTCTACTAAATATTCAATTAAAATAAAATTCATATTTGAATAAATTATTGAAAGTTTTTCAATTTAATTGCATTGATAATCCTATTGGTTATTTAAGAAAAATCTAAAAAAAATATTATCTGGAGTTAAATATTCTGTTTTCGTATTTAGCAACGCTTTTTGTCAAGAAACGTGAAAGCCATTTAAAATGTTAACAATTTTTATTCGGGTTTATGAATTGCCCTTTACACCTTTTATTGTGGATCATTATATACGATACATGCATTTAAAACTGATTTTACTTTATAGTTTATACCTTTGTTATTTACCGAAAAAAGCTTTAATTAAGAAAATATTATTAAGCTTCCATGTGTAGTTTACTAGATAAAACGCTTACGTTTTAGTGTATTATTAAAATATTGCCAGATTTACATAACAATAACTTATAATGATAAAGTTATTGTGTTATCGATTACTGAAAATGAAAACAATAATAACAATATCTCATTCAAGATCGATTTATATAAATTTTCGATTGTTTTTATCGTAAAGTTAAATATCCTTTTATATTAAATTAAAAATACCTTTTGAATAATAAGTTTAAAATATTCTAACTTTACAATAATAAATTATTTAAGTATCATTTAAATTAACATAACTTTCAAGATAAATGACAATTTTTTTCTAAGAAAGAATTTAAAATTATGCATGGAAAATTCTTGTCATTTTAGTGAAATAAAATACTAGATTTTACTGTCTTAATTTCTTACTTTACTTTCTTTTATTTTAGTGTTTATGATCAGAAAGTAACTTTTAAATTATTGTTTTACGTATTTACCAATTTTTTTCCTGTATAACACCATTTACATAAAGTATTCATAAAACATATTATTCAAAGTGTGATTGTAGAATAAGTTTCATTTTTATGAGAAAATGTTGCCATTTAATTCATAAACTAATCCAGTGATCCTTTCGTTGCTACGTTTCAAATTACTGAAGAAAACGCATGGTATTTTACAAGTATATTCCATCAGTCAAATTTTTAAAATATTTTGAAACCAATATCAATAATTTTAAAAAGACGTAAAACAAGTTCAAGGTATTTATGGTGTTTTTGAAAAAATAATTTTGTTATTATATATTTCATAATTAATTAATTATTTTTTTTTATTTTAGGTAAGTACATCCTGGATGTTCTTTACTTTCTTAAGTCATTCTTATAGAGTGAAATGGGTATGTAAGGGAAAGTTTTATTTTTCTATAGAATCAATGATTTTTTGTAAGCAAGTTACACGTATTTGTTTCATTATTTGTTATTATATGCTATGATATTGCATATTAATTTCAACATTTGTTATTATATGTTGTAATATTTTATAACATTCTTATATCAGTGATCTCCTTTACATTGATTGTTATTTTGTGCTCACAGTTTAAAAGTGCTTAATATGCAAATCTTAAAAATAATCATATAATTTTATTTCATGAATTGATATTATAGAATATAGAGAAAATAACTTTGTTGCAAATTCATCATGATTCATTCACTATTGACCAAATAACCAATATTAATTCACCAGGAGAATATTTCACCTTTTATCTCCTAGATTACAAACCCATGACAGCAAGTAAAGTCATAATTATTTTGGAATAAATATCAAGGACTGTAAACTAATTAATAAATTTATGTAAAATAACTAGTTAAAATATATAACTTTCAATACCAAATTAATCCAAATATAAATAAATCCTTGATAAATTTGTGATTTAATACTTAATTTTTTTTTGAATGAATGGAATAAAATTTTATTTTATAAAATTTGATATTATTAAGCATTATTTTTACACTAGAATGTATGAAAAATTATATATATATATGTATTCCAAAATAATTATTCGTCATATATATCTAATGTTTACATATGAACTTCCAAAAACTTGTCTGCCTCAGATAAATTTAAGAGACTTCTTAAATTTTGTTCTTAGCCGTTGTGATTAGGAGATTTGATTTCTTTTGAATTATACCATATTATAACCATACTATAATTCGTGATTCACACAATCATAAGTTGCAAACGTATTAAAATCGGTAGAAAATATACTATTTTCAGCTAGAGGATACTGATTAGTAAAAATGCACATCCAAACAATACAAAAGATAAAAGGGTAAAATTCTTGATCACACATTATTTTCAATGAATGAAACATACGTTTGTTATAAAAAATAGAAGTTATTATAATTTCATTTATATACTATTGAGTTATAGGTTCACTAAGAGGAAAAAATGGATTTTTAACATACAAAGTTTTGTTGTTATATATTAACAGTACTATCTATAAACAACAATGCAGCAAGAAATTTTCCATGATTACGATATTTTTAATCCCCAAGTTTAAATATCACTGCAAAGAGGTAGCGAATTTACTCAGTTCTTATAAATAAACATGTATGCAACAAATATTCTTAGAAAAATAATCAGTGTTATTCGATAGACCTTCTGCATTTTATAATTAGTCATACATAGATGTCTGGAAATACAATGAGTATTGATGAAACCATATAATCTTCTGTTGCAGTTGCAATGAATATTTATTTATTCCAGTTTATTGTGTTCTTTGATAATCAATATGAATATAATTCTCTTTGGAGCTTTTTATACCTAAGTTTGATAAAATAAATATTATTATTATACTTTTGATCTTAATATTTCGTAATTTTAATAATTTGTATGAAGTTGAAACTTCAATATTTTGATTGAAAAATTTGATTAACAAAACATAACATTGTAAAATATTGCGTAGAGATGTTTATAATGATAAATGTGGGTTTCATCATCTATTTTTCTCTAAATATTATGCATCATCAATACATGCAATAAAATAATATAAATCAACAATGTATGTTACATACATACACACCAAATCATGATTTTTATTAATGTGTAAATATTTAAAACTAAAAACACTATATAAACTTGCAAATTACTACTGTAAATAAACTGTGACGTGACTCCTATTCTGCACTGGGAGTCACTGATTTTGCAATATCTGTATATATTTATTAAAAATTAATAAATTGGAGTTGTGATTTGAGAGATATTCCTGCTAACCAATTTCTAGAGTTCAGGGCTTTCCCAGACCATCTTGTAATTTGTATGTAGTTATTGGAAACAATTATTTCTACTAGAAATGTTTTAGCGAAATTAAAGTAGGAAAGGGAAAGTTATACAGATCTATATCGATAGATAGAGCTGCAGCCCCGAACTATTCCACTGCTATCACTTTCAAACCATGCTATACATATAGGTTCTTACATAGATTCTATAAAGCTTTCCAGCATGTTAAGGTGTTTTCTGAGACAACATTAAGCTTATATTACTATATATGTCTCCTAACTTTTAATACGCAATATCTTTTGAGTAATCTGCAGTAGCGTAATTGTCGATCTTCATGATTGTCAGGACGAAATGACAAAATTTTAGTTTAATTAAATTTAATTAAAATTTAACAAGAGACAAAGGCGTTGTAAATGATTTTATCTCGTTTTATTCTAAATACCCGAGACTCAGACAAGATCGCAGGAGAATTCAATAGGCGTTGAAAAATAACATTCATAAGGCTGTCACTGGTCTTGATCCACATCAGTTGGTATTTATCACCGAATTTACTAAATTTGAACTTGAAGACTATAAAATACCTTAAAAAGAAAAAGAGCGCCGATCCAGACTGT
This sequence comes from Latrodectus hesperus, assembly GCA_037975125.1. Taxonomy (NCBI): domain Eukaryota; kingdom Metazoa; phylum Arthropoda; class Arachnida; order Araneae; family Theridiidae; genus Latrodectus; species Latrodectus hesperus. The sequence goes on along the minus strand of CM075857.1, from coordinate 68,759,089 downwards.
CTTTATTCAGAATTTGTTAAGACGCTTGGGCCAAATGGTCATTTAGTGCTTTTAATGCTGATCAACAGAAACTGGAACTCAAATGTACCAGCAATTTTGAAGAAAGCTATTGTTCCAATTCATAATCTGGGCAAACCTTCTGACGAATTTGACTGTTATAGACCAATTGCTCTTACAAGTATATTGACAGAAATTTTGGAGTGAATGAAAGAATGATCACCGCAAGGTTGACCTGGTTTCTCGAGCACCCAGTCTTATTTGCAACTCCCAGGTAGGTTTTAGTCGTTTTCATTCCACTGTCCAGCAGGTGGCATACCTTAGCCAACACATCAAAGATCATCTTCACTGCCGCAAATCTACTTTAGTGGCCTTTATTGACTTCTCTACTGCATATGATAAAGTTTGGTGCCCTAAGTTGATTTATAAACTGATCCCGGTGGGAATTATTGGCAATATGTTGCGCTGGCTAGGTTATTTCCTCAGTAAGTGGTTATTTTAGTGAAATTCGGAAGCACTTAGTCTTTATTTAAGCAAATGGAATCTGGTATTTTTCAAGGCACTAAATTGAGCCCTCTATTGTTTAATAAATATAACAATGATCTCACCAATTCATTGGAAAACGTTCCCAGTATCAAAACAGCTGCATTTTCTAAGGACTTAGCAATATGAGCAAACGAGTCAAAGAACACTCACAGCAAGATCAATCTGCCAGATTTTCTGCTAAATAGGTGTCCTTTTGTACAATCCCTTAAATATCAGAGTAACGCAATTCAAAGAACAGAAAGTACGAAGTATCTGGGATGCATTCTTGACTCAAAGTTGAAGTGGAATGGACATGTAATACGTGTGTGGGAAAGCTCTTAAGATTCCCTGTTTTCAAAAGATTGGCTGATTACAAATGGCTATGCTGCCGAGACACTTTGAATACCACCTTCAAACTCTAGATTCAGCCAATCTTCAGTTATTGTAACAAAATTCTTGTCTCTGTGGTCGCTAGTACTATTCATAAACTGAAAACTGTGCAAAACCAAGCCTTCCATATTACTGGAGCAGTAAGAACCACTTTTTTAGAAATGCTTTGCTAAATCCCTCCCTTTTACCCAAATCAATCCAACAAGAAACATAACTGAAAGAGATGCTGTCCTTCTTCATGAAAAACTGATACGATTACCCAACAATATTTTTGGTGGGATTCTGAGACTAACCGAGAGAAAAATCTTGAAATCCAAAAAGGTTTTCATCCAATATGCTCATTCTGCAGCCATTGACATGAATGTTCACTTCAATCCTCAACTTCTCTGTAAATTTGCTTACCCTTTGAGCTATAGAGAGATCTCGGTGCGTTTGAAGTTGAATATGCAGGTTAAGAAGAATAACAGTGATCAACAGGTTCGTGCCATTGCTTTATCTAACATTGACAACAAATACCCTAGAGGTACTCAGATACATGCATACACAGATAATCAATTTTCAACGATGAAGACGAAGCGGGCGCCGTTGTGTGTTGTGAACTTTTCTCATGTTATGCACAAATAAGAGCCATTTTTACCCATTACGATAGTGAAATCGAGGTGATCGTATTAAAGCAACTGGCTATTCGACCCTCGTCATTCTGCGGAGCAGTTATTTTGTAAGACTCAGTCTGCTCTTCAATCTTGCAAACAGGTAATATACCAATAATACCAATTTACTGGAGTACAGAGAGTTATCAACATCAATCTCTGTTGTTTTTCAGTGGATCCAACTCACTGTGAGATTCCTGGAAACCAGGCTGTAGACACTTTGGCCAAAAAGGGTGCCAGGGTCCTCCAGAGACTTTTGGAAAACCTCTCTTTTCATTTAGTGAAGCTCTTGATAAAAAGAAGATATGTCTTTAGGATAAAGAAGAAAAAATTGTTTGACTCTGCTGCCATGGATGTCTGTTTAAGGATACAATCCATCCCTGATTTTCCTCGAAGCTTAGCTGGGGCTCTCTTCCTCCTTACTGCTTGCCCAAATATCTGGGAACAAGTTCAGTATCCCCATACACTTATTTCTCACCAAATCTGGAAACCGTTGTTTTCGTTATAGTGTTGCCGATTTCAGCTTTTGTTTTTATTGTAGTGTTGCCAAATTTAGTTTTTGTTACTATTATTATTTTTCGTTGCCAGATACCGTTTTTCTCGTGTTTTAAATAATTTTTACGTTATATATGTGCTTTTTTTAGTGGCAATACCTTTTTTAGTTTCACTTCGAGAACTTTCCAGAACTTTCTTTGCTAATTGTTCTACGTTTTTATTGGTAGTCATTTTAATTTCGTTTACTGTTGCTAATAGAATCAGTGGATTTCCCGCTGTTGTGTTTCGTTGTCGCCAGTGTCCAAACATCGTAAATTTTTCTTTTTTACTATTTCTTTTTCATTATTATTTTTATTTGGTTTAATTTTAGTATATATTTTTTTATTAAATGATATATTTTATTTTATATATTTAAAACCATTAAATATTCTTTTTTCCTTATTTCGTTTTCTTAATTTATTATCTTATTGTTTTAATTCCTTTATTTTTTGTTTTAATTTAAAATGTCTCATGTTCAAAATGTTGTTGAAAAATATGAACAAATTATTTTAGCAAAAATTAAAGATAATAATGATGGATTAGTGCTCAGGATTCCAAATTATTAATTAATTTAGGATTCAACAAATATTAATTAATTTTTTAACGGAAATTGGATTTGGAGAAGGTGTAATTATTTTATTTAAATTCTATTGCTTACATGTATTTTTTTACTGTATTCGTGTTTCATTTTTATTTACTTAAAATGTGTATACATTTAAAAAATATTTTATTGATGTTTTTTTTAAATTTTAAAAAATGCATACATTTGAAAAATAAGTTTTTGCATGCTTTTTTTTAAATTTTATAATGTGTATATATTTAAAAAATATTTTTGCATGTTTTTTTTGTAAAATTAGATAATTATTTTTACTGAAACGTGACACTGGTGACAACGAATAAAATGTCGAAATAAATATACCAATCGGCATATCAGCTTAACTTCATATCAAGTAAGTCCATTATTTATATTTATTTCCCTTTTTAAATTTTCTGAAATGCTTATTTTTCGATCGAACTTGTTTATAAACGCACGCCTAGCTTGGCGACAAAAAATTCTCCGCGGTCGCCAAGTGTATGGGGATAATGAACTTGTTCCCATATTTGTATAGGTTTGGACTCTATCTTATGTACTCTTTTGCAGACAACATCAAGTTCTTGATGCTCTCGACTCGTGCTCTGTGCTTGTGTTTTTAAATTGTAGATTTCAGAAATATTGTAATGCTAGAGAAATAATGATGTCATAGCTAAATTTATAGGCATTAGCTATAAATAAATAAATGATTGTCAGGAAATTAACAGAGCATGGTCTTAAGCAAAGAATATTGAATCAAGTTACACTTCCATTTGAATAGCCAAAGTTTGGAAATGAAGCCTCAATTGATTTTTTTACAGTGGATGACAAACTCATTTTACTATGTCATGGAGTTATCTCCTACAGGAACAAATCGCTGATAACAATCCAGCGTGCAATTTTAACAGTGCAACATTGTTTTGGTTCCATTGTATTGGTGGCAATACACTTCATGACGAGTCGTGTTCTTTGCAGTGGATCTTCTATTTTGAAAAAATTGTTGTATTAATTTACTGAAAAAAAATTATAAGCGATTCCCGCGTTAAATTTCTTTTGCAAATTAGACTATACAGTAACATGCATGTATGTGCTTATGCGTTTATACAAATAATATTTGTATAAATCTATAAGGAAAAACATATCGGTTATTAGACATTTAAGAATTGAGGCAAAATAAATAGTTTTACAAAAACTTGGTAAAAAATTCATTGGAAGATTCTGGAATTTTTTTTTTAAACTTAAAATTTACATTTTTAAGAAATGAACTAAAACAAATAAAAATCGATGGTTACAAATAAAATTCGTAATTTTCACATGGATTGTAAATTATGTAGATTAAATAATTTCCTTAAAATCATGTAAAGTGATTTTTAATGAAAGATATTAATATTTTTTATCAATTTATAGTAAAAATTGTAGAAATTTCTTAATAAATGATACCATTTTGACGTGTTTTAAAAACGGAAATGTGAATACTGTATTTCATATTTTCCATCAAATGTATAACTATTTTACACATAAAAAATTGAACAAGCTTCTTTACTAATCATAAAAAACATGTTCCTTCATATGCTTTATAAAGCAGACTAATTTTCTAACTATTCATAAAACTACCCTTAAAATAATATGTTGATTTAATCTTGTTGAATTAAGCATGTTTTTTTATATGGAAGAATCCTTAAAATCACGATAAAATGTTCACCCCTACAAGTAAATCCTTATAAGCAATAAATAAAATATATGAAGTATATCATGAAAAGCTTTTCAACTCTTATATTAAAATCTTTTGGGATTTCAGGTCTAAAAGTTTTTATATTAATGTAAGCTAAAAGGAGAGCTTTTAGAAGGGTTTCAAAACTTAAAATGGAAATTCACTATATGGTATCAGAACTATTCTGTTTTCTTTTTTAATTTAATGCGATGGTATGAAAGTTCAACTTCACAGGTTATATAGTTGCATAAATTATAGATTATCCTGCAATTCTTATTTTTTAAAATAGCTCCCTTTTCATTCGTATCATTTTTACCGAATTATTGATTTCCTATGTAAGAAATCATATTCAATATTTCTAAAAATACCAAGTTATACGATAAAATATGTTTACATTTATATATATTTATAGTGAATATAAACTTACAAAAGATATATTTAAATTTCAATATTTCATAAGTGAATGCTATGTTTTTGATGAAATGTTTATAGAGGAATAGAAAATTTCAGCAAGAAATATGTTTTATTCCATATTTATAATATTTATTCTCAAACAGTATTAGAAATGTACATATGCAACCAAACAAGAAAGTAACATTTTAGGAAGGATTGAATAAATCCTATAATATCCAAGGGATTGGTTCGGGAACATTCGGTAAATGGCCTCGATTCCTCTCTCAATAGTTTTCTAACATTTTTATAGTAAAGAGACAGGAAGGATATGGGGTTGTTTTTGCAAAGTTGACTGATAGTAAATTCAGATCCTAGAGTTGGACATTTTGATAAAAACAACCAATAGTTTTATCTCTAATGCACTACATATAAATTTATGTATCTATGTTCCACTGCTAAAATCTTTTTATAAAAAATAATTGAAAGTTTGATTCAATTTATTTACTTTGAAGACCCGTTTTTACAAAAAAGGATATATTTGAAAAAATGTCATTTTCACATTTTATTTTCTAATATTTTCATTATATATCTTTAGAATCTCTTATTTTTGAAAAAAACTATCCTGTTTTACTATTTTAATCCGATTGAAATATTCTACAAAAACATATTTAAATAATGCAATTAATTTCTTAAAAATTGTAATAAATTTTTTTTTCGAATTCAATTACATTTTTATAAATTATTGGAGGTTATTGGTACTTTCGTAAATTAAATATTATTAGCATTTGTTAAAGAGTGTATATATATATATGTATATAGTATATATGTATATATGTATATATATATATATATATATATATATATATATATATATATATATATATATATATATATATATATATATATATATATATATATATATATATATGTATGTAAATGTAATTTGATAGCAACCCTAAACTTAAGTGAATTTAATGTTTCGTTAATTACATTTGTATCAAGCAATATGGTAATATGCATATGGTCATGACTTCTTGCAATAATAAAAAAGTACCTATAATAATCAAAGTACTACCAGAATTTTATTTCACCTATAAGTGTTTAAAATTAAGATGCATACCTATTATTTATTCAATTATTGTAAAGTTGAATTCTTAAATATTAAGAAAAGTATATCAAGACTGTTTAATTAAAAAGAGAGGATAAATTTATTTTCTAAAATGTCTTAATCTTATTGTAATATAAGTAATTTAAAAGGAATATAAATTTATTGAACATTATGGTTTATAATATGACTGTAAGAGAAAAATTAGAAGTGAAAACTATTGATAAGTAACAGTATGATTTTTAATGTAAAAACATATTTTTGGAGAGAAATTTTGAACTCAAATTAATTTTTTTAATATATTTTAGAATTAATTTTTCTGAATTTAGAAAAATGGCGTATAAGAATTAAAATTAGTTATCATTTAAGTGATCGAAATTTCTGGTGACATTTAGAAACATTCTATGCATTTGGTAATACAACTTGTTTTAGGCCAAGCTATCATGATCTGATTTAGAACATTGCTTTGTTCAAAGAATTGTTTTCAATTGAATGAAATTGGATGGTCATAATTATGAAGCATTGAAGATTTAGTCATGTACCAATGTAAATTGGCTAAGCACTTTAAATATTCTAATTGAAAAAGCATAATATTACATAATTAGAAAAAAGGGAAACATGTATATTGTTTTAAAGAGCATCACATTCTCAGAATGGAATATTAAAATTTGCATTTGTAGAGTTAAAAACATGTGCTTTAAGAATTTTTATTTTCAAAATTGCCTTACTCTTGTGAAAGCCAAACTTCTCTTTTTTATAATCCATGATAATGCAGACTTTAATGACTATTTATATTTTAATCATAGATGCTATTTTGAATTCAATTCAATTTAATTTAATATTTCTTAAACATGATTAAATAATTAAATTCCATGTGACATGAAAATTTGTTTTACAATTCTAGTATTTCAAAAGTTAATTTGTGAATTATTTATAACTTTACAATAATTTTTAAAATTTTATTTCTTTTCCTCAAAATATCGAACATACATCAGATAAAAGCTATAGAAGTTTGTAAGCCGCAAATACTACATTCCGATGATGCGAAAAGGGTAAACGTTACTAAGCTGAGTTTAAATGTTTCATTTAAATATAGTTTCTGATAAGTAAAAGTCAAGGAAGGAGTGGTTGTTTTGTAAGGTTTAGCCTCTACTTTAATCTCTTTTTCATAATAAATTAGTCTTTGTGAATAAAAATCAGTAAGAATTCTAAAAAAATAATTTAAAATAGAGGAATACTAATATGAAGAATAATAAATTGTTATTTTTGAAAAATGTTATTTTTCTATTATTTAATGCAATATTTTTTTAAGTCGATGCAAAATACTTTAATGAATGTTTCTACCATGTCCTCTTTATTTTAGACTGAAGTACATCATTATATTTTTCATACTTTACTGCGAAAGGTTTAAAAAATTTAGATTTCCCAAGTTTATAATAGAATATGATACTTAAGGAAGCTAGGAATCCGATTAAAGGACATTTCCTACAACAGTATCTTATTAGACAGTTTTGTTATTCTAACAACTCGATCAAAAAACGATATCAGCAATAGTTAAATCATAATATGTTTAAGAAGTTTGAGCCTCAATATATTTGATATACATGAGTTTATGAGCAAATGTAAATTAAAAAAAAATTATGCAAAAATTTCATAATCTTTTCAATTAAGTGATAAAGTTTTGCAATAATCGACTTTTTATTATTTTAGCTCAATATTTATATTTGCACATTATATCGTTTATAATTAAAATTTAGCAGTTAAAAATAAGATTCTCAAAGGAAAAATATTTTTCATTGTTTCAACTTCTTTAGAAAGTATATTTTTTGCAAAAATTGTCATCCTATATAATTAATTTTGATATTATACACTGATAATACTTTCATAATTTCTGTATTTATCTAACTTTAAAAAAAATGAAAAATATTAATCTATAACATGAAAAAAAGCTATTAAGTTTGAATTTTCAAATTTCAGAATAAAAATTATTTATTTAAACGCATGAGCTCATGTAACATCTTGAATGAAACACGTTAAAACTAAAATATTTTTTTCGAAACATAAAAATTGAATTTGGGCACTTGTTGCCTTTTGTATTTATTTTTTTGTTTCAGCTTGTATTTCAAATACATCTTAATATACAATTGTATAGTAAATAATGAATAAGTGTCATTTCTATTTAAAGTTCCAAGAGAAATGTCGATACATATCTTGAAATCCAAAATTAAGAAAATTAGTTTTTAAATGCCCTGTGATATGTTGGTGTATTTACCTATTTTAAAACTAAAATTGACTGTTTACTGTAAGTACTTGTTCTACAATGAATGCTCCATTAAAATTTTATTTGGTATAATAGTTTACTTATTTTATACCATATTTGTAATTAAATAATTCGGAACTACTCAGTAATTTGCTGTAATCTATTTTGGCTCAGTTTTTTGAGATAAATTGAGAAAAACATTTTTGATGTTAATTTTCCCTTCATTATAAACCAAACGCATACTTAGAATATATATCATAATTTTGAGTTTTGCTTTACTACAACGGATAATGATAAAAAGAAAATTATATTTTTGTTTTGTTTCTCTTACCAAATAGATTGTTTTATAAATTTTTATAGTAAAAATATTTTTAATATAGTGTTAAGTTTTTGACAATAACAAAAAAAATTCCATTGTTTTTATAATAAAATCACGTGTTATTTATTTTAGATAAATTATGTAAATGTTTTAAAAAAACGTTTTTATTACATAATGTTCCATTATAGAAAATTCTTTGAGGTATTCTTTTTTAAATTTTGATTCCTTTCAATATTTTTATTGAAAAAGATCCAAATATTTTATAAAAAATATAAAAAATTATAAAAAATAAAAATAAACATTGTCTTATTAACTAAATGTTTGATTTTATATATTTTTAAATATAAATCAAGTGAATAAAAATATAAGTAGTAAAATATATACTTTTTCTTTAATAGCTTACAGAGGGTATTAACACATTTTTAGAACGATTTCGATTAAGAATTTTAAAAAAGTAAATGTTTAAGAACAAAAATGTTTTTCAACAGCTTATTATTTGAAATGAGAAATATCGCCTGCTACTTTCAAATTTGTTCTTCTTTCAAAATGTAGCACGTAAACAAGCTGTTGATTGAAGGATATGTTTTTGCCCTTTCCGAAGAGAAATATTCTTATTCCAGGATTCAAAAACGTTGTGAAATGCATGGTATTAAAATTTCTAAGTGCAAAATAAGAAACATTATTAATCGGACAGGTAAAAACCGTCAATCATTATTTCTGAATGGAAAGAAGACTCCAAACGAATATCCGAAAAAAGTACGTACTGTTTCAAATGTTTTTAAAGTGACATCCCTGGTAACAAGAGAAAATCCGCCAACACAGAAATCACACACACAATTGCAAAGTCTTTAGATATATCTGTAGCAATAATAAATAAAATAATAAATCAATATTTACAACTTAAAAAAGCTAGAAAACATAATGTTTACCAGCATTTGCCGAGGCATGTGGCTCAACGCATAACATTTTGTAGAATCCTGTACGAAAACCATTTAGCAGGAGATAAATGGAAATACATTGTGACCCTTGATGAAGCATGGGTTTACCTAAATGAGTGCAACAAAAAAAGGTCTATTTACTATAGAAAATGAGGAGAAAAAAATTTACAAACCTGGTTCCGTCAATGTAAAGAAAGTTTCAGTAAGGGGTTTATGATTGTCGCAGGTTTCTCCTACAATGGGAAATTAAAAATAAAAAGAGTAGAAAAAAATTTTAAAATCAACTCCATACTATCAGGAGAAGATTTTACGTCCAATATTTACAAAAGAAATTCCACTTCTTTATCCCAAAGACTTTCAAAGAGTGATACTTCATCAAGACAAACTACAAGTCATACTTCGAAAACAGCTACTGAATTCCTTGAAAAAATGAAGACTAATGCAGGTATTGCATATATACCTTTTTAACATATTCCTGTGAAGTACCCTGACGTTTCAACTATGGACTATTGTGCATTTGGTCTGTTAAAAAGAGCTCTTTCTAAACGCAAACCCAACATGATGGATGGACTCTGGAAAGTATTGGAAGAGGAATGGAAAGCAACACCCCTGGAAATTTTACGAAAAGCTCTTCTATCATTGAAATCACGATGCATACTTATAGTCCAGAAAAAAAGCTATCAGATCGAACATTTAAAAAATAATCTTTAAATTTTAAATATAAATTAAACGGCCCCGAAATCGATCTAAAAATGTGTTATACCCTCTGTATATTTAAACTCTGCAGACGAAGTATAAAAATGCAAGCTTACGTAGGTAGAAAAAATTTTTATTTTCAAAATATTCAAAAAATTAATTATTTAAATAAACTTTCAGGTATCAGTAGTTTAAAATCATGTTTTTGAGCGTTTGGTTTCAATATTAATTATATGCTAATCACATTGTATTGTTTATTTTGAGTAAGTCTAAGTAGCTCCAATTTTTCTAGTTTTAATATCTAACGTTATTTTATTAATTCCAATTATTGTAATTTTTAAGTCTCAAAGGATATATACTTATCTAATTTAATCAAAATGTGCTAAAATACTAGAAGAGAAAGTAACAAGAATTTAAATTGTTTATACAAAAAAAAACATATCAATGTTTCTTACAAGAGTTTTTTTTTTAACATAAAAAAGATAAAACTGAATTTAAGAAAAAATCTTTGCATTTTATTACATAAATATATGGGTAATCAGTGTTGCATTTTGCTGTTTCAGAAAATTTTTTTTCCTATTTAATTCAGGAGAAATTTACATATATATTCACGATATTTTATCACGATATTGTAATTTCTTTATCTAATATATACACCTATAAATGATTTTTTCTATTGTTTAGTGTTTCAGGATTCGGAATTTCTTAATACTTTCGTCTTTATAATTTTTAATTCAGCTGCATTTATTTATCTAGGAAAGAAGTTTCCGTAGATATTTGTTATTAAGTAAAGTCATATATAGAGTTTCAATGAAACTTAAAATAGAACTTCAATGAGTCTTTTCTATATTTAGTTTTCAATGCGTTTTTACTGAAAATAACCGTGTGTTAGCATTCAATGCCAAAAAACTGAAAAGAAATATTTGAAATTTAACAATGGGGCCAATAATTTGCTTTATGTTTGTTACTTTACTAATGACACATTTCTTTCGAAAAAAATATATTTCGAAATTAAAATTTAAAAAATAAGCATTTTGTGTCCTTAGATTCATAGCAGTTCCGGAAAAATTTTTTAAGCATTGTTCTAATTATTGTCATATTCCTTTTTAGTAAAATATGCTTTCATCTGAAATATAATGAATAATTTTCAAGTGTAATATTGTGTATGTGTGTGTGGGGGGAGAGAACAAAATCTTAATTCCTTAAGATTCTCTGGTTTCTTTTTAAGCCTTCGAAAAAATTATTGCTTGTTCTAAATGTAATTGATTTCATTCATCTTTATGTGTAACTAAAGCATGTTTTCATCATTTTGGGAGATTTTTAGACTTTATTGTCAAAATGAAAAAGATATTTTGAAAAATACCAATTATTTATAAATTGTTATATACAATCAATAACAATTGCTTATATCTCCACCTATATACTTATAAATCACACATGCTTGTAAATTGATCGCTTTGCTTCTTTAAAAAAGAACTAATTTAATAAACTGTAACATAAAATACAATCAAAATAAACAAAGAGAATTATATCGATCCACTACATTTATGTATACATGCTAAAAATGAAGGAATTCTGCTAACGTTTATTTAAATTCGCAAAGCAGTTTTATAAAAAGTTCTAAAAAAACTACAAAAGAGCTTTTCCTTACAAAAATGTCGCGTCCTAATCAAGACGAAAAACAGTATTTCCTCTTGTAGAAAAGTGAACAAATCCAATGATAACTTTTAACAATTCTTCAAGCATAAACATAACTCTTATATTTTCTATTTTATGCCAAATTTTAGTAATTTAGTACAAAACGCACATGGACACTAATTTACGTATTACTTTGGGTTGTTAGTATGAAAAAATAATGTAATAAAGCATTTTTGTGTGTGTGTTAATGTTATGAAATAAATATATAATTCTCTTTCCAAAGAACTAAATGCCATACTTATTTAGAATGGTAATGGCGAGTTTCACGCATACTATCAATATCACAGTTTTAACAATTCGAAAATTATTTCAATTATCTGACTTCATTCAAAAAGAGATGCTTGTAATCAAAGGAATTTTAATCCGTAAATTTTTGTACAAAAATAGTCTACTGATAAATAAACGAAATAAAATATTTATCATGTAAGCTGATGGAAAAAATTTACTTCCTCTTATAAAAATTTAAATAAATTTGTGAAAATAAAACTATTATAAATGAATAAAATAATGTGTGTATTTAAAAGAACATAAATGTTTCGTAAAACATTTACTCAGTCATTCCAAGATTAAGTAAAACTTCAATTATACCCAGATTAAGAAGCACTAAAAAAGTTATACCCATTCATTTATCCAGATGAATGTTGGGTATTTAAATTAATAGAAATATAATCAGTACACTTATTCTGATCATTAAATGCTAGTAAATGAGAAAAAATATTGATTAAAATGTGTTTATTTATATAGATTCTAGTATAATTTTCAGTTTTCCGAGTGTTGGAATAAAACTTCCACTTTAAGGAATTAACTATCAGAACTATTCTTCTAGAACAATGTTTACATGACAACTATGTTATCTTAAACAATATAAGCGATCCTCATATTCAATTTTCTCCACAACTAAATCCTTTTTCAAACTACGAGGAGGAGTAATTTTACAGTCCACAAACCACTCTTATCCATAAATCCATGGATTAAAGATATCTCACTATCTTCTTACAGGAGAGGCTGTCCTCTAGTCTCAATTGATCTCTGAGATTTATAGAGGCACTGAGGTGCTTTACTAGCGATATCATTATCAGTTCCCTTTTCTATTACGTCATTCTGTTTCAAGCACACCCTCATTTTGAGACCTCGATCCATGAAATCATTGGTGTATATTTACTAGCTCTTCATTTTCTAGAGTACATTTCTGTGGCTCATGTCTCACTGAGAAGGATAACATGCTCCAGAATTTCACGTGATTATTATATAATACGTAAATAAGTGATTCCTCATTTGTTTACTAAGAATAAAATTTTTATAGATATGAGAATGAATAGAATACTGAATGAAGAAAGGAGCAACAACAGATTGAAAAAAAATTATTCCACTTCGCATCTTTGTTTGATGTATCAAAATATTTATCACTTTAACGAATCAAAATAATCTATTGTCGCAGATATTTATTAAATGTATTTGGAACATTTTAGTATCCAACCCATTTGATTATAGTATAAGTTTTTTAAATGAAAAATTAATTTAACTATATTCTCAGTAAATAAATTGTGTGTGAGTAAACATATAAATATTTATATGTATGCGTGAGTATGAGAATAAAAGCTGCGTGTATATATAATATAAACATCAAGTACTTAATTAGTTGTTTACTTAAAAAATTGTTTTCCTAATAATGTTAAATACATAAACTGAATTTATAATAGGTGTATAGAGGGGAAATTTATTTAAAAATAGTAATACAATTAAAATAATTAAAAATTTAAAAACAAGTAAATTGAAAACATAAAAGAGCCTTAAATGCTCTACCATTATATATATATATATATATATATATATATATATATATATATATATATATATATATATATATTGAATAAAAGACATTTGATATGCAGAACTACAATTTTTCTTCTAATTTATAATCCATCGCTATGATCACATTTATAACTATTTGTGTTTCTTTATCATTTTGTTAAAAATTGATTCTATAATATAGAACACAAGTTCCTTATCATTCGAAATTAAAACTATATTATCATTCCAAAAATTTAAACATTCTGTTCAAAATGTCAAATACATTTGTGTTTAGCAATTTGTTTTATTTTATTGATGTTTTCAAGAATTTTGTTCAGAAAAATAAATTTTATGCACTTATAAAAATTTTTGATATTATAAGTATATAGCATGCAATATATAACTTAAGACTAAACAGCAAATTACCTTTAAAATTATTAATATTAATTCAAAGCATACATTTAATTATTGTATTATTTAAAAGTGCTTTAATGTTTTAATTTATTTAATTTGGATATATATATTTGCTAAGCACAATTGATAATTGTAAAGTAATAAAAATGAAATCAAATTGGAATCATTCCTAAAACATAATTAATCTCACAAGCCAGAAATTCAATAAATAATAACTACAGTATAATGCATGTATTAATGTACTAAGCAACTGAAGTCAAGTAGATTATATTTCAAGAGAGACGTGAACTGCGGATAAGTACTTTAGAGAATGAAGAGGTACCCACAAAGTAAGTTGCCCCAACGATTTCATGGACAGAGCTCTTAAAATGTGGACGTACTTGAAATAGAGTGCAGCAGTTGAGAAGAAAAGAGATAGTGATATCACTTGTGAACCTTCTCAGTGCCTATATAAACTTCCAAGATAAATTTAGCTCAGAGAGCAACCTCTTCAGTAGAGACATTTTGTATTCCATGTATTTATAGTTATGAGTGTTAACTTGTATGTACAATGATATGTACCTAGATAGAAAATGAATTAAATAATGAAAGAGACAGATTATAAGTTTTGCGTGCAACATTTGAAGTGACACAGTTAACTGAAATTTATTGCAAAAGAACAATCTAAGCCGACCATATTCAAGTAAGCTCTGATTTATTCCATTTTTTGTAACGCAGAGCATGATATTGAGTTATACTATATACATTAATGTTTTAATCAATATGTCAATAATGAAAATTCAAGTGTATATAATAGAATGTACATTAAAATGTGTATACTAAAATGTTGATTATATAAGCATTAATTATATGTATATATTTTAATTAATTTATATTTTTCTTATATATTTATCTGGTGCAGTGAATGATTAAATTTTATTAATACAGTGCATCTCAAAACTAAGATTACCTAAAATATCGCTTATTTAAATAGTAGTCTACAGGAAATGATTAATTTTAAAACTTTAAAACATTTGAATTATCTATTTTTTTTAAAAAATGAATCCCCTAACTATAAAATAATTGAATTAATTTCACATAAGCAATTTTATAAAATATAAGTGTAAATAAATTTATTGCTACCAACATCTTAAACTCAGTCATTTTAATTTTATATTTTTTTTTCCAATATCTTCAGTAAAATGTATCATTGCATTACAAAAACTTACAAGCAGTAATGTTAAAGGAAATTCAAGTTTAATATTCTTTTATTTGGTATTTCTTAAACCGAGTGAATTTTTTTTGGGGGGGAGAGAAATCTCTCAGATAGAAGTTTGAAAAATTCGGTTATATAAAAGTTCTAATAATTTTGTAAAGACAAATAGTCAAAGTCATAAAGCGTTTTAAAGCGATATTCAAAATGCTAGCATGATAGATTATTATGAAAAATATAAAAGATTTATGATAAAGAGAGTAAGTTATAAGTTCAAAATAATAAATTTTTGCAATTGTAATTCAATAGATTTTTCTCACTCTCTCACTACTCGTAAAATAACTTCAAAGACGATAAAAATTATCACAAATGCAACAATACAGCTCTTATAAACTTCAAATTAAATCATTGCTCTTTTAGAATTATATAAATGACATTTAAAACAGTATAAATAAGAAATGATAAAGTTGAATAAGGAGGTCATAATTTGGAACTATAGTGGAAATATTATTTTCCTGTGGAAAAAAAATAACACTTAAAAGGCTTGGATAGCAATATTTACTAAAAGGTATGATTTTGGGACACAGATTCAATATTTATACAATAGACAAATCAGATTATTGTACGGGTAGATTTGGGTCGATTGAAAATGCATATCATTCAAAAATTGGAAATGAATGATTTCAAAAATAACTCGAGTTATTTGTCATCAGTCATTGCTTCAACAACATACCTTTTTTAATTTTATCCTAATAAAATTAATTATTTAAATATATTCTATTAGAAAAATCAGTATGGAAATTTCAGCAAGAACAAAAGCTGATTTCAGAATAGAGGGGTTAAAATCTGAAATGGCTAATCGATAGCAAACAAGTTTACTAATTTGATATTCATGAATAAAGCTTTGATTGATAATTTAACTCGCCAGTTTTATGTAGATAATTGCCGTTATGATTCTCTACCCATTGAAAGAAGCAATCATAGACAAATAAGAGGAAATTCAGAAAACTTGACTTGCAAATTCTTTCATTTTATGCATGTATTTTTTTTTTTTTGCATTAATCTTGTCTTTTTATTATTGTAAAACATTTATTTTATGTAGCACTATTTCAATTTTGATTAATTTAAATGAAAATTAATGATTAAATTTTATTCATAGATACATCTATATAGTAACATTCATTTTAAGTTTTAAAACTTAACTAGTGAAACTTTTTTTTTTCTTAATAAATATCCCTAAGTTTTTTATAATGTCAACCATATCTATATTATTAGTAAGAGATTTAGAACTACTGATAAATACTGCATTTTTTTCAAAACTGATATTTATTAAACATTTCTTTTTAAATTCAAATCATTCGACTGAAACAAATTACTTATTTGTGGAAAGGTGAATTATAACAATTGTACTTTTAACCAGCTGAGTTACAGAAAGAATACAGATTTCATAGCATATCCAATATTAAAATAAGCATAAAATTTTACTCTTTCGAAAGAAAAAGGTAGCCAAATAATATTAATATACTTTTTTTACAAATAAATGCATTATATTGTAAAACGTTTCATTGAGTTATTAATTAAACTACTTAAATCAAATTCCACATTAATGATATATTGGACTTACTAATTAACTAGAGATCACTTAATATTGGAGGAATTTTATCTTTACTTGCTTCCAGTCATCAATTTCTGTGAATCTTGGATTTTAACTCAGTAGAGATTAATAAAGTTTTTGACTGATCATTTGACTAAATTCTTCTAGTCACGTAAACATTAAAAAAATGAATGCAATGCCAACAAAATGTTTGAAATAAAATATGCTAAAATAATTCTTAAATTTTTTCTACGATTTTAAATTTCGTAAGTAATTTACCAACAAAATGAATGCTATGCAGGTTATACCAAATTTTCATGCTTCTTGTATAAGATACAAGAAACTATTATATTTTAATAAAAAGTTTTTTAAGCAATATGTTAGAATTCATAACAAATGAGAGAAAATTATGTTATTAAAAATTAGTAGATTATATTATTACAAACAGTAGAATGTGAGTATTAAAGTATACCATGGTAATTAATCCTTGTAATGTTTGTGATAAATTGCATTGATGAATGAGATTACTTCGTTAAACGGATTTTATAATGATTTTTCGGCACATAATTTTAATCTTTGTTACTTTGTAAAATTTGAATGAAGCAAATGCGTTAGATTTGGTGCTCACAGTTCATGCATTTTATATAACAAGAAAATTATCAAACTGAAAGATTTAAATGATTTTAAACGTAAAATAATTCTTTTTATTTTAGTTGAATATCATTTTCAAAGATAGCTTCTTTTATACTGTATCATTTTTTGAATTTCCCCATACCAACGTAAAATATATGAAAAGACTCTCTCTATGAATGTCCTTCCCTCATCAGTGTTCCTTTACAAAAGTTGATTAAATAGTTCAACAAATGATTAATTGGTATAGAATTGCATCATATGTGTAAGATTTGTACAATCAGTTATTGTATCGTAAGCATTTGTAGAAACTTATATTTTTCTGCTTAGAAAGTGTGGAATTATACACCCTTTGAAATTTGGGAAATTAGAATTGCTAAATGTGGATGTAAATGTTTTGCTATAACCATCAGAACAAGCTTGTCAAATTATGGTTCAAAACAACAGTGTTCTGTATAAAAGAAACTGTGTTTGTTTTTACATTTTAATTTTGATTCAGTTCCTTTCCATAAAGTATTTCTTGATGATAGTAAGAAGTTTTTTGTAACAAATATCAGAATATATCAAAGGCATCATTTTCCAACAAATTAAAATAATCAGCTTAAAATAATATTAAAAAGAAATAATAAAACTTGAATACATATAAAATATATAAATTTGAAAATATCATTCAGTAATATATATAAATATCATGTAACAAATTGACTAATAATTTTTCTAAGCTGAGAGTTAAGCGTTACCTAACAATACATGTAAAAGATTATAATTCCATTTATAAGACAGAATGATATAATTTACCATATTACACTAGTTTACTTTGATAAGAAATTAAATTACGAATATCTTAATCAATTTCAAATCTGTAATACGTTAACAACACGTGCATTATATAAACTTTATATAATTTGACAAGTATCTCAAAATGTAAATTTATAAAAACAAGAATTTTCTTCATAAAAGTAATGCATTAATTTATGGAATTTGATAGCTCAGAAGGTATTTATTAGCATATAGTTTGTTAACTTTTATTTTACTTTACAAATACTGCCTCTTCACAAAATATTGTAGTTCAATTATATATTCACTTGAACGACAGTTTAAAAGCTGTTTTAAAGAATTTCTATTACAAAAGCCTGCTTTTAAACTAAAATCCAAACAAATTACAGGTGGAGAGTTAGCTATTCATGACAAAGAAAATTGGAAAGTTTTAAGACAAGTGAACTTAAAAGTTTTTAGCTCCATAAAAATATAACTTCAAACGGTCTTGAAAATTGTTCACAATGCAATTCATGATGAGAAAACAGTTTTCAATTAGAGCCATTCTTCAAGCTACTCAAAAATAAAAAATAGGCATTTAAAACTAGATACCCCCATTAATGTCTTAGAAAATCTTTGGGATAAGAAGGAACAAACTCCATGAATCTATTTTCTGAATAATATTTTCACTAATTTAGTACAGGATTTTGAGTTCAAATTAAAAATTTCTTAATGGGTAGTAAAATTCAGCTATATATTCTTTAAAAATCTAAGAATAATATATGTAGATTTTTCTATTTTCGTAAAAGAATCTCTTCCGAGATTTTATCGATACTTGATAAAATCTTTGAAAACTAACCACAAAGCAATTTCAAGCATATACAGTTTAATCTGAAATGAAAATGAAGAAAAAATTATATTAATATTTACTTTATTTGTCAAGGGGAGTTTATTTAATGTAGTCAGATATTTTACACAAACATCAATCATCTATTTGCGTTTAAGATATAACGTTTCAGAAAACTTAAATGTCAAAATTGGAGTTCATAAAATTGAAAGATAATTCATGTTAAAAAGAGCAAATAGTTTAAAAAAATTTCAATACAATTTTTCTTTTTATTTACATTAGCTTTTTAATCCGAATACTTCAAAGTTTCTTTATTCTTTTTATTTTCTCAAAAATGATGGACTTCAATTTAATAAATGCATTCTCGTTCATATTACTAGAACAACTTGCAAATAAATTTTTCTTAGATTTAAAAAGAGTAGATAAAACAAATAAAAAATATGCTCTTAGCCTAATGTAATAAAATTATTATCATACAATCGATTTATAAAAAAATATTCCTTTAACATTTGCATACATTTCCTTTCGCTCAAAACATTTTAAAATTTCATTGAATTATTTTTCAATTTAACTTCCCAAATAATTGCAAAGCGATTTACCAATTCACTGTATCAAATTTTCCGAACAATTTACATATATTATTTCTCGTGAAGAGAAATAAAGATATCTTATTATGTAACAACTTTGTGATTTCCTTCGAGTTTTATTTTGAAATTAATGCATGGTAAAAAAGATTTAATAAATTATTTATTCTTCGGTTTATAGTTTTTTATTTGAGTTATTTAACTAATAAGGAATTTTATTTTCAAAGACATGCATAAAGTTTAATGAAATTTAGTAACATTTATTTGGTATTTGAGATAAAAGTCAACATATTGTTTTTAAATTATTTTTTATATCGAAATTCTTAGTCAGAAATCAATTCTTTGATTCAATTATTATATTAATTACTAAATTCTGATTACTCAACTTTCTTTTGATTATAATCTATTTAAATGAAGTAGTAAGAAAATAATAATGTTTATTATTAAAGCAACATATATAAAGTTTTCATATTGATTTCAAAACATAATGTGTTCAGTCTATGTTCAATGTAAATATGCTTGATTAAGTAAGATATCCAGTATGCTTGCATAGATTGAAATAAATATTGATTAATTCACAAAACAAATGAATTGCATACATATTTTTTAAGAAATTTATGGCAGAATATTAAGAGAAAGATTTAAGGGTTAGTAAAACAGATTTATAGGAATTAATAAATTTCAAGGAATGTAAAAATGTATATTTTTATTAAAAATTGAAATAACGTTAGGTGTTGGAGTAGATTTAACTCATTTTAAACAGAGTAATTTCTTAAGAAAGTTATATTTTTTTGTGATTTAACATCGATAAAACCCTTTTAACTAAAAAGTTATTGTAAATTTGTTTCAATATACTTGAGTTTTAAATATAATTGAGAATTAAGATAAATTAAATTAGTATGCATTGCTAGATATATTTTATCATAAAAGCTATATGAACATAGTAGGAACATATAATTGCAATAATAAAAACAAATTATAAGGAAAAAACATTACAATAGATAAAATTTAAAGACATTTGTTTTGAATGAGCTGTTTATTTTCAAGAATGATGTGTATTTTGAAGTGTCTTCATAAATAGCTGTATATGTGTTTTCCATGAATCAATGATCTTCACTAAATAATATAAAGGTGAAAACAAGTTTCTGAAAGAATTCCATATTCTAATCTCGAAAATAAATATTTTACCATTATTTTTTTACATTAACTTAAATACATTGTAAAAAAATGTGAGCAAAAATGAAACTTACTTGATCAAAAGATGAGTCTTAGTCTACAAGTAACTAAGCATATAAATTTTTTCCCACTTTTTATTAAAAATTAGTATATTTTTCTTACGAAATTGTTTTCTGTCGTATTACGAAAAAGATAAGAAGTGAAAACTTTTCCTTTTCAAGGTTTTCCTAATATTTGGAAAAGAGGATTACTAGTTTTAAGTCTCGCAAGTATTTGGTGTTCAAATAAAACTCTTTTAATACCATAATTTAATTTTACTAAGTCTTTCATTCGGAGAAAGTATTATAAATGCTATTAGCAATACGCGAACTTTTATTCAAAGAAAAATGTGGGATGTATTATAAAGTGCTTTTCTCATAAATAGAAATACTGGTTCGGGGCAATTAAATTAAATTCTGTAACCCTAATAAAATTGTTAAAGAAAAGAAAATACTAGTTTTTTATCTGAAATTTTTTTATCTGAAGTTTTTTATCTGAAAACTTTGATTTGAAATTTTATAGAAACTAAAATACCATTTTGTATTATCATTTAAGTTTTCATTTTTCTGAAAGAAAATTTATCCGAGTAAATTATACAGTTTTTGTAAGTTGTACAAATTAATGGGGAAAAATCATCAATTTATTGGAAATAAGACTAGTTATTATGTTATAATGGGAAAAATTGTTAATATTAATTTATGCACTCTTTATTTCTGTTTCATTTTTTCAAAATTCTAAATTAAATTGATTTTTTTTACACTCCATTTCTTGTAAGTTATAAATGCTAATATTCATCAAAATTAAATTTCTTTTAAAATAAAAATAATTAAAGAAAAAACGCATTAACTTAGAAGAACCCAAAACAAATATTGTATTACAATGAAAGTTTAGTGATAAATAGCTTACAATTTCAGTAAGCTTAATTTATTGACATTACTTAAAAAATGTGGTAATGTAACTAAGGTATAATAATAATAAGATGTAAAGAACATGAGGTAAACTACTTGCTGCAAAATACTATGTTAGACAAATATGTAATAAATTAATTATAATTTATTTTTTGTAAAAATATATTAAATTATTATAATTCATTTTACATAGTAGAAATTAATCTGCTAAACTTTTATTTATTATAATGGAAAATGTATTGCAACTGTGAATCTATCTGTTTTCAAATGTATCATGAGTTTGTATATAAACAAATGCATGAGCACAATACTTGGCAATTCTCTCTCAATGGTTCCTTGCCAATAGTCTCCCTTTTTTAGTAACTGTTAAAGTCTATATTTAATTTTGCTTAGGCCTTCCGTTACGTAACCTTTTATTCTGATAAGTTAATTATATTGGGTTGTTCGGAAAGTCATTTAGTTTTTCATGAAAATGAAAAATGTGCAGCAAATAAATATTGTATTGCATTGCACATTGTCTATTCTAATCCAATAGCTTTTACCATCTTTCTGGTACTGGCACGATTCCACAGTGGTTGGTTTTTGCCAGCAA
Source organism: Latrodectus hesperus (assembly GCA_037975125.1). Classification (NCBI taxonomy): domain Eukaryota; kingdom Metazoa; phylum Arthropoda; class Arachnida; order Araneae; family Theridiidae; genus Latrodectus; species Latrodectus hesperus. Next base: position 68,736,779 of record CM075857.1, on the reverse strand, counting down.
AAAGTTGATCCATATAGGAAAAATGAAATTACTTTCCGAACAATAACTCATCAATAACTCATCAATACAAAGCAAGATATTTACATTAATAACACAATAAAACTTAAAACAAAAATTTTGAATGAGACAATGCTGTGGTAATTCAAACCTTTTAATGTTGTTTTGAAGTATAGGCTTATTTACATCTCAGACTCATTAATTAAAATCTTTTAAATACTCAATTTTAAAAATTTAATTTTGTAGATTACTTTATAATAACCTCTTTATAATAATTCCTTGAATAAGATCTCTCTCCCTTTTTCTTGTAAAATAAATGAATAAATGAGTACGTGCAGATTTTTAACTAATTTGAAAAAAAATTTATTTGAGGATTAATACCTCAATAAATTATATTTGAGGATTAATTTTCACACTTAAAGCATTATAAATTTACTATTGATGTCTATTTTATAATCAAAAATTTAAGTTTGATATATAAATTAAATTTCGTGTTCCTACTCATTTACTATATTTGTTGAATACTATCGTGACACACTTTCAAATCGCGTGAAACAGAGCGATATTAATGAAATGAGTGTAAAATGCTTAAAATCTTCATACATGAGAGGAGCATAAATTTTAACTGAAAGTCCCTGTTCCTGTATTAATTTTCATTTCATTACTTCAAAGATAGAATATTTAACTAAGATACTTATATGCATGAAAGTATTATTCAATTTTGCAGCTTAACAGTTTAGGGAATACCGGAATTAATTTTAGATTTTTCATCTTTAGAACAAAGTTGAAAAAGATATTCTCTTATGTAAAATAGTAAAGGGTTTATTAAAGTCACTGTGGAAAAAAATTACTGATTATAATTCTATGTAACTGACGTTTAAAAGAATAATTTTTATCAGAAAATGTTATGCTATTCCATTGTTTTATTAATATTTTTACGTCATACAATGCCACATTTTTATGTATGCATGGAAAGAGTATGTATAACCTCTTATAAATAAAAATATAAATAAATTATTAATATAAATAAAATAACTAAAAGTATAAGTTAAAACACTGATAATTATTTCATGTGATAATTTTATGCATCAATGTGCAATACGCAGTAATTCTTAAATTAGTTAAACTTTCTACATATTACAGGGACCAACGCAGCATCAAATCATCAAAAGAACATTTTGGAATAAATAAGACAATTCCAATTAGATTTGATGGGTTCATATTTTAAATATCAAATAAAGAAAAATGAACTAAGTTCATTTTATTTACTTTCAAGGGTTAATTTTTCTTGTGCATTTTATTATAAACATATAGTTTGAATTTTCAAATAAAAGTATTTAAGTATTAAGCATTTGAAATTACAAAACGGAATTTTTTTACAGATTTAAAAACTACAAAGCTAATTAATCACTCTATTGAATTTAATGTTTGTAAGTAAAATAACGAGTAACTTATATAATGAATTATATTCCGAAAAATATCTTCTTATAAGGATTTTAATGTAATTTTGCTTTTGTTAAATAGTTTTAACTAAAAGATTTTCTTTAACTTCTCCAAACAGAATCATGCTTTCATTTATTATTAAGTTTATGCTTACTACCTTTGATATTAATTGCCAAATTATTTATTAATAATGATACACATAAAATAAATATTTTATCAATTTAAAAATATGGTATAAGTATTTAAATTTTAAAATACAATCGAAATGTTTAAACTTGCTTTAAATTTATGTGCGATTAACAAACTCACTCATAAAATAATTAATGATGATATAATATTACTTGAATATGCAGCAAAATTTATATTTTACTATCTTATTAACAATCAAACTAAATTTACAACAACTGTAATAATATAAGTTTTTTAATAAACTACGTTAGAGCTGTTTTATGTAATGAATTATATTTTAATGTATTCTTCAACATATTTTGATAATATATTCCAAATTAACTTAACTGATATTCAAATCCAATCATTAAAAATCAATAGGATTTAAATTATGTATGTGTGAATAATTTATAAAAATTAAAAATTCTTCAAGAGTATATTAAATAAATTTTGAGCAAATCTCAATATGTGAATATAAGATGAAAAAAATAATTCACAAACATTATATATGCTCTCTAATGATATAGAAATACTAGCACCATGTGTCAAATATCAATGTTTTCAGTCATTGTATTCATATTTCAGCAAATACATAGTAGAGATTCTGATATTATAAACAACGTGAGTACTTAGACTGAAAATATAAGGCAAATTTAACCAAATTTTCGAAATATAATTTCTTTTTATAATGTTTAAAAAATTTGTCGAAAGTACTTTATATCTGGTAGTTTTCTATCTTAAGGTTTTCATGAGTATTAACATATTAAATTTAATTCTTGAGTATTTTTATTGAATACTTATATTATTTTATGGAATTTTGTGCTAAAAATTCATGGCAATTTTTATTTATGATTGATTATAATATATTAATTTTTATTCATGATAGATTATAATAATCAATTTATATCCGTGATATATTGCGATAGTCTATCATAAATAAAAACTCATGATAAAACAAGTTGAGACGTTATAAGTTTCACTGGAAAATTTCTGTCTTGTCTATTGTTATGAATAATACTTTTAGAAGAAGTATTTTGATTAGCATGTGATTCAATGATATGCATAAAAGTGCTTTATACTTTCCAAATATTTTAAGAATTTTTTCATATATTGTATGCAAAACTGCAATTGAATTTATTTTTGGATTCACAAAGCCGATATACTCAATATTATACAAAAGACGTAGAAATTTATTTGAAAATATCATCAATGTAAATATTATGTAAAAATGTCAATATTAAAATAATGTGTGTTCAGATGTTTATTTTTATTATCGATTAATGTACAGTTTTGTACCCTATTAAATGAATGTGAATTCATAAATTATTTCTTTGAGACAATTTAATGAAATTAAGATAAACTAGATTATATTCGTAAATATTAAATTATGATATTGAATTTATGTGCTTGATTGTATTAAGCATTAAGAAACGTAGAAAATAAACATCGAATTTATAAGAGATTTGAAGAGCCTTATACTTCAATAAAAAATTATTAAAACAGTAAACTCAAGAGACATTATTATAACTACTGATTCTCCAAAAGAAATTAAGGAAAAAAAGTTTAGTGGCTTTCAATAGTAAGAACTCAGTCGTAATAATCATGCAAATTGCACTGATGACACTTATATATTAAGCTTATAGTTTTCACCTCTTTAATTTACAGAACAAACAGATCAAGCCATTGTGCTTCTCTCTTCGCTTAACTTCCTTTGAAGTTAGTTTCCGAAAGTATTTCGATTCCTTGCGATAGGTAACACTCTATTCATCACAGGTTTCCAATTAAGTTTGGAAAGATTCACGGTCAATATTTTCCGATAAAATAACGTCTAATATATTTCCGCTACCGTAACTGTTAAGAAAAATCTGTTTTCATGATCGGGTGAAAATTTTATTTAAATTTATGACGGAAAAATTTCATGTACTTAGATATAGACATAATAGAGAAAAGTAATTGATTTTAATCAAATGCACAATAAATTTCTCAATAGTGCAATTTCTCAATTTTCTGCATTAAAATTATAAATTATTATGTTTGTTTCAAAAAGTGCGCAATTTTTTTATTTAAGAGATTATTTGTAATTAGTAGCAAAATTTAACTGAAAGAAATTGAAGGAGTTTTGAATTATTGGTTTTTGTCCTCATACTATATGTACTTTTCTTGAAATATTTAGGGTTGAGTTGAGCCGAATGGTTAGCGCTCTGGCTTCTGGTTCAACAATTCCTGGATTCGAATACCACCTTGGTGTTGGATATTATTAAAGGCTCGGAATTTACTTTAAAAAGTACGTCTTTGTTTAACTAGCTCTTATATGCAGAAAATGACCTTTGAGTGTTAAACCAATAAGCCAACAAAATATATGAAATGCCATTACTTTAATTTGAGAAATAATTCATGAGTGATTGATTTATTGTGAATTTTTTAAAATAATATAAATGCATTTATTTTGTCTGGTTGGCGCTTTAATGCTCAAAATTAACCATTTTAGAAATTTTATTTTTCTCTTGACCCTCTAATTTCTTTTTTGAAGAAAAGAAAGATACGCTAAGAATTATGAAAATATCAGTCATATTTCATTAAGCTATGTTCTAATATTTCACTTCTAAATGCTTTTGAATTTAACAAGGATGAAATGTTTGTTAACATTTGTTCTGCAGTAATGATCAAACAAAATAACGTAATGAAGGACTGTTTTTTGCAATTTACAAATTGAAACTATTTTATTAAACTACTTAATAACTAGTATATATGTAAATATAAAAAATGAGTCCTAAATTAGTTTTATTTATTGATTAATTTCTAATTGATTTAAATACTAAAATTATTTAAATGTATTTAAAATTGTGTAAAGTGTAAACTTTTAAAATGCTTATGTACTTAAAATTTTTCTTAAAATAATTTTTCCATTTATTTATTGTTTTTAATCTTGTGACACTAGAGATCAGGAAATGTTACAGAAAATATAAATGATTTTTTTAATATATCGTATATGGTAAAATGAATGTTCATTTTTTTAAGAAAAATTAACATTCTGCTTAACATAAACTGTTTTCTTTAAAAATAAATAAAAAATAAAAAATACACTCCGCTAGACTAACAAGAGATGCTCAGCGCTTGTATTTGATTTGGAAGTATGATCTTATTAAGAGCTGACTGCCAGTAATCTCTGAACATGTTTTAGATTTTCATAAACGAGTGAAATATTTTATTATATGTTGGTTATTTCTTTTATTTTGGAATTGTAGAATCTTTGTTTTTGTGGCTAGGCATACATACATATTTTGAAATTTGATATGTAAGAATTAGACCACTAGCCATTATTCTTAATGTTTAAACAAGCAGGAATCTATGTATGAAATATTTGACTTTTTTTTAAATCTTCATTAAATATGATAAAAAAATTAAAAAAAGAAAACTATACAAAATGCAAACATGAATAATTACAATGAATATATTTATTTACTGAAGATTCATCTTCAAGTGGCATTAATTATTAATTATTTATTTTTAAAGTAAAGTAAAAGAAATGAAATTTATAAAGCAAAAAAGTAAGATAACAATGTACCGAATTAATATTTTAAAAAGCTCTCATATTTTGTTACTAGAGAAGACAGTTTGGATTCCAATAAAAATTTCTTTTCGCTAAATATTTATGATGAATTAATGGTTTAACATTTACTTATTAAAGCTGCTTACAAATTATCATTGATTTTAAAAGCATTTCCTTGATGTCGTCAGAAGAAATTACAATAATACAAGTGTCAAACAAAATCAAATGTTTGATTCATATCACATTTGTACTGATATATTTGTCATCATTTTTACAAGTGTAATCATAGAAATATTTTCAAACGAGTGGTAGTGAGCACACAATGTATATTAAATTTGTCTGCTGAAACGTATATTTAATTTTGTTAATAAATAAAAATTTAAAGCTACTTTAGAAAATGTAAGTTATCCCTTTGATCCTTTTGTAAAATTTTTTGCTGATCATATTTTCTCTATCATTTTTTAAAAATTCAAAGAACACCAACGTCAAATACAATGCATTAGAAAAATATAAGCATGAATTGTTTTCAAGAAGAAAATATTTTTTTACAAAATGCAATTTTATATGAAATTTAAATCATAGTTAATATTCTGATATAAGAACATAATTCTCCAAAATTATTTATGTGCACTTTGATTAACAAATACTGTGCACTGGTATTTTCAATATTGTTGTTATTTTAATAAATATATACAGCTCAATAATTTCATTGATATTAGTATTGATGATAATTTAATATTTATTTTAATATTCTTATTATTAAGTTCAAATAAGAACGTACTTGTAATGTACTCATTGCATATTTCTTGATAACAACAAAATATTTAAATTTCTCTTCATTTTACCGTACTAGATAAATATTTAAATGAAATTAAATTTAATCTCTAAAAGGCCACACATTTTGAATAACGTATTTAGCAATAAGTAAATATTTATTTTTATTTAGAAAACAATGATAAATTAAAATGTTTTGCTCAAAATTCTAAGAGAATTCTAGAGTGTATTTAAATTTGGAAATATATATAATATTTGTAAATATATAGAATAATATGTAGACTATATAAATAGATATTTTTAAAAAAAGATTTAAAAAATTTAGAGTGAAATATTTTTATTATTTTTTGCAAAGTTTACTTTTTGATATTGATTTCTTTGAAATAGTTTAACAGGCTAGAATCGGCAGTAAATAAATCTAGGCTTTACAATAAAATACTTTTGTCTATTCTGCAGATACTAATTAAAAATATTCATTTTGTACAAGTAAATTTTATTCTTCTGTGATATATGTTAAATATAAAAACCAATAAACCTCACAAAATTATTAACAAACCACAAAACAATCAACGAAACTCCAAACTTTTTATAAACAATTTTTAAACATTATAATAGTTATCAATTTTCATTCGACAGATTTAAGATAACTGAGTAAACAAATTGTTCACATTCGTATATGGCACGTATGCTTTTAATTTAACTAATTTTTAGTAATTCTTATTTTCATCTACTAGATTTAATTTTTCAAACTTCGTTAACTCCATTTCTTAATGTCTTTGGTTTGCTTGGCTATCTATAAACAAACAACAAACAAAATCTCTACTAAATTTAATGTATTTAGTAAACAAGATATTAAGTAAGTTTAACTGGTTCACGTAAAATGCAGATTTTAGCTGTGTTATTTAATTTCTGTACTAAAAATATACAAGAATAAGTAAACCATTTGTTCATTATACTTTTATTTGTTATTTCATCGTTATTTTCAAACCCCATGGGATGAATTACATGCAACCTAAATTTTATTTTTAAAGAAAATATACGACTTTTGCATTGTGGATATTTAAGTACTGTCATTATCAAAGCGTAAAAGATTTTCCCTTGGGAAACACTACTGAGAAAGGAAAGAGTTAACGCATGCTTCACTAAGTTCCGCTAACCGTGAAAATTCGCAAACAGAATGGAAAACTGATGATAAATGGAGTGGATATATTCGCCCGAATGCATTAAACAGATACAATTTCATGAATTAACTTTATAAAACATGACTACCGAAAAGAGGAGAGTCAATGGCAAGTTAAATTTGCTTTATGCGTCATAACAACTGATAAATTCTTTTGATATCTATACATAATTGATTCAATTTGCATAATTATTACGTTGGATTTAATGCATTTAGAAGTATTAATTTGTGTTTTCCGGTTGACTCTGCTGAAATAATTAACTTTGCAATCCTTTGATGTAAATTGCTTGGAAAAGCTATTTGTGTGAATTAAAATAATTTCAAAGATATTTATATATTAACTAAGGTTTGTTAATATACATCAGATTATTGATTAACTCCCAAAGCAGAGAGGGAGAATTCACTAAATCAAAATACTACATTTTAGAAAATTAAATTAATATTGAAATAAATACACGATTTATTTCTTTAAGTGTGAGATTTTGATCTGATAATATTTTGATAAATGTTGTCATTCTGAGAAAATGCTTATATTTTTCGTTTTACATCTTATAGTTTAAAATAGTTTTACAACTCTAAAAATAAAAATAATTTTCGTATTGTTCTTTCACCTTAAAGTTGGGGCTTCGGCTAAAATTTCACTTTTATATAAAAAATGCTTGAAAATAATTTATTTAATAACATAAACTTATTAAGTTCATTCTGTAAGATTCTTTGTTTGAAGTAAAATAGAATAATATTCATATTTCAAAGGAGTATAAAAAGAGATACCATTTTTACTTGTCTCTTGATGACGTTAAAGAACATGGGAAACATTTCTTTGAAGTTGAAAGTTAAAATTTCAATAAATGTACTACAAAAATTATATACCATTATTAAAACAACAATTATAGTATGCAAAAAAGTTGTAAAGTTACGATTTTGAGAAGTACAATTAATAATTTTTTTATTTATTTTGTAAGTAAAATATCTGAAAATACATTGATAAAATGTTTCCATTAAGTCAATTAATTTTAGAAATCTAAATAGTAGCATACGTCATTTTCTTCTAAATTAAACATCGTTGTTTCAAATGCATGAAACTTTATGCGATGCAATGTAATGAATGTTCATAATCATGTGTTCATAATAATGTTCATAACCTTGCATCCTTATGCAAGGTTTTAGTAGCATTAAATGTCCGTATTATTTGAAGACAATGTATTCGTTCTTATATAAAGCCAGTTTAAAATAAAGAATCTTAAATAATATTAGATTTAAGCTACTAATATTTATAAGTCTTAAAGTTATAAAAAATCTCTTATAAACAAAAGAACTTGAAATTATATATATAACTTATTTTGTTCAATGTTTCAGTCATATTTCAAATTTAGTGGCATATTTTCAGTTAATTTAATGAAAGTATTAATCTATTGATTATTTTAAAGAGGAGCTCTTAAAATAAATTAGAATGTGTTGCTTAAAACGCTAATTGTTAATATTGTTGAGCTTATAAAATTATTGACTGAAAAACTTGAACATATCCTTGAAACATTTATTTTCTGAAATTTTGTTTAAATGAAGCACATTACAATATATTATAAGTGAAGCATATTAACATTACATAAATCAGGTATAATTTTAATACATTTTTTTAAAATGTTCAATAAGATAAGATAAAAGGAAATTGCTTTATAAATGCATTTAGAGTAATTAAAAATATATTGTATTTGCTGCTAAGTTTTCTATATGGCAAAATAATTGAGATCGTATAATATATAGTAACTGTATCACTTTTACATTATGACACATTTATTTTTTAACATATAAACTAGAATATATGGATCACTAAAATATTTTTAATTGCCAGTGATTTTTAAATTTAGATATTTTTTCATATTTCATTCGCAATTTCTTTTGTATAATCAATTTTTATAAAAATATTTAAATTTTTCTCTACAAAATATACTGGATATAATTATGAAAAAAACTGATCAAATGTAAATAAAATAATTGTTCCTAATACTTACATCCCATTATATAAAAAAGAAATTGGCTTCAAATTCATAAGCAAAATAAATAATTTCTTTTTATGATTTAAATACTTAAAATACATTTTAAAAATATTTGAGAGGCTGAGATTTGTATTGAAAAAAATTACAACAACAGAAATGCTAAAGGATTTAAAAAGTTCCTTTGATATCTAAGTTTTTCTTTCACTGCATAACTTATGAGAAAGCGTTCCTGTTGACACCAAAATTGATTTACCATAAAATGTTCAATTTTTAAGTCCATTCTATCATTTAGTACTTTTACTGCGATCAATTATATTTTAGCTGTTTATACTTGGTTTCGAAAATATTTATCATACAAACATTTAAGCTACTGTCATTGCTACAGTGTTGTATTTTATACCATTTTTATACACTTAATTCTTTCATATTGAGCCGAGCAGGCAGCCGAATGGTTAGCGCTCTTGCCTTCGGTTCAACAGTTCGTGGGTTCGAATCCCACCTTGGGCATGGATGTTCGTAGTGGTTCGGAATCCACTTTAAGCCGTAAGTCCCGGTCTAATTAGCCCTCGTGTGCAAAAAATGACCGTTGAGCGACAAACAAACCAAATCTTTCATATTGAACTCAATACCCAAGTTAAATTGTAGCAACTAATAAGTAAAACTAATATATTTATTCTTTTATTGTTAAATAAAAAAACTAGACTAGTTTTACAATTTTTTTACACAAATTTTATTCAATGAAAATATTTATTTGAAATTAACACAATCTCACTATTTCTCAATTATTCCATAAACTTTAAAATTAGAATGCTAAAAAATAAATTTCAATTAAATTTTGATGCGCTGTAATTGTTTCTAAAATCAGATCAGATTTTACTGTTTATAAAAATGAATATACTATATACACATTCATGAAAATTAATTGAATGTAAGTTTGAATATCACATCAATAATAATATAATGTCAAAACGAAAAGTAATAATATTTTACGTGTATATTTTTGATGTCCATATATAACTTCAAATATACATTTTTGTACTATTTATGTATTACAGCTTCTTCTATTGAATCTTAAGAAAAACGCATATATATTTGTCAGCAAGGTGATATGTTTCATAAATTTTTAACTATTTTTATGCTTTTCACTTGGTTTCGGAATTTGAGTCATTTGCTTATGAAATTATTCGCTTTGCAAGCCATCTTACCGTGTTAACAACATTTCAATATTTTAATACAAACTTTATAACTTTAGTGATTGAACGTTTTGAGGTTAAAAGAATCAATCACCTTCAATTCATTTAAATTCTCTTTTGCAAAACATCTTTAAAAAATCACGACATGTAATTATTTTTCAATGAATTCCTTTACAGTCTTCATATACCATGATTAAAGTAACTAAATTCATCTTGAATGGCTTTGTTAAGTCTAATCCTATATAATATGCTTCATTTCTCAAAAGGAAAACGATATGCATAAAATATTGAAATCTAATATAGCCTCTTACACTGGTACTATTAACTTCAATAAAAATTTTGAAAACTGTTTTCTTGGAACTTCAACTTTCAACTTCTTGAATTTTTGCATTATTTATTATATTAAATAAAATTATAATTTTCTATCGTATATATATTTTCCTAACAGAAAATTTATAGAACAAAATTATATATCCTCAAAACTTTTATCAGTTTCAGCAATTTTATTAAGCAATCAAAGTTATTAAGCAATGAAATAAGCCTAATAAATACGATAGAAATTAAATCTCACTGATGAGAACAGACATTTATGCATTATATATATATATATATATATATATATATATATATATATATATATATATATATATATATATATATATATATATATTTCCTAAAGTTGAATATAAATAAAATATTAACTTTATGAAATAAATAACTTATTTAAACTTAAAAAATGCTATTGTGACTTGTTTTTTTTTAATTTATTGATTTCTTTTTCATACATTATATCGCTTATGTAGTTATGGATTCATTAGTTGAGATTTTTATTACACTGAAAATGCTGCTTATTAAATATGGTAATGTTTTCCATAATTTTTACATGTCAACGAATTTATATCATCATTTAATTAATATTACTTAATTCTAGCTCCTGGGTACAATTAATTGCATATAAAAGTATGATTGCGTTATAAAGCATTTACGAAGATTTGTCTCTCTATGTAAAATTAACTGTGCAAGATTTTTTACAACACTATTCAATCAAGTAAAAATAAAGTGCAAATAGAGTTTTTATTTAGCGAGAAACAAAGAATTTAATTATGCATAAAATATTTTTATCTTACTAAAACAGGTTCTCGTAAGTTTTACATTTATAATATTTTAAAAGATTTTCTACACATGTTTAATAACAATTAAATATATTACTTATGTTAATTTACAAAGCAATATGAATTTTGATGGAGAATACAGTGAATGAAAAGCAATTTCTATCACTTGCGTTCACTATTAATTCAATTATTGTTTTTTGTGAAAGAAAGTTAACTGTTTCCAAAACGCTAATGTTATCTTGAGGGCTAGAGATAATTATATTCGTAACTAAGCATTACTACACGTCTGATGCAATTCAAATTAATTTTTTAAATAAAAATGCCAAAAAAATTTAAAATATTAAAGAAAAAGGACCTATTAGCTAGTTATAGTAACTTATTTTGTTTGCGTTCCACAATATTTCCCTTTAAATTTTTTACATTCATGATTATTTACGAAGAATAAATTTTATTTGTATTTTGTGGTTTTTTTAAACGAAATTTGTAAGAGAAATAAAATATTTGACAGTGATTTTTTTCATCAACATCCTTTAAGTGCTAAAAATAATTCGGCAATTAAAATGAATTTCGTAAAAAACCTGTCATCACAATAATGGAAACAAATATTAATTGATAGTGCAGGAAAATTAAATTGAAACGCATTATTATAAATGCATTATGTTTTGATAGTATTTTATACATTTACTTTTCAGTTATTAAAAAAGATTACATATTGTTTACTACATGCATTAAAATACTTAATAGAAAATTGTAAAAAAATTAAAATTTTGATTTCTACATAAATATTGGGTATATTTAAATGTATCACATACTAATATGGTGTATACTTATATAGTATTATGTAATTTTGATTAACTGAGAACAGTTTCTACAATTGATATTAGACTTACTAAATATGCTTTGTATACTGCGATCTTTTGCTTTAGTAATAACATAAGTACTTATTAAAAGCTTTATAAGACATTTTGAACTTTGAAGCCATCGCAATTTTGAAAATATATGTTTAATTTAAACACAGAAAAATAAACATTATTAACATAAGTTCTTTCTCAAATGGTGATATATATATATAGAATATGAAACTTATATTTTTCTCCTATAATTAAAGAAAAAATCAGACACATACACACACGTGTGCCCACGCACGCTCTCACACAAACGTATATATATTACAATTTTCTGTACATAACAGTGAAACCTCTATTCATATTTAAATAAGCAACGTGTATATCAGAAAATGCTCCATATAAAACCCTCATATTTTATCAGTAATCTGGTTTCGAAATATTTCTGCTTTAGAAAAATCACGCGAAATGTTTGCTTCATTTTTCAGCCCGTTAAGCATAAAAACATCAATATAAAACTGCTTTAATAAGGATATCTCAAATTTAGAATCTTAAAATTTTTTTCTTTTAGAAACGAATAAATTTACATGTATAACAAGAGCTATTCTCTATAGCAGTAAAGATTTTAATGTTTATTTTTAATAATTATGCTAATTTAATTTATAATTTTCAATATACTAAACATCCTAAATAGTGATGTAACATGCTTATAAACGATGCATTAATTGTAATTTTAATATTAAATATTACGTTTTTGAAATTTATTTAGTTATAAAATTCTACTTAAATGCGTTAGTTGATCAAAATTACAGTCAGGGAATTATTCCACATTATTGATTAGGACCAAGAAGTTTTTTTTAATGATACATTTCGTTTTATTTTGCTTAAAATATATCTATACGTCTATATCAAAAAAAACCTGAGAATAGTAAGTTTATAACAATTTTGTAAAATATAAATAAATATATTTATTTATTATTTTTAAGTCATTTACTTGTATTTAATAAATATTAATTAAATATTATATATTTGAAAAAATACACTTTTTTGATTTACATTTGTTCTTTGATCTATTGTTACTTAGTCTTAAATTTTTAAAATATATGCCCAAAACAGAATATTAATGTATGTGCTTAAGGCATTTATAGGCATTGAATCGAACAACATGTTTTTTAATTTTTTGGTGTAAGAATATGAGAAATATTAACAAAGTCTTAAATTTGAAGGAGATATTAATCTATATAGTTTTCTATATGAATATACTTTCGTACTATAGTTTTCCAAGTGTCAATCAATCTTATTAAATTGAAAGAAGCGATACATTTACTTAAAATTTATCGCATACTTAAAATTTAGCGTAATAAAAATTTATATATATTGATTAATTTACTATTAATATGCTTTAGTTTGATACTAGTAATCACAAGTAGCTGTTAGGAAAATATAAATGATCAATTCACAAAATAAATACTCTGTTCGTACAAATTGCTAGTATATACAATTATAAAATAAAATGATTTATCTGATATTTTAAATCATATTTTTAATTTTTCAAGTCATTCAACGCAATTAAATCATTTAAAATTTTATTTTCATATGCACTTTTATTAACTAAATTATATTTAAATAATTTTAACTTAATCTAATTTATGTCATTTTTTCATGGGATTAAGTGTTTTATTACTTTTTAAAATTGAACCAGACATGAACATTGTGAACATTTGATGAAATCTTCAAATACTTCATTATATGCAAATATAAGAAGTTTAGAATTTTCCTATTTTCATTGCAATTCTAATATAAATAAAACTTGTGTTTTGTTGTTTTGAGTTATTCGACAATACTCTAAATGTGTGCGGGTCGTTGCATTTTAAATACAAATGCTTCCAGTACAATGCTCTTTTATTTAAAATATCTTCCACTGTTTGTTGATGTAGAAATAAAATTCGGATATGAATAGGAATTTATTCAGCCGTAAATCCGATAAGCAATGTATGGATGAATAAATATTTCTCAATGTTGATATTAAATAACTTGAAACAAAAAATAGAGCAAATTTAATCACAAATGTTCCGTTACTTAAATTAGTTTTGTGATTTTAGATATTTTTCAGTTGAATGCGGTCTTCAAAATATAAGTCCAAAATAGTAACTAAAGTTAAACTGTTGTTACATTCAGTTAAATATGATTTCTTATTTTAAACTTTCATCAAATAGATATGCCAAATACTGTTTTTAGAACTTTAGACGAAGCATTTTTTATTGCTTAATATAATGTAAAATTTCTGATAGTTATTAGTATTTTTCATCAAGATATTTGTTATAAAAAATTAATATAAAATAGTTTTAATTATGTGACTTTATTTGTTTAATGTTTCATTTTGGTAAATTTAATTTCTATTTTGATATTTACACACCTTTTGTCGTTTTAAAGATACTTAAGAAACACTTAAATTTAAAGAACTTGGTTATTTCTAGTAGAGAAATCATCACTATAAAAAATCAGTATTTACATTGCTATATATATTTTACACTAAGAAAAACAATTGACTAATAAGCATTAGATTTATATGTCAGCTTCTAGAAACTTAAAATTATCGTATTGGCTTATAATTTTTCCTATGTATCGTAATTTATTGTTTTATTATAAAAATATAAAAAAAAAATATTCATTTGAGAATAATTTGAATATATGTAGATAAGATAATAACATCCAATTTGATACTTTTAAAAAATATAGAATTTCTTTTTTTTATAAAACTTCAAATTGTTTTACTTATCAATGGTTACACAAGTGAAAGGTTCAGAAATTTGATTCATTTATATATAAATAACTGTGCATAAGTATTTAATTACCCAAATGGGACATTGTTATCTGAAAAATCAAGTAAAAGACTATGAATTACTTGTTTTTGCATGACATTCTCTTGGTTTTATCTCCAAAAATGATAGAAAATGTGTAGAGTGTGGCAGGCCTCTACGTGGCACACTGAATCTGTCAGTTTTTTTTCTTTTTTCATCTTCTAAAGTACTTGGATTGAAGTATTTCTATTTTTTAATTAGACAATAATATCAAGTTTATTAGCTTAGTGTTTGAATTTCTGGCATTCACTTCAATAAATATCTAAACAATACTTTTAATATCTACTGTAAATTAAAGCAGGTTAGTTACTATCAACTTTAATATATTTTATTGATTGCAAAATTATTAAAAGTATTCGTGTGCTGTGTATAATTATTTTATAATATTCATCGTACTGAAATTTACATATAACCAAAGAAATTTTACTTTTAAAATTAGTATTTTTAGAAAGTGAATTTTTTTTAAAGTTTTTAACAATATCAAGCACTTCTTTGTATTTTTCTTTATGAAAAAAGACATGTTGGGTAAATACAGCTAACAATTTGTTTGAAATCACAGTACCTCATTGCCCAGTTTTATGCTTTCTTCAAGACACTTATTTCCGAGTTAATTAATAATTTGATTCTTTAATTTATTAAATAAACTTGGGTCTATATGCTACAATTCACGCTAAAAATAGATTATTTCGTTAAATAATTTGTATATTTTCTTTTGTAATAAGCTTTAACTGGAAGTTTGTTACACACGAAACTCAAGAGTTAACATTAATTATAATAAATAAGATATACATAATGATGCATAAAAGTCTTTGTCGTATGTTTTTTACCTTTTCAGAATTGTTAATATATAAATTTTCAGTAAAAAATCATTTATTCAATTGCAAATTTATTTTTATAACAATTTATTTTCCTTCCTTATTATAAGATATTTAATATAAGATATATAATGAGATATTTAATTCAAAAATTTACTTATTAAATTCAAAGATTACAAAATTAAGTTGAATTATTTTAACTAATTAAATTAAATATATAACAGTTAAAATAATGAATTCTGAATAATTTTAAACAACAGAAACATCAAATATGTAAGACGTAAATTATCAATGAAATCATAAAATACAATCCATGTAATATTTTATAAATAGATTAAATGGATTGAAAATTTGTAAAACACAACAAATCTTAGTATATCAATCGATTAATATGGTATAATAAATTCAAATGGAAACTTAAATAAATATTTCCTTTTAGTTATAATGATAACAATTTTAATATATTTATAATACTTAAAATGTTATTTACTTTGTACAAGAAACTTGCATTCTTTGCTCATTTATAGAATAAAATTTATCTGAATTTTACCTGAAACCATATGATTTTTTTATAATATTAATATTATATGCCTATTTATAAAACTGCTATTTTAAAATGAAGACATAAACATAATCAATTCAGAAATACGATTTAAATATTTTCTAACAACCAAAATATAAAACATCTGAGGAAAACTCTGGTGGTTAAAAAAACATTTATGTTTAATTTGAATATACAATTATGTTTGATGATTTTCATTTTAATATTTTTTTATAAAATTCAAAATAAATTCGAAAAACAGTTTTGTTTAAAAGTAATGCTTTCATGAACTCATTTTTAACATGTTTATCAGTTGGTATTAATTGCTGAATTCATTAAAAAACATCAAAATATTTTAGGTTACTATTTACACTTAAGTGTCATAAGTAAAAATAAGGGAAGGTTTTTGCTGATAACAAGGAGTATTAAGTAAAAAGTATAATTTTTCTAACAATAGTATCAATCTACGCTCTTTCCATAGCAATGGCATAATTTTATCGAGCAATGAAAAATACTTTAAAAAGCAATTTTTCACTCCATTATTTAACAGAAGTAATAGGAGTTATAATTGTGAGAAAGACACTTAATCAAGATGTATAACAACAAAATTGCAATAAATTGTATGATGGAAATGAAAAATCTATTTTTTGTTGTGATTTTGAATTTTTTTTAATCTTCATATTTTAGTAATTTTTTTCTATTTTTGATGTAAACATTTTAAATCGAAAATTGCAAAAATACTTATAATTAAATTCATGTTATATTCTCCATTGTAAAAATAAATACTCTCATTTTTTCACTGGAAACAAAGCTAAAAGAATTCTTTTATATTAAGAACATATAACAGCTGACGAAAAGGTAAGTTTTGATTGTGTAAAATCTTATACATCAAAATTTGCCTTTTAATAATATGATGAATTTGTATAATGAAACATCAATTGAATGCAATGCCTTACTATTCAGGATAATATTTTTTGGATAATTTTTCACTAAACTATTAACTAAATTTTTATATTTAAGTTATAAAGAAATGATTTTTCTTAAATATAAAAGTTTAAATCAATGTTTTCTTATAAAAATTATACTTTCTCATTTTAAAAAACTACTAAAAAGTTTTAAGGTAAAATAAATAATAAAAGTGAAATCTAAAGCTTAATTTTCTTAAATACTGATAATTTGATTTGTTTTTCTATTTGAACCAATGGAATAGCATATTCTAGCAATTGCTCTTAAGAAATATGCAGCAATTTAAGGATTAATCTCAAAGTTAATCCTATTAGAATTATGAATATGCATCGGAGACATTATAATAGATAAAAATATCTTTATTAAATTGTATTGTCTTGAACGTATATATTATTACGTTATATATAACATTCAAAGTACTTTGATACGAGCTAGCTGTCAAATTACTAGCTGCCTGACCTTTGCTTCAAAAATTCGTATGATTAAATCCAACTTAGACCGTAAATATTTATACTGATTGACTCGAAATACATTTAAACTGTAGTTTCCCATCGAGTTAGTTCTCGTAAGAGCTGATAGATTCTGTTATTTTCCATTGAAATACTTTATATTTGGAAAACGATATATAATACTTTCTTCACAAATTAAAAAAAATTAATATTCAATTGAAGAGTTTACGTAAATGGTAGAATTTTTATTTTCCATATTAAATAAATAAAATTTCGGGACCTGACCGCACCACCCACCACCGAGTCCAACAAGGGGATGCAGACCAGCTGCACCAGTGCTAGCCAGGTCCTATACGCTCACAGAATGAACCTCTTATCTACCCAAAGAATGAACCTCATATCTGTGATTTGGAAGGCCAATGCGCCAACCCTCCATCATCGAGCTTTGTGGGACAAAAAGCCAACTCAACAAGTTATAAATATATTAAGAAAAGCACTAAAGATTTAAATATGTGTATCAAATGTATTTAATATAATAGAAAGGTTATAGTGTAAAAAAATACTTGGATTAAGACTATGTTTAATTATAAAATAAAATATATTGCGGAGATGTTATTGCAGTATGACATTCAGATAATAACAGGAAATACGTAGAAAATGAGGCTTAGAAATTATTTCTGGTTAAAAGAATGGTGCAGAAGAGCAATGCCGGTATAAATCATAAATAAAAGAATTTATTTCCCAAGAAGAAATATTGTTCACTAAAGAATTTAATTTCTCTTACATTAATTTCCTGTAAAAGAAAGGCTTGCTGTAAATAAAAAAATAGAATTTAGTTGATTAGATTTTTAAAAAGAGGAAAAACAATTTTTTTATGTAATTTTGACAGTTATTAACGGTCAACTTGCATTTTATAATTATAGATGCGAATAAGATATTTGAATGTAAACATTTACTTTTATATTCTCTAAATTTTTAATTTTGTCTTTGCATTGTAATGATTTGAATTTATCAATATGAATGTGAAAAATATTTTTCTTAATTATATAAAAAGAAATTTTATATATAAGACAAAACAAAAAGATGTAAAAATCCTAATTAAATTACCTTAGAACTTTAAGTTTTGTGTTAAAAAACTATTAGGAATACATATGTAGCATTTTAAATTATAAATATATGTATAAATGATATTTTACTTAAATAATTATAAGTAAATAATAATTTTCTGTAAACTTTTTTTAATTAAAAAACGTTCAATAATCTGGATTGCTTAACAATACACTTGATATTATACACTATTTATGTAAACACTTATGTTCACATAAATATGATAAGAAATATAGTTTTGTTTCAGACTAGTTTGCAATGATTGTTTTAAAATGATCAGTTATAACTTATGTTATAAAATAAATTAGATTGTAATTTGCATTATGATTTGATTATATTTTAAAAGATTCTGTTATTTTTTTAAAGATTTAATACTAATATATATATAAATTTGTGTGAAATAGTTAACTGCAGTAAATATTTTACCATATTTATACAAAATATGAATATATTTCAGTTCCATTTTCAATACTAAAAAATCATTATCAGATTTTAATTAAATGTTATAAAAAAGAATATTCATTTGCTGTGTATTAAATGATTTTAAGTACTAGGATACTATTCACAAATTTTGCAAAAAAATTATTTTATTTAATTTATTTATAATTTTAATGCTTAAAAAGCACATTGAAATTTGCAGAGAATATTTTTAAACCTGAATGATATACATTTATTTCCAATATAGGGCTGGCTATAATTCTTTTCATGTATATTTCAGATTATTTACTTGGTATACATTTAGATCTTTTCACTGTGGAAATTTAATAATAACTTTCAAAGAAGAAAAATTAATTAGTTTCAATATGCTTATAAAAAATATTTTACTATAAATAATATGTTTTAATTATATATTTATACAATGAAGACTATAATAAAAGAAATTTTGATGGAATATCTTTCATAAATTTCATCATTTTAACTTCTGTTAAAAATAAAATTTAGTAAACACAAAGCATAAGTCGAAATAACACACTATCATATAATTTATTAAATATATCAAACATATTCAAAATCATTTCTTGCATTTTTTTAAATTCTTAAAAATTTACATTTTGATGAACTGCAACTTCTCTGAGCGTTTTTAATAATCGAATCTGTGTTATAAGCGGAATAATTTAAGGGAACAATTATGCTCTTGGACTTATTTTTCTGGCTAACATGACGATCGAAACATTTTTGAAAACCGTTCGTACAATTTTTTTGTGATCTCAGTTTGTTCTTAGCGTTTTTCAAAAAGTATAGTTTCATTAAAAATTTCTGTCAGAAAATATTGGAACATAAAAGAAACTTGAATGTATAAAAATAAATTCGTTTCTATAGCATGATAATTTATTAAATATATTTAAGATATCATTAATAATCTTATAAGTTATAGTGTATTTTAAATATTATAAATAATTTTAATCTATCTTTTTAGTTTGTCTCGTGATTTTTGCATTTGCTTGATTGAAGTGTAATTAGTGAAAATGAAAATTTATGATTTTGCTGCATATCTATCATGAAAATTTTCAAATTTAAAATTTGGTCTTCCATTTTTGTCAACTGTTTTATTAAAAATATTTCATAAAAATAGTATTCCTTAATTCAAAATGTATCTCGAAACACTTAAGCACTTTCACATAATATATTATATTTTTATGGAAATATACGTTTTTATGTGCACATAAATAAATATTATGCAGGTAAACATTCATATGAAAAGTTTTTGAAGTGCGATTTATGAAATGCATGTAAATAGACTTGCAAATATTAACTATCTATGCAATAAACTATAATACGGAATAAGTTTTTTAATAATATAGTTATTTTTTACTATTATAATACGGTATCAATTTATTACGGGATAAGTTTTTTTTTTCTTTTCTCTTTCCTGTACAGGATTTTGTTTCATTTTAGGAAAAACTATGCATTCTTTATATCATAAGAAGTTAATTTGACTTTATTTAAGGGTTTATAATATATTAAAAAATTAGATTAGAAATTAAATAAATATCTATTAAATAATAAATAAAATTTTAGATGTGTTAGTTAAAAAAATTTTATTCTATTTGTAACAATCAGAAGGAATACCAATGAAAACAAAATCCCCATAACTTTGTAAGAAATAGTACACTAATTACTTTTGATATCACAGAAGAAAAGACATTTAATTCAAATAATGTTTTAAAATATCTTGGAAAATGTTTTTCTCTAATGCGTCTTGAAAATTCAAACATTTTTATGGATATGCTTTATTGTATGGAATAAGAAGCATTTTCTAGTATTTGCTTCCACGAAAGATAAACCATTAATAGCCATTGAAAGTTATTTTTTAAATTCATATAAACACTTTAAAAATTTCATATCAATAGTCATTTTGATTGTATTCATTAATATAGTATTGAAAGATATTGATACACAAACAAGTTCATTATCTACTTTTCTAAGAATTGTATTTTATTATCTCCTTATTTTTTGCTCTAAATTATTCAATACATTTTTCTATAATTTATGGTTATGCAATATTTTTATCTTAGATATTTTACAACGACATACTTAGAAAATTAGTTTCAAAAGTTTTTTAAAGTTATATTTGAATTTTTTAATTGCCAATACTAGTTCTTAACAATTTACACTTAATTTTATAGTTAATGATTTTGCTATAGTTAGTTTTATGAGTCACATTGCATTTTTATTGCAGTCAATCAGATTTTTGTATAAACATTTCCTCGATTCATTATGTTAAAGTAATTTCCTTTCTAAAAGATTGTATTTCTTCATTTCTGAATATTAAAAACGTTATTTTACAAAGAATTTTGTTTTCTGTGCTATTTTTATTATTAATATTTAAATTTTTTTAAGAAAATAAGCATCATCATTGCAAATTTACTATTACATTCTGTCACTGCACCTTACATTTATCAAATATAAAATATTAGTAAATTTTTATGCAATTTGTTATGCTAATATTTTAGTAAAATGATTAAAATTAGTAAAAGCAAAGAATTTTGTAAACAAAAATATTGATTAGTATTGATATTTAAATACCTTAATACATTCAATAAAACTACATATTCAGTTTACAGAAAAAATAATTTTTTTTTTTTACGAAAAAAAATTTATTTCATTATATGGAATGTTGAATTTTATAAGTTAAGTTTGAACGAATGTTTACTGTCTATGGCATAATAAGTTTTTATAACAGAGTTATTAGTGACAAGAGACTTAAAAAAACATTTTTATGAAATAAAAAACATTCAATAATAAAGTATTATTCATATAGATATTTTGTTGAAGCCCACTCAAAAGAAATTAATTAATTTTTGAGGACTTAAGTAAATTAATCTAAGTGATTGGTACATATTATAATTTTTTTGATTCTCATAAGTCATCGAATTATGCTCGAAGATATCTCTACACTATTTAAAAATCCTTTAAACCAGTGCAAGATTATATTAAATATTAATTAGTTGTAACAGGATTATATTTAAAATTGAAGTGTAATTTCGTTTTATTATGCATTAAATGTGTGCGTGTCTATTTTTATGCACATAATTGAAAACTCCAATAATTTATCAAGATTAGAGTAGCTTTAGATTAGAACTAACAGAATAAATTACAATATATAATAAATACAAGTGAATAAATGATAAAAACGTATATTATCTTCTGCAATTTCAATAAGTGTGATTAAGCCTCCATAGTTGTATTTGTCTTTTTTCTGATATATGTAGAAATGCTAATTTTAAAAATACTGATAGTTAAGATATAATGTAAAAATGTACATGCCTTAAGAAATATTTCAGTTATTCATTAATAGCAAGCATTTTTTAATTAAGTTTTATATGAATTTATATATAATGTACCATTTATTGAAGAGTTGTTAAAATTATTTTAATGAAATTTGCTTGTAATATATATTATAATTTATTTGAATCTTCAAATTCGATCAATTTTCCAGCAGAAGATGAGTTTTAAAACTCGTATTTTAAGTATTTAAATATTTTGAAGTGGAATTACTTGTGCATTTGCATCAGATATTAGATGAAGTAACAATATTTAGAGATTTTGGGATCAGAATATATAATCATTTTATCAAATATCCCTTAGGCAACATCTTGCATTTAAACATTTCATAAGGGTGAGTGTTTAAGGCTAATTGAAATGATTACTTATTCAAGAATGACATAAGAGCCTCTCTAATACAATTCTATTAATTATACCGAACATAATAACTTGATAGCTTTCTTGAAACTATACTGTGTACTTACAAAATACTAAATTCATTTTAAAATTATATATTATAAAAAGTATGAATAGTATTAAGTTAATATAATATATATGCATATAATATTATGATAATAACTAATTCAATAATGTAGTATTCAGTATTATTCCTATATAAAATATTTTTCAAATAATAAATTTGTACTTAACTGTAGTAATAAGAAATGAACCAAAAATATATTTAATCATGAAGTTTATCACATTATTTTACTTTAATAAACCTTACAAATACATTAAAAAATTTTCTAGGCATAATTTTGCTTATGTAGATATATTTTTAGATATGAAATAAAATTTCTAATAATCTAAATTGATAAACATTTTTTTGAGATATTTTTGTTCAGATTTCAAGAATTAATAACCACATTGAACTTCTGTCAGATTCTTCGAATATTTTATAAAAATATCCTTTTTTTTTTTTTTGAAAATATAATATTATGATTGAGAAACATTAAAATATTGTAACTGATAAGGAGTTAAAATGAAAATATCAATTAAATAACTTTTTAAAAAATAAAAGTAATATAATTTTTAAAACAGATTGTAAGTTTTAATTTAAATAATTATTTAAATTTTATTCAGAAAATATAATTCAGATGTTTATTACTAAAATCCCTTAATTTAGTTTCAATTTCCTCCTTGCTAACCCTAAGAGAGACTTAGTGAAAGGCAATTTTCATCAAACACAAGCTTTAACAATAATTCAATTATTTGTTTTTGGAACAAATAGGAATTACCTGTTCGTCAAGAAGGTAGATTAGATATCTATCTTGAGAGACCACGAAAGTTGCATTCGAATTTCTACTGTAATTAAATGCCACTTTTAGGTTGATATGCTGAGATTAAATGATTAATAAATAATTAAATGTAGCTAATAAAATTTGTGGGATACAAATCTTACAAGAGTTGAAAGGAAATTTTAATTTAGTTTTTTTATATACAAATATCACTTTTAAATAATATCTAATCTAATTTTTGAAATAAGTTAAAAACTGTGCTTAATTATATCAAGTGAAATTTGCATAGAATTTGAGACATAAAAATTTCATTTTAAGTATAAAAAAATAAGTTTTATGTATGATATTAACGTATGTGTAATATATGCAAACCATAGTTAAGTAATAAATACTTATTATTTTGATTAATTATAAAATATGTTTTGATTTTATGAATAAACTTGCTATTTATATAATATTGCTCAAAGTGAAACAAAGTATTTAAATCACTTGTTTAGTTCTATGTTGTTTCTTTTATAATTATATTTTTGTTCTTGATAAAAAATTGTTTAAAATTAAACATCATTTGCAAGAAAACAATAAAAATCACATCTATACAAGTCAAGATATCGTAATACAGTTTTAATAAGTGTATTGATCCTATTACTGATTTGTTAAAATATCAGTTTTAAGTTAGATTAAAATATTTTAAAAAAAGTAATGGATTTCTGTACAAATATTCCCCGATAATGTTTTAATTTAGTGTATGAATGGCAACTAAAATTACAACTTATTATATAATTACAACAATTATTTAACCACCTTTCAGTAAGAACTTGATTAAATGAATACGCTTGGTCTAAATTAATATTTAAAATATTCAATTCAATAAATTAATAAATATTTCAAATTAATTCACTGGTTTGACATTAGCAATATATTTCCATAATACTTTATACAATAATCAATTAATTCTAATACTTAATGCTAGATTAATTTCATTTCTTATAAATGTTTTACTAAAAAATTAATCTGTATAAATGAACAAACCGAAATATCATTTTTCCATATGTGACTCATCTCTTATGTGGATTTGTTTTCGTCGTGAGAGGCTTTATTGAATCTTAATTACTAAAACGTTATTAATTTTGGATATTTACATGTCATTATCCTACTTCTGGGAAAAGCATCAGATATAACAGTTTAAACAAACCAATATTGATTCTAATTTATAATTGTTTGTATTGAAAGTTGCTCTGATTTGAGCTAATGTTGATATTTTTCTGAGACTACAATTTAATTGGAAAAAGAATATAATATTTACATTAAATGGGAATAGGGTAGGAAATGACGAGGGATACTTTATATATTTTTGTAATTAATTTTATAAATGATAATTTTATAATTGATTAATTGAGGCAATTGATTTGTAGATATTTTTATAATTAGTTTCTAAAATAAGCAAAATCTTGTTATAAAATAGTATTTGTCAAAATATAATGCCTAATTTGTTTTGTTCTTTTAAATTTCGAAACAATGATTTCTAATTATAATAAAATAATATGTAACTTGAAAATTTGTTTTTAGTAATAAAAATTAATATATTATCCTGAAAAATAACTTCAAATTTTGATCTAATTGTTGACTTTGAAAATAAAAATCGTATAGACAATTTATGAATTCAAATCTAAATCCATAACGAAAGTTGAATTCATTAAATACTAAATTTTGCATTGTATTCGAAATATCATAAAATGATGCAAATACAGAATCTAAATTAGTGATAAATCTTAATATCACAAAAATATAATTTTCTTCATTCAAAGAAAATGATTTGTTAAGGATTTAAAAATTTTCAGGATGACCCAACGGTCCTACTTTATATAAAAGATTTAAATAAAATTACAGAAGTATCATTAGATCATTAGATAGTTGTGTTTCAGCAAAGTTACTAAATTTTGATGATTCAAAAATATCTGAATCAATACCAAGTTCATAATAGGTGAAATTAAAATCAGAGTTACAATGTTTCTTAATTTATTCTTATATAATTTTAACAAAACGTAAGAAAAATTAATATTTCTTCATAATTCAAAAACCATAATATGCTATTCTCAACTTATGATATTCACTGTACTGTGAATGCCATATTTACCATACATCTTTGTGCAATACTCCTGAACGTGTTGGCTGAGCTGGCAGCCGAATGGTTAGCGCTCTTGCCTTCGGTTCAACAGTTCGTGGGTTCGAATCCCACCTTAGGCATGGATGTTTGTAGTGGTTCGGAATCCACTCTAAACCGTAGGTCCCGGTCTAATTAGCCCTCGTGTGCATAAAATGACCGTTGAGCGACAAACAAGATGAAGATGACTGAACATGTTGTATGCATGTATATGTATTACATAAAATTGCTTTAAGGTGTAACTGATTTTTTATTTATTTTTTTTTTGTAATCAGAAATTTCTTATTCATATATTACGAGTAATTAAAAGAAGTATTTGAATAAGCCTCTATATAACTTTTAAACAGTAAAATAATGCACCATGTAACGTAAAATTATAATCCCAATTTCAAACTCCAGAAAAGTTTACTTTGATATTTTCACTTTCTGTGTACCCACCCAAAGTAGTTATCTATGCTCCAAATGCAAAGTTTCCTCTAAAGAAAGAACATAAAGTTTGCATTTTAAGTAAAGATACAGATGGTACTTTGTTAAATGCCAAGGTCTTCAAAGATTCGCATATTCTACGGAAAAGTATTCGGTGATGAGTGAAAAATTATTCTCAGTGCTTCAAACTAAAATAGTTTTGAAAATTAACTTCTTGAAAGGTTTCCAGAAGAACTGGATAATTGTTTTTAAAATAAATAACCAGAGTAAAGTTAATTGGTTACAAAAGCAATATTTATTTCACACTTTGTTGTGATATAAAATATATAACAAAATATGGTAAAATTTATAAGTAAATTAGAAGCTTGAATTTCACAAATTTAATCACATGTTAAATCATAAGCTGCGAAATCAATACTACTAAATCAATAACTACAATAATTATAAAAAAAGGCTTTTAACTTTTTATTTAAATTTTTATTCACTTTTAATTCTATCATTCTCAACCAAAAATTCAATAATTTATAATGATAATCTTTTTCTACGAATTTATGTGTGCCGTGCTATGTATCAGGTGACCACAAGTAAGCAATGTTGAGAAAGTAAATTTTGCTTAATAATCATAGAATATTTTGATAAAAATTACTATATTCTACTTAATTCAAAAGCAAATCCTAAATTGATCAATCTGTTGATTTATATCATTATAAAATATTAATTCCTTAGTAACTACAGAAATTAATTTATATCAAATATTCAAAAATGAATTTGTAATAAGCATTTATTTTATATGAAATAAATAAAAATACATAATTTAACATATGGTTTCATTAAAAATTTAGCAGTAGTTATTTTATATAAAGCACCAAAAACAATTTAAAATTTACAGAAGAAATATATTACTGAACCATGATAGATAAATACTTTATATTATAATCTGAATAAAAAATAATATACCAATTTGAGAAGAAAGGTTTACAAGAATAATAAATAATTATCAAGGAAAAATATTAAAAATTATACAGTACATATTATAGAAAATCATAATATCCTTTGAATTAATAAATTTTATTCTACTTATATTTTGAAAAAATTTTACGATTTAAAAGTGTTATTTTCCATGTAAGAGATTAAATATTTATGGATAAAATATGGAATTTAACTTCAAAATTTAACAAAACATTCATGCAAGTTCTTCCTATTCAAAAATGTACGTAGTTTTAAATTTTATGTATGAATTTCTTACAAAATTTTTCATATAATCATATTGTACTTTTATTAATTCATTTTTAAGTACTATTTTCAAATAGATATGAATAAATATTGCCATATTTCTTTCAACTAGTTATAACTTGAATATAAATTAAAATAATTTTTTTATGTTATTTGGTACACTAATATAATATCTCACTCGTCACTAACTTACTATTTAGACTTTTGATAGCTATATGAGAATGCAAAATATGCAATTTAATAAATTTTCACGCACGTACAATTGAATATGTTTTAATAATTTTTTTTATTTTATTCTTAAGATTATTTTCGAGATTATAGTATTAAAAAAGAAATACATATCGTGACTAATTTATTTAGTTATGATTAAATTACAGCTAAAACTGATATTCTATTTGAGTAGAAAAAATTACCTGCTATATATATATACATATTAAGAATAAATGTAAGACATTATTTATACAAATTTAGTCCACCAAACTTCTCTGTATATACTATAATAATGAAGGAATACGCAAATTTGATCAAAATTCAAATTTGTTTGCAAACATTTGAGGCAATTTTTATTTGAATTCTCGAGTCTTCAAGCAGTTTGTCTGAATGAAACTACATCTCTAAAAGAATGGATTGAAATACAAATGAATTTCAGAATGGAAGATTAAAATAAGTTTAATTAATTTAAAAGAAATTTTATTTAACATAATAAGAGCTCATAATAGAAGTATAAAGTCTTACAAATACAGATTTTCACTCCTCATTATAGACTAATCTCTAGAATTTATTATAAACTGTTTAACTATCTACAATTTCTTACACATGAATTTGTAAGAGAAAGCGCTTCAAAATATTGTGATAGTTTTATGTAAAATAATAAAGAAACGGGAAAACTCCCGACAAACAACAAATGTTTATCAATGCAAATACAGTATTGATTGTATTTCAATGCGATACACTCTACATTGAAATAAAAAGTTACAACTAATAGTTCTCTCATAGCTTTGTTCATTTTACACAAATCATTAAAAGTGGGAGGCTAAGTAACTAATTAGAAATTATATATATTTTTAACTTAAAATGATTTTTATTTCTTAATTTAAATATTTATTCCCATAAATTTGGCACTACCGTAAATTAATGTAATAACAGCATATTTTTATATATAAACATATTTACGTTGTTTAGAACCAATATTATGCAGATGAAGTAGCATACATATTTTCAAAATTCAAGCATATTTAACAAAAACATTTTTTTATGGAATCTTTGATTTTCTTTTAAAAAGTCCACAAACTAACTCTGAAATTTTTACCTAAGACTTCTGTAAGTGTAGAGCTTAAAATACCAAAAAGCAACATAATTTTAGAACTAATTCAATTATTATTTAACTTATAAAATATGTGTTCTATTTTCAAAAAAATAATTTATGCATCAAAATTTTTTCTTTAATTTAAAAATTTTTATTTGAGCAATTTTTTAAAATCAATATTTATTATATTTAGAATATAATTTATATTCTACTCAAACAAATGAGGTTATAAAAATTCACATGACTTTTTGTTAAATTAATATTGATTGGAATTTTTGGTACAAAAATTGAATAAAAAAATAAAGATTAAGAAAATCGTAAATGTTTGAAAATAAAATTTAAGCAGGTAAATTAATTTTTGTAATTTGTACATTTGAACCTCTATCAAGCCCATATGTCATTGATACTTTTATATTTATACGCTATTTTATGAATCAGGTATATATTTAAAGTTTCTGTCTTCAATTAGTTTTATATTTCAATTCCAAATTAAATCCATTTGAAATAGTTAAAGGTAACTTTAAATGACAAGTGATAAATTGTATGTGGACACATTACATTTCTTAATTTCTTGTTACATTAGTGTAAAATAAATGGCTCAATAAAAGCTGATGCCTTTTGATCATAACAAAACTGTGTTGAATTTGTAATCAAAAGTTAACTATTGTTAATTATTGTTTTATAAAAAAGCACAAGTTTAAAACGCTAATAAAGTTAAAAATTCATGGGTATTGTTAATAACAATAATTTAAATTCAGTTTTTATTTTGAATTAATTCAAATACTGAAAATATAAACTATTTACTCATTACTAAGAGTAATTTGATAATAAAATATTTTCACATCTGTAGATAAACCAGAAATTTTTTGTAAACCATTAAAATGCTTGTTATCAAATTAAATCTAAATAAGCAATTTTTAAGTTAAGATTAATGAGAAAATTAATTATGATATATTAATTAATTAATAGCAAAATGTTAATGATATTAGTTGTTACAACATGACATTAATTACATTTTTAATTGAATTAAACCTCTGAAAATCTAATGTTTTTCTTGAAGTAGAGGTATCTATAAAATATACTGTCAATTTATACTTATCAATATGTTATGTATAATGTATATTCTTATATCTTACATATTTTGAAAAAATAGAAACATGAATTAAAATATTTGAAACTTTTTACACAAAAATAAAAATTGCATTATTTTAAGTTATATCATAACATATTTCAAAGATTCGTAATTAATATTAAATAAAAAATATATTCTCTCGCTGTCTCTCTCTCTCTCACTCATAAACACACCCACATGTATTGTAACTTATTCCTGAAAATTTTATAAAATATTAAACACATTTTTATAAAATAGAATTTAACAAATCTTATTTTTTATTAATTATTATAATTGCATATATTAGATAGATATATAGTAACAAAATTATAAGCAAAGAAAATTAATAACAGCTTTGAATTATAAAAAAGAAAAATTTAATTACTTAATGTTGTGAAACAAAAAGATCAATAAAAATGTATATGCAATTTTAATTATTTATAATATTTATGTTTAAAGGCATTTATAAGGGGATTTAGAGGATTTAAGCATTTTTAAATTTTTATTATTCAGCGGTCTATTGGTATCTAATCATTAATAACTTTCATTGTTTATGTATATCGAAGCAACGATTTTACTACTGATTTCTATCAAAATAACTGACAAGAAGTAAATATATCAAAGTCAAATATGTTACAACTACTCAATATTTGTTTGAAAATAAAAGCTATTTGTTTTTTAAATGATTATAACCACATCAAATTATTTTGATCGTGTCAGTAATAATAAAATTAAACTTGTGTCAACATTAACCTTGTGTAAAATACAAAATTTATTTCATTAATCATCTACATCATATTTTAATGTAAAAAAAATTATTATAAACTGATTTAAATTGCCTATATTTTAGAAAATGATTCATAAATATTTAGTTACCTATTTTATGCACATTTCAGACTTATTAGAAATGTAAATGTGTTGAAATAATATTTAAATAATATTGCATTCACTCTTTATTATTTCATTACTTATCTGAATTCTTATGATAAAATTATTTCTCAAATTTACTTATGGTTTATCAGCCAATGCAAAAAACAGAATTATATTTCAAAATAGTTCATTTAAAAAATCAACAAAATCATTTGACGATTGAGACGTTATTTTGAAGTTTTTCAGACCTATTGGGTTTTAAAAATTGCTGAAACAGTTTCACTACTTTCAATTTAAAAAACATCTTTGAATTTAAGTTTTCAAGCGTTGTTTTAGCCAATTTATTTCATTAAATGATATTACATCTTCACAAATAGCTCAGATGGTGGAAGGCACAGAATCAAATGTTAATTCACTTAGAAAATATATAATTTTAACCTTCAGTATACTGAAAGTAAATATTATTATTCAAGCGGAAAGAAGAACCATCCCCAGGGACTTGTAAGGTGCTTTATGAGTAACGGCAACGATCTAAAGTTAGCTTCGTTAAATGCCGTTATACATGAAATGTAGAAACTGAACAGAAACTACTTACAATGAATAGTATAAGTTGTGTGCGCTCCGATGACTTCAGCAGACAGTTTCCGAAATATATTTTCGATGCAAGGAAGAGAAAATTCACCATGTGAAATGAAATTTTTCTGCTTACGACATAATTCTGCATGGGTATTTTATTCATGACTTTTTTAAATTGCTTACATTGAATTTTCAGTTCAATGTGGCTTTTAAAAATTTAAATTTCACTGAAAATGAGAAAGTTATTTAATTGATTTAAGATACTTATAAATCCATTGAATCATTTTTTGTTTAATATGTGTAATACAATAATTAAACATATGAAGTTCAAAGAATAAATATTTTCCTTTCCAAAATATAAATAATTAAACAAAAATATTTCAATTTCTGTAATTTAGTTATAAATTTATTAATAGAAACGTGTTTAGTTTCGTTTAAATAATATTTAAAACAATGTATATTTGAACGAAAAAAGCAATATTGCTTTATTTTCCTAATACCACATTTTAATATTTTTATTCCCTCTAGCACGTTTTAGTATTTGATTTTTTCAGGTGTATAAAACTCCGAAATGAATAAGAAAGGTATTCATTAATAAAGTATTTAACAATCATTATCAATTGATATGATTTGATATATTTGAAATGAACTCTTTATTTAATAATGACTTTGTATCACATTTAAATAAACAACTATAAGTTGAAGCCTTTGTATATCATTTTAATACTGCTCTACATTCTTCATTATGTTTATATCTTAGTCTCGTACGTTTTTCCTTCTTAAAAAGCCATGTAGTAAAATATCAATTTATAAATAAATTTTTGTATATATTTCAATAAATATTACTTTATTACTCACAAAAAATTATTTCTGCAACTGTCTTGATTTATCTTTTAAGAATACTTCATTAAATGCAAAATGCGATTTAATGACATTTCTAATAGCTGATTAATAAATAGTTCTAGTGATGAATTTCTCCATATATCTATCGACATATTTTATTCCTTAAAATCTTCTAAATCTAAGATTTTGGTTACAACTATATCTGAAAAGGTGAATGCAATCTTAAGACAACAATTTAACAAAATCTTTCAAATGAAAATTGTTTTATTAAATATTTTATCTGCCAAATTTATTTTTTATTTAGAGAATAAAACTATTAATGACGAGAAAAATAATGTTGAATTATATTTTTTACTGTGTTGTATTACCAAGAAATTGTCATTATTTTTATGATTTCCTTACCTTTGGCGTTTTAACTTAGTTTCAAATACCATTTTCTGAAAAGATAGTGTTTAGACACAAGACAAGTGTACGATATAATTATTTTGTACAGACACATATTTGTTTTCTGTTCACATTTGTAGATAGACATTCATGTAGATATATTCTTCACGCATTAGCTAGTGTTAAAAGAAAAATATATAAATTATGTGAAAAATTTAATTGGTGATACATATAATTTTGATATATGTATATTCTAAATTAGTTCTGGTATGCTAATAAAAATGAAATAATAGATGCTTGAGAATATAAAAATTTAATATTAAATCATATTTTATAAAAGAATTTCAAGATATTAAAGTACGTAACCTATTCTTTACAATGAATCAGATTTGCTTTCAACGTAGTAACAAATCATCTAATTTAATATTAAAATCTATTAGAATTTTTTCTTAACCATAAAATTATATTACAATTTAACTGTATTTTTGTAACTATAAAAGCATTTATAAAAGATTTTTAACTTATATAAAACTCAAATTCCTTAAAAATATTTTTAATTGCATGTGCTGATGGATATAAAGAAATCCTTACAAACATTCTTTTACTTACAAATTTAACAATACAAATTGTAAATTTTATGTCTAAATGCTCATATTTCTTGCATTTTATTTCAACTTCCTCTTTCAATCCCAATACATTATTTTTTACCATACCGTATCAAAAAATAGCATTCTTTATGGAATTAAATGCATATTTGAATAAGAAATGTTTGCGAGAACATCTTCATTTTAATCATAGGATAATACGCATAAAAAATTTTAAAAATATTTTTTAACTGTGTGAAATAATTTTAGACTTGCATATTAATGTTTCTGTTCTCATTTTTTTAAATTTATAATATTCATGAAAACTAAATACTTAAAGTAGAAAGAGTTTACTTGCATAATATAAGAAAAATTTTTATTATAAATATACTTACAGTGATTATTCTCCAATCTTTTGTTTCAAACTATTACTTTTTGAAAATACTTAGAATAAATCACCCAAAATTTAATGATCTCACTATTTTATTATGTTAATAGGCAACTTCCTCGTTTAATATAGCTTTTTGCATAGTTAATTTAATGGACGTTTTTTCATTTGACTAGTTTTTAATAACTTAATATTTGCCAACATTATAAAGAAGCTCGTATAAATGCTTACTCTAAAACGCCCTGAAAGAAAAATATATTAATTAACATAGAAATTGTTTCTATGGGAAATTTGATTTTGTAGTTTAATTTGTTATAAAAAATAAAATTTGCTAAAAAACAAATGTACGCACATTTTCATAATGGGGAACAAAATATATAATAATCTTTCATTTAACCCTTAAAATAAAAGTTAGCTCACATAAAAAAGGTAGTGTAGGAAATTCAATGGATTTTTCTGTGGTTCCAATTTAAACACCTGAAGAATATTAAATATATATATAAAATATAAAACTGTTATTCCATCTTTTTTAAAATTCTACTGTAACTTTGATTTGAAAATAAAAGAGCTGTTAACTGTCACAATATTTATCACTTCTTATTACATTTTATGAACTCGAATACTCGATACTCTTGCTAATGAGCTTAACTAACAGAAATGTCAAAAAATTGAGCTAACTATTCCTTTATCAATCTGATGTGTATTTATAAACTTTGAGATAAGCTTATCCCTTTAAGAAAATCTTATTTGATTATTTTAATGTTGAAAATGCATTATTCATAGAAATAAAGGAAAGTATTCAATAAAATGCAACGAAGAAATTAGTTTTATTATATATTGAAAAAACAACAAATTATTCCTTAGATCTTATTGTGATGTTACATAGGTAAAGAAACCAACAAACATTTTGTAAATTTATGTACTTAAATGATATTTCTTTATTAATAACAAAATTGTGACTCTTATATATGAAAAAGTAAGTATTTGTACACAGAACTGAAAACAATCAACAGCTTAGAGGGAACATTATTAAATTAATGCTAAGAGTAACATTTTGCTGCTTATAATACACAAAACAATGTTTACTGTATCGAAAAAGAAATTAAATAAATTCCTTCGAGTCAATTTACTTTATAGAAATTCATGTATGATGTAAAAGGTACGTTTTTTTTCTATATGGATTAAAAAAAGAATATCACTTTAAAAAAGCAGGTTGATATAATCCATTAATTTAATGCTGCAAAATACGCTTAAAGTCGTACGATAATCACTTATTATGTTCACTGTCACCAGTAAGAAAATCTGCGATGCTTGACATTATGTATTTTCAGGTTACATTTCAAAATGTGTAAAACATAAAAAGAAATATTAATGTTTTACACAAATGCATTAGTAAAGGCATTATTTTCTTTTATATTTAAAAAATATGTTTTTATAATAACTGCTAAAATAATATACATTATTAATGAAAAAATGATATTAATAAACTTACTAACATAATTCGCATGTATATATATATATGTATTTTATATTCAAAATTCAGTTTAAACTGAAAAATATCTATTAAATTAAATTATTGAAATCAGTTATATATTGATAGATAGATTTTTAATTATTATTATATTCATCAATTTTTGCATATTTTTTATGCAACTACTATATTTTTAATCGCTTACTGCAACAATAAAAAATGTTCAAGAAGAGTACAATATAAATATGTAAGATAACGAAGGCTTTCCCTATTGTTTATTGAGTTATTCTTCCTCATTATAAGTTTACTTTATGGACGAAATCGCTCATATATGGTAAAGCCGCTAAAATCCTACTGTATCATATCCATTGGAAGTAAGTCTAAATATAAATTATAAATGGAATACAGATTTCATTAATCAATATCTGTGTGTCTTCTATTGCCACACCCATATCAGCTGTGTTGCATTTTTTAAGTCTTGTTTTAACAACTGTTTCAGATAAGAGTTCGGAATGCAGATAATAGAATAGCCATGCTCATTTAAGCTTTTGCTTTTTTATCCAATATTTCTTTGTCCATTGTGCTGTAATGAACTTCATGTCCATGCAAATTGAATAAAACTTTGATATGTAATTTCTTAGAACTCAACCTGTGTAGTATAGATAACCTTTTGTTTAGTATGAGGATTTTACAGTAACAGCAAAACTGACATAATACCTAATTAAAAATTAATGCGAGCCCCATGCGCTTTTTAACACATAATTAATAATTAGTAAAAAGAAAGTTTCAGACTCACTGATGGATTATATCCACTCAATTTTACCACGCCTGAATCTTTGAGGACACTGTTATTTCTAGCCACAAAAGCAGCGTTGTTGCGTAGCGAACATAGATCCGTCAGAACAATAGTTTATGCTAGTGTGAAGCATAAGTCATTGTCTATGACAAACAGATAACGATTGTGGTAAATCATAAATTAGAAAATTATTTCGGATGTAAGATGAGTAACTAGAATGTTTGTAAAAAGTTTTCTAAAAGCTTGAATGATTATGAAAAAAACCATCAATTAAAATATGATTTAAAGTTAGAGGAATTTAAATGTTTTTTCGATTACTATTCGTAAGGAAAAAAGACCTGTGTTATATTTTTAGCAACAATGAAAATCGATTTCTCCTGATGGGTAATGGGAAATTGTTCTGAATGTGGAAAGAAAAACATACTTTTTCCGAACAATCATGGAATTGTCATGGAGGAATACCAACAAGCAATAATTTTTGTAAGGTGGTAAAAGGAATTATCTTAATGACTTCCCTTTAAGTCCCTAAATTCGGTTGATCATTGATGTCGTAGTGTAATACGACATAACCAAACCCTGAGAAAATAGGTGTGTGTATTTTTATTGCACTTTAAATTTATGAGTTTCCTCTTTTCCTTTCAAACTAAGCGGGAATAATATAAAGGAAAGGATGTAATAAAAATTGGCACAATGAAACAAGTGCTATAAAAGAATAAATTTTTCCTTTCGGAAAGGATGAGTGATCTGGAGGAAATTGCAGGCAAAGTATATAGTTTTATGATATGTATTATTTGTAAATCTGACCAGTCGGAAATGAGGGGGAGAGATTTCTGACCTATCCCATAGAAGTATAGGAGGAACTACAGAACTACTTTGGAAAACCAATGGTGTAAAGAGGAGGAGCTAAGCCGAAAATTATGAAGAGTTAAAAACTGCATCCAAACACAGAGAAGGGACACAGAAGCCTCAGAGAAGCCCGACATAGAAAAGGAGTCCACAATTGAGGACTGGGTCCTCATTGAGCATAATAAGAAGCCAAAACGATGTTAGTTGTAAACAAGATCTAAGCACCACATTCCAGAAGGAACCCTGCCTCGAATTTCCAGAATGGAGCTGCAGATGTCCGACAAATAGACGAGTGGACGAGAGTCTGAGGAGATATACCAAAGACAGAGAGAAAAGAAGGAAAGCTCATGAGCGATGAGCAAGCCAAGCGAGATCCTGCGCCGGTAATGCCATTGACGTTAGGAGACACTACACTGCTACTTCTAGAAGGGGGTGAGTCCGATCTCTCATTCCTCATCAAGCTGGTCAAATTCAGTTATGATATTAATGTGTAATTGTCATGAAACAAATAATAATTTTAGAATCTCAGTTATTTAATCAAGAATGTTTTGATTGTAAATGTATATTTCTCTTGTAATTAAGTTACTAAAATAAATTATTAAGTTTTATTGTATTTTTGTTTTGAATTCATTACTGTCATTCAATTATTAAAAAAACGAATCTGAGTTTCCTCGGGATTCTTCGAAAACTACCGAGTTCACCTCAATAATTGACCTTACATGTGGACCTGTAAATTGAATTATGATTTTAATGAGACAAAAGTGTACAGAAATAAAAGTTTGGAATGCATGATAAAGCCTAGATACGCTTAAAGCTTAATATGTTTGGGATTCCATCATAAGTGATTTTATAGGATTGGATTTAAGGGACCTCTTATTTGTCTCAATCAATGCAATTGATTTTGCTGTGGAGATTATGAATATTAGCTTCTTGCAAATTTTAAATAATTGTTGTAGTTAAGTATTAGAATGAAGCTATAGTTGTTTCCGCTACGCTCCAATTAACAATATCATAGAATCATCTACAAAAGCAACGAGCTGCATGTATTGAGGCAAAATTTCTTCAAGTAGATTTTTCACAGAATCTCTTCGCACACACTGAGCCCTGCGAATATCATAAAATATGATTAATGCTGACTATATCTGAATCATAAGTTGCCTGCAATTGTCTGTCTGTCTGTCACGTTGAAAGCTAAGGAATAATAAGGAATGAATGGATTATATTTGTTGGATTTTAATTTAGGCTTGTGAACAACTGAGACTCGTCCATCATATGTTACATTACCACAGAGAATCAAAGGCTCAAGGATTGTGTTTATATTACTGCTGATTATGTTATATAAAATTTTATCCACTTTTCATTGTAGTTTCACTAATGAATTTAACAGTGAAGTATTTTAAACAGAAAACACAACTGTAGTAAATGAAGATAGTTGTTGTTCTACAATGAACGTTTGAGACTTTCTTTTAGCAAGTAAACATAAATTCTGTTAAATTTGAATTTTTTAATATTATAATATAAGCACAATTTTAAAAATATCACTATGCATTGCATCTGGAATATTTTTTGATAAACTTAAACTCTCTGAATTTTGATAATTCAAAATAATTTGCCATTAAATAGGAACTAATAATTGAAAAAAACTGACAAAACAACCAATGTATGTATTTTAATTGATATGAGATATTATATTTTATAAACTGAACAATTCAGTAATGAAAAAATATAGTTTGTAGATCATAAACAATCCTAGAACTTGAGTATTATTAAAGATAATTTTATGCAATACATATTTAAGTTTTTTTGAATTACACAAATCATAGAATCTTATATCTTAATTAAATACTTACTCAAAATTTCTACATTACGAAGTCACACAATATTATATATATATATATATATATATATATATATATATATATATATATATATATATATATATATATATATATATATATATATATAAATTCATGATTTATTAAATTTTAAAAAATCGTTTAATTAAATGAAAGATTTATTTAATATTAGTGAAAATATTTAAACTTATATGCATAAACTCATTTTTATATCAATTTATCTTGAGAAACTTTAAACAGTTTAAGGATTTAGTAAAATTTCGTTCTTAAATATAAGAAATTTAATTTCCCATATACTTAAACTAAAACCAACAAAAACTGTTTTATGAAATAGACTACACGTGCATGGTAAAAAAATCCTTTAAAATTTATTTTTTCATAGTAATTGGTGTAAAAATAATTCAATTAAAAATTTATTTTATGACTTAACCTGAATTTCAATAGTAAATTAAAAAGGATTTTAAAAAACTTTTCAATTCTAAAAAAATGGGATAGAATTTTTCATTAAAAGAAAACAAATATTTTCTATAAGAATATTTGATGAATAATATTAATGTTCTAATTTCAACTGTAAACATTCTTTTTCTTTGTTTTAAAAATGAGGAAAAAAAATGTGGATTTTTAAATTTAAAATCTTTAGAAAAACTAAATTTAAATGAATTAAAAACGTAAAATGATACTTCAGTTTAATTATTAATTCCTTGAGAGGAAATTTATTGAAATAAAAATGTCTCTTTTTATTTCCAATTTTTTTGTTTAAAAGTATTGTTTAATAGCTAATCAGATTTTAAGTATTTCATCTAAAATAATTCATGAAAAAAGTAGTTTTTCAAATAAAATACAGCGAAAAAGATTTATGTTTCTTAAAATAGCGGCTGTATATACTTTACATTTAATTATAGTTTATTAACAAAAATTTTTATTGTTCATGAATAGTTTACACTAAATATGTAGTATTTTATTGTTAGTATTTGCAAAAGTATAATTTCTGGTCTAATGTACAGATAATTTTCTTTTTTAGATACATTATAAATTTTGAAATTTATTTATGTTTCTATAAATTTCCCTTTCAATGTTTTATTCCACATTAATATTTATTTTTAACGCTTATAATTATTTTTTCAGCAATATCAAATTTCATTTAATTTGCTCTAACTTTTTAAAGAAAAATATAAAATATATATTTAAAGGTTTATTGACACACACACACTTATTTAAATTTTACTTCAACTTAAAAATTCATCTAAAATTATGAGATTTTCTGTAAATGCTAAAATTATAATGTTTATATTGAAAAGTCGCATAGAACGAAATATTTAATATATCAGTGTTAGCAAACGTATTTTTTTAAATATATTACTTAATATAAATATGAATCTTGCATTTGGGAGATGTATGTTTTTTCTGTAAAATTTAAGAGAAAAATTGCCGTTAATACACGCGTTAAAATACCTAAGATAGTAAATTTGTGCATTTCATATAGTATTATATCATGATCATTTATGGTTTAAAATTATCACGTGTTTCGTGTGGACCCTTGTACATTTATTCAAATTAATTAACGCTTTTAATTAAACTTTGGATAAATTGCTGCTTTAAATATTAAAATATTTGGTTAAAATATAATGAAATATTTATTTACTTTGCTGATTAAGAAGTTTTATTTTCTTAAGCGAGAATGAATTTTATACAGAAAATTTTGCAAATTTATAAAATAGAGAATTCCTTAGAAATTTAAAACATTTAATTTGAAATTTTTTTATTTACAATTTGAATTATCTTTAAATTTACTTTGGCTTCATTATTGTTGTTATGCCATTTCTGCTTTCATGAGATTGCAAATAAGTAAAAAATAGCTTAAGGAATATAATTGTGCTATAACTTCAATATTTTCCTATTAAATTATATACATTATAAATCAGTGTTATATTAAAGCAGAAATCATTCATAGGTGAACTGATTCTTAAATGCTAATAAAGTAAAAATGGTGATAAAATGTTTGAAAACTTATGAATTTAAATACTTTGAGTAATTAAAGAAATTTATAACTAAAAATAGGTAGTCCCCAATAGGTTGAGCAGCTGAGCAGTAAATTTTATAATTTTGTGAGATATAACTGAATATCAAAATTTTTGTTTCCTTTTTTGATTAGAAAATCGTTAAATACAAAGGAAACAAAACTATTTTTCTCTCAAAAAGAAGTTTAGATTGAATAATTTCACCTTAATTTTATATATTTTGGAAAATTTTTGACTTTAAAAGTTATAATTTTTCAAAATTTCATACCTTCATAAATATATTAGTGTTCTTAAAAAATAGTTATATATATATATATATATATATATATATATATATATATATATATATATATATATATATATATATATATATATATATATATAAAATTATGTAACTTTGGGGTTTCTTTAATGTTTTCAGAAGATTATTCAAATATTTTGTTATTTTACTTACTATGACATAATATATAAGGATTAGTTTAATAATATTTTAAAATAATATTAATTACAAATAGTAGTTTGTGTTTTTATATTCTAAAACAACATATTTATTTAATGATTTAATAAGAAAAATGGGTTTTGTCAAGTAATCTAACATTTTTAATGTTCCTACTTAATTTGATAGAGCTAAACTGGATAATTTTTAGATGCAAATTATTTTAAAACGTATATAATTAGGTTTCTAAATAAATAAAAAACAAAATTTGTAATTTACTCATTTTTAGAAATGATGAATTAGCTATTTTTACTGTTAAGCTTTTTTTCAAATAAACGCAAATGCTGCAAACATTACTACATCAAAATGATTGAAATTTATGAAATGGTAATAAGTATAAATAAACTCTTAATTGGGGTAAATATTATAAAAATTTACATAAAAAATATTTAAACGTGAGAAATTTAATTCATATGCTAGTGCTATCTTAGCAAGGAATTTAAAAATAACACTTAACGTTTAAAGACAATAGAATATAAAAAAAAATCCTTAGAAATTGTTTATTTCTCAGTATAATGTGACTTAGTCTGCAATAGTTCATACAAACTGTTTTTTAAATACTATTTAAAAATTTGGTCTAAATTATTTTGATTATAGTAATCCTTTTTGACTTAGAAAGCCTTGTTGATATTTTACGATTAAAATATCAGCATACAACATTTCTCTGAACAAATCTGCAATTAGTCTCAAGATTATTTCATAAATCATTTCTTATAACGAAAAAAATATAACATTAAAAACAAGCATTCATTTAAATGGCAATTATATATTATGTAGTTTCCTAAAATAAATGATGTCCAAGGTAACTTTCCAATTCAGTATTTTTAATTTAAGCTAAAATTATTTTCGGTTTGCAATAAAGTTGCAAAAAATTATTAAGAAATAAATAGCATTCATTTCTGTAACACTTTATTATTTCTTATCTCAAAGACATTTCCACTCAATTTATACTATTTAACGCTTAATTCGCATTTTTTGTTTAGTGCAAGATAAGCACTTCCAAGATCGTACATCAACTTTTGTCTTTTGACGTAGCCAACAAAAGTGGACTATGACATGAGCGAAACATTGTTTTTTTATTTTCATATGATTCTCTTTATAAGACTAGCATTTGCGATAGTTATGACAATGCTAATACTAACTTTCTGATAATTTATCATTTATATTTTTGTGGTTAAGTTGTTTAATACGTGTCTAAAATGTAAATTAAAAATTGATTTCAATTCATTAAATATATATACAAGTTTAAGATAAAGTAATTAATACCTTAGAAATTAAGGAGAGTGAATTTGATACTTATCAAAACATGTTCTAGTGTAAAATTCCTGTGTATTTTATCTTTTCTGAGAATGGAAATTGTATAGTATTTTTTGAGTTTGGTAGGAATTTTTTATTGGTAGTAACTCTTTACTGGCAGAAATTCTTTATTTATGCATTATTAGGATTGCGTCAAAAGAAAATAAATTTTTCGTCTTATTCACACGCATTATATTTAATTTTCGATATTTTAGGAAATTTAATTCATTACTTCTCTAAAAAAGTGTTTGATGAAAATTTCAATTTTAAATTAAATTTCAATTTATAAGAAAATTATTTTAGAATTAATATATCCTATTCCAAATTGTTCAAAAAATGTCACCTCAAATAAGTATTTACTTGTTTTAGACCAAGAAAAACTAACATTTTTATAAATTTATGGGTATGAGAGTAAAAATATTTGAGAAAACAATTTTTTTCAGAATTTGAGATGAATAAAGAAAATCTGCCTGCTTCCTTCAAGAACAATGGTTATTATACTGTATGAAATGAAATGTCTCAAAAAGTTTTTTATAATAATTTCTCCTTATTTATGTGAGAATTAAATATTGTTTCACGCAATACTCATACACATACACTTGAAGCAGAGCTTGTAGTTGAATTTTTACTCTTTTGAATTAGGTTCGGGTTTGGATGTTTGTTGTGATTCGGAATCAATTTTGAACCATATATCTTGGTCTAATTAGCCTTCGTATGTAAATAAATGACCGTTGAGCGACAAACCTGATCATAACATATATTTGAAATGATTTGATTCAGTGAAGGACAAAAGGAATACGTAATTCTTAAAATTATATCTCATTTGCTGATGATAGAAATATTTCTCTTATGGCCTTATAAGTATTATGTAAGATTATTTAATTGAAAAAGTTAAACCACTCCTTGTATACCATAACCCATATCGTGAGGTTTACAGATTTAACCTCATAAGCCATAACAAGACAACAAAGAATTAAAAGATTAAATAACAAATAAATTTCTGTAAAACAGTAATTCTTTCAACACATCTCAAATGATAAAAAAACCTCGGAGAGCAATAAATGGTGGGGCTTAATTTGGTACTAAAAACTGGAATTAAGCCTCTCATAATCCATTCAAGTACCCGTG
Organism: Latrodectus hesperus; assembly: GCA_037975125.1. Taxonomy (NCBI): domain Eukaryota; kingdom Metazoa; phylum Arthropoda; class Arachnida; order Araneae; family Theridiidae; genus Latrodectus; species Latrodectus hesperus. The sequence continues at coordinate 68,692,992 of CM075857.1, read as the reverse complement.
CAAGTCGTGTGAATGTGTGTGTTCGTGTTCGTTCGACATCTTTTAGGGTGTCACCAGAAGTAAAAAAAAAATTACTGTCTACGAAATAAATAACTCCTTGAAATTCTGGCCAGACACTATGTTTGTCAACTTATACTTGAATACTTGATCCGACGAGATCTATTTACAATTCAAACGCTACAAAATTTTTGAGAAACTTTCCACTGTGCTTTTGAGAAGAATGAAATGTATTCGGTATTTCTCCCGGCAATTACTGTTTTTTAGCAATATGTTACAAGTTTAATTTTGATAAGACAATGCAATATCAATATTAAAAAGGTTGCTTGCTAAATCAACTGGTTCACTATTTCAATACAAAGTATACCAGTGATTCCTTGAGCATTGGAAAAATGAACTCTAAAAAGATTCAAGGGAAAATAAAATTAAAAGTATTATAATCTTTTTCAAGAATTTAAAAAGCGCGTAACTTATATCCAAAGCGACAATCTTAAACCTCGATGAAATATTCTTTAAAATTTGTACTGGTTATGAATTTGCAATTTCAAGAGTAATTCTTTTAGTATAGACTGCATTGCGGACAATAGGTTTCTATTTTCATCATAAATCTTTCTTATTAGTTAATATCAATTATGTTCATTTATTAATTTAGTCCGATAACCCTTTAATGGAATCTAAGTGTAACTTTCTAGTATGGATGATGCCTAAAGAAGTTAATCTAGGGAGGGCAAGAGCCTCGCATTCGTAAATAAAATGCTTGATCGTTTCCTCTTGCGTATGACATTTCCTGCAGATAGAGTCTTGCTGAAACAGTCCCATTTTGTGGAAGTGTTTTCTGAAATAGTAGTGCCCAGTTATGAGGCCTACGATTAAACGTATCTTCTGCCTAGAGCATCTTAGAATTTCAGAGGAAATCCTCGCTGATGATTTACAGATCATACGTTTAGCGTGGGTTTGACCAGGAGATGTTGATCCAAGCTTCATACATCTTCCGTTTTTCCCATCTAAGAACATTGGTTTTTGCGGTCTTCAAATTAATCCCACAAAAAGGTTCTGGACCAATGGGAACAAAAGACGATCCTTGTTTAGCAAGCTCATCAGCCCTTTCATTACCTAAGATACCTTTGTGACCTGGCACCCATACAAGGATCACCTTGTTTCTAGTTGCCAGTTCTGTAAGAAGGTTTGTACACTCCAAAATTATTTTAGATTTGATTTCGAAGGAATTAAGCGAATTTAAAGCGGCTTGACTGTCATTGAAAATGAGAATCCGCGTAGCGTAGTAGCCCTTCTTCATATTTAGTCGCAGACAGTGGATAATGGCCAAAACTTCTGCCTGGAAAACCGTAGCGTATCGCCCAAGGCTTACAGACAAGTTGATTCTTGGTGACACGCCACATACTCCCAGTCCTGAGAAGCTGTTCTTCAGTGATCCATCTGTGAACCAGATTAGATCTCCTGTTTTAGTTTCAAACATGTTGTTATCACATTCGTCTCTAGTTGGAAAAACTATTTCAAATGTCCTATCAAACATGTATGTTTTTCCATGATGTCAGAGGGCATCAGGAAAGTAGGATCTTGAATTTTCCTGGCGATGCCCCTGTGCCCTTTGGCAACAGGCTGGATCATACCAGTGGTTTTGCAGCTTCATTCTGTATGCAGTCATATATGCAACGCTGCAGATGAAGATGTCCAAGGGAGTCAGATCCAACACAACCTCCAATGCTCTGGTTGGCGTGGTGGAAATTGCTCCCGTGATGCAGAGACAGGCCAGTCTTTGTAGACCTCCCAGTCTGTCAATCACAGTTTTCTGTTCCACCTTACACCACCAGATCACACAGGCATATGTGAGAATGGGGCTGGCAAAAACTGTGTACATCCATAACATCAATTTTGGATGTAAACCCCAGTTTTCCAAAAGGTACTCACCTCTTTTATTTGTGTCCGTACTTTCCCAGACAACATGATGAGCATTACAGTCTAGTCCTAGGACTACCTGTAAGTTGTTATCTCTGCAAAAGTTCATGAGCTTGTGCAGAGAATGGTCAGGTGGAGCCTTCTCTTCATAGGGCAGGTATCCAGAGCCAAAAAAAATTTCCCTGTCCCTACCCTCTATGTTGAGTCTGACTTTTACAGCTGTCAAGTCGCTAAGGATAAATTCAGAGAGGGGAAGAACCTCATTGTTTTTATGTAAGAGTATACAAGTTCTAGCGTTACCATTAGTACAATAGATAAGCTTACCTTTAGTTCCTTTGAGACCACTGATTCTCCCCCTAACCAACCAGGGTTCCTGAATCAGGGCCAGGTGTATATCCCCAGTAAGAAACTTCTTACTGAGATTAGTAGTATCACTTCTACTGTGGTGGAGGTTGGCTTAAACTACCTTCATCCCCATCAGCAGGAGCAGGTTTGTCAAGTACTTTAGCCTGCACTTGGTGAAGTCCAATATGAAACTTATATTTCCTTACACGAAGTGTGGCAGCATCTAGTTCAGGCACACTAAGAACGATGGTCCGCCCAGATGGGTCGTTCTTAATGTTAAGAACGTTCCACTCCATTGGAGTGACCCCACCGTTCTGAGCCTCAATTTTTCTCAGGAGCTCTTTAGGCTCCAGTTCACTACAGATTTTTGGCAGTTTTGCAATTATGACAAGGTTCTGACAAGTTTCCTAGCCTCACCCACCAAGAGTTTATGTTCCTGCCAAGGGCTTATGTCTCTGACATTCTGTTCCAGCCACTTTGAGCTCTCCAGATCTGCACAGTTGATAATAAGAGCCCCATTCTCAAGTTTACAGGATAGGAAGGTTGGGGCAAAACCATCCTCATTCCTTCCTATTTTCCTGGTTAACAAGAGTTCCAGGTCGATAGGCTTGTTTCTCTGTTAACCGTTTTTCCGGATGACCTTCTAAGAGCACAGCCATCTTGATCGCCGTGAGAGCCACCCTGTAAGTAAATCCCTCAGGTCCTTCTCTCTTGGCAGCCTTTCCGACCTTGCCCTGGTTCATCCGGTTGGCAGGACGCTTCTCGCCCTTGGTTGCCTTGGGTTTTTCAACCAAAGTCCCCTCAGCGATTTTGCGCTCCTTCACCAGTTTCTTTTTCTGGGCACCAGATATTCTCTATTTAAGCTTGATTCTGGTCAGAGAGTCAATCATGCTAGAGATAGCTTCCTGACTCTCACCAAAAGAAGATGGTTTGGAGGTCATTTCTACCTCCTGTGAAGGTTTCATTACTACCCCTTCACTAGATTGTCTCTGAGTTCCCTTGTCTTTTTCAACAAGGTCTGCTTCAGAAGTTTCACCTGCAAAAACAGAAAGGTTTGTTATTTTTAATGTCTTTTCAGCCATAGAATAACAGTTAATAAGCTCAGGTAATATGACAGTCCACCCAGCATTGCCTGAGTTACTGGGCAAGGCAAATTACTCTAGAAGTTCTCCAGGCAACTAGAGGCTCCGTTTAGACACCAATACCGTGGGGCTAATTAGTCCTAGGCACGGATCGCATAACACCAGGGTTTACGGGAGCTGGTTCGCGGCCTCTGATTCAATATTCAAGGCTATCCTGTCATTCCTACAGGACATTCGGCTATCCACTGCCTGCCGACGCGCCTGGTGGCTGCTCAAGCCCCAGGAAGGTACGCGTACCCCCTGGTTCCAGGATTTAAAGTATAAATCATTAAAAAACAAAAAAGGACATTTCATTTTTTAAAACGAAAACATTATTTCTGAAATGAAATTTAAGAACTACTTACAATAAATTTGCTTTTCTGAATAATATAAAACTATAAAGATAATGCCATTATAATAATATATTACATTCATTTTTATTCATAACTTCTGTGTTTAAAATTAGCACATAAATTCATTAACTTGTAATATGTGTACATTTTTCCTCATTTTAAATTAATATAACGATAAAAATATTTTTTTAAAATTCTAACGACAATTATTTTTTACAATTAGTTCAATTAAACTAGTCTTTGAAGTAAAATACTAAATTACATAAAATAGAGAAACAAGTCCTTCTAATATACAAGCTTTTGAAATACCTGTATGTGATTATTCTCTGCATTTTTCTTATATATGCACTAAAAAATGAAGTTTTGATTAAGTATTTAATACTCAAAAATCTCTCTAAGACAATAAGAAATAATAAATTCTCATAGAAGAAAACTTTTTATGATTTGTAACATCAACTTAGAACAAAATCAATTCATCCCATTTTTTTCTCTGATATAATTAAAGAGGAAAAAATAAGTTTTACTTTTCAATACCTAATTCAAATTAAGTAAACATTTTGTTTTAAATAGAAAACAGCAGATCTTTATAATTTATAAAATGTTTAATTCAAATAAAAAGTGCAATCCAGAACATAATAAGAACTGATAAGAAAAAAATTAAAACTCTGAAGAATAGCAAGGAAACTTCTGTCATTTATTCAGATATAATATTTGAAAAAAAAATTTATCCTTAATAATGGGTTACATGGATCTTAAAATTTAATTGTTATTATAAGGACAAGAATTGTAAATAATGGAAATTAGTTGTCAATAAAGTGTGTGTGTGTGAGAGAGAGAGAGAGAGAGAGAGAGAGAGTCCTATTTTGTTGAAACAGACTATTTCTCCCATTATATACTAATCTGTAATTTTAGAATTATCTGCGATAGTTTAGTTTGTCAGATATATTAAGTAAATTTTTATTAATCGTAAAATTCTTATTTAATGCTTAGCGTTTGTTTTTTTTAAATTCATTAAACAATAATGATTCAAAATTTAAGGTATACGCTTAACTTTCTTAATATTTAGTTTGAGATGGTCATTTATTTATCATTTTTATGAATTCCAACTAAAAAAATCTAATCGCTTCATTTTAATATTACGTATATGGTTCAAAATATTGCAAATATAATAATCGATGTATTTTTTACCCCAATAGATTAAAAAAAAGATACTAATTACTTTTAAAACTGAAAATTAATGTATATGATATCAAATGAGATATTTTCAATAATAATTATTTTGTAAACGGCTTTAAAATATGGAAAAATATTTAAAGGGGAAAATATTTAAATGTTCTTTTTTCAAATGAGATTTAAAAATAATAGAACTTTAATTTCTGTGCGTTATTTAATATCTAATCTGTAAATATTTGATTTCTAAGCGTTTTTGTTGCATATATGATAATTTCTTACTAATATAAACATTGAAAAATTATTCAAATTTATTTTATTATTATGCTAGCTTTAACTAATATCATATTGTTGCAACGTAATAGAAATTATTTTCTTTGCTTTG